>JARLTB010000065.1:6412500-6857500 GCA_030141615.1 Unio pictorum
GGGCATCATACCCCAGATATGTAGCATGATGTTCCGCCCTGTCACATTATCCTGACACCAGGCCGACCAGTCCTAACACTAACCCCATAATGCTGAGAGCCAAGCGAGGCAGCTGTTTGTACCATTTTTGTAAGTTTTCGGTATGACTCGGCCGAGGATCGAACCCACGACCACCCGCTCCCACAGCAAATGCTCTTACCACATGGCCACCGGATCGGTAGTAACGGCTGAAGAACCTTCATACCAATAAGTCAATATATATACACTTTATTTTGCGATTGTGTAGAATTTTAGGAACAATCTCAACAAATCAAATAAACAAGATGAAATACTTTTCCATATTGTCGTAGTGTATGATATGTAAGTACCATAAATGTGCCATACTGACTTACATTCAAATCCTGTAAAAAGAAACTACGTGTCAATTAAAGTGTTTGTATTTTCATAGGCAATTCGTTCGTCTGACGTGTCAATTTTTTCTCACCTGGTTCTTGTATATTTAGCAAAGAAAAAATATCGCTGATATCTTTGCATATGTCAGAGAGGCAAAATTTCCAAAGTCCATAATGGGCTGATGACATTGAGATCCAATTAGGAATAGCAACAGCAACTATGTCAAGAAGAAGTGACAATGCAGAACATGCCACGGCTATGTAATTAATAATTCCTTCCATGCTGAAAATCAATAAATCAATATATATATATATATATATATATATATATATATATATATATATATATATATATATATATATATATATATATATATATGAGAGAGAGAGAGAGAGAGAGAGAGAAAATATTTTAAAAACTATTCATACTTTAAATCTGTCTTTTTTTCTTCTTTCTTCTTCAGGAATACGAATATACTTGAAAATTTAGGTAATAAAAGCCAGTGGGAATTATAGCCTGAAGATATTTTTAATATTTTTACTTTTAATCCCAATATAATTTTTTTTTTTGCTATTATAAATATCCACTGTGTTTCATTTTCTGTGATAAAGTGAAATAACTATTTACTTTTGTAACCTAATTTAAAAGAAATAGTATGAATTATTTGTATCCTAGACGAAACTTTATGCAAATAATGCATGTTATTGAACAACGCGTTTTGTTGTAATGACTGTCAAACGCTTATTGTTACATTTGATTTCCCTAGCTACCATGTTAGGTCAAAGAGAGCCCTAGACGCTCTCGAGATGCCATAAAGAAAACACGGTGACACAGCACATGTTTGCCTGGCTACTATACATTGGTTACTCTTTTCAGCTCTTTGCAATTTCGTATACGAATGTATTCTTAAAAATGTAGATTTTATGAACATATTTCTCTTAGTCGAGTCCAAATGCAATAGCTTGATAGCAGTTTGATTCCAGCTGATAATGTAAGTTTTGGATAACAAATTCTATTATCCCTAGATACATTTGTCTAATCGAGAATTCTGTGTGTATTCGCTTTCAAACAGTGTACACCTCCTTTATATATTATTTTCTATCTCTTTCTAATGTCCTTAAAAACGATTTCTCAAGTCTTGCTCTGACGATGAATGAATCTTTCAGACGAAAGTCTATCGGTTGCTATCTGCTGGTGAATGCATGTGTTAGAGAAAGTGTGTCTGTTGTTATCAGCAGTTAAATATATCCATCAGACGAAGTGCATCGGTTGGTGTCTGACGATGAATGAGTGTAGCGGTTGATGTCTGACTATGAATGCATGTATCAGACAGACAAAGTGTGTCTGTTGTCAGTTGCAGGTGAATGCATGTATCAGACGCAGTGCATCGGTTGTTCTATGAGAATAAACATTATTTATAATAGTTTAGGTTAAAAATGTAATATTTTAGGGTACAAATGTAAGTATCGATTTCAATTTAACGAATCTCAAAATAAATTATGTTGCACAAACACACATTCCTTTTGCATTTTGTCAAATATTTCCGCGAATGGAATATATATATATATAAATATATATATATATATATATATATATATATATATATATATATATATATATATATATATATATATATATATATATATATATATATATATTTACAATTGCTATACTCAAAATTTCAAATGCATTAGTGTCATTCTGATAACTCTTACCCTAACATCCAAAAATAATATGGTGTGGCGGTATATGATAAAATACAATTTGTTGTGATACAAATTGAAATTAAAAATGGCTCCATGTTTATGTTAAAGATCACATAATGGTACAAAATCAATTTTCAGACTTGGGATAACATGACTTTATTAAAATCAAATTAAGTTAAAGTTAATTAAATTATAGACAAAAAGAAAAAACGAATACAATGAAATTAAAAAGCAGACCGAAACAAATTCTAAATTTAGCGAGAACCCAAAATCCTAAATAAAGAACCAAAATGAAGAACAAAAGATTAAAATAAAAAAATAAAAATGTGACAAATCGTTAAATAATGTATCTTTGGTCCAATTATTCAACGGCTGTATCAGAATATTTCACAAAACAAAACAGACAAACCCTTGATTTTCAATCACTTCTAATAACAAACCTTCGATTTTCAATCACTTCAAAAAACAGAGAAACCTTCGATTTTCAATCACTTCAAAAAACAGAACTTAGAAAGAAAAGCACACCATACCTTATTTCCAAATAAGCCGAAACTGACGACCTTCAAGGGATGATATCTGTGCGATGAAGCTTTCTTAAACGGCCCCAGGAAGTTAAACGCTTTTCAAATTACTGATAAACATTTCCAGAAAATACCTTAGTCACTGTTATGTGAGTTGGCAGGTTTTATATTTCGTATCTCTCTCTCTCTCTCTCTCTCTCTCTCTCTCTCTCTCTCTCTCATAATATAATCTCGAAAAAGTGATAAAACTCATATATCCTATTTCCAAAGATTAGTTGAATATTGACTTGAAACGGATGACCCTCTAGTTAGGATTTTGGCTTGATGTGGTTCTCATAAGTGTTTCCAACAAGCTACGCTTTTTTCTAAGTGTGGATAAACATTTTTAGGAAATAATTTATTCCGTGTCGTATGAGTTGAAGTGTTGCATTCATTTCGTGTAAAACTTGCTAATATTCATGCATGTGAAAAAAAGAGATTTGGTCAGACAGAATGGTGATGATTATTAATACAGTAGCTTTTGATACATTTGCATCTTCCGCTTCGTTCTAGAATATACATAATGTTCCAAATTCGTTAACACCTTTAATCAACACATACATCCATGTAAAATTATAAAATCACGACGAATCATTTCGGGGTGATACGAATTTAATATAGCTGGGTGGATATGTTTTTGAGGTGCTTTCCCGTGTACGTGACTTATTGATTTATTGACCGCCGACTACATGAGATATCGTTTCTGCTAGGTTACCATCGTAAAACAAGGTATAATCAACTGATCTGGTATCTCACATGATGGAATGTAATACATAATATAAGGTAGTGTAAAAAATAATAATATATATATATAATATATATATAGCAATTATAATAACTCTTCTAGGGATCTGAATACTGAATAATGTGTAAAACTCTCAATTGTAATTAAAGCTATCAAACAAAGAAAGAAAACAAAATATCATACATTTATTCTTTTACGAAACAAAACTGCAAATACGTAGAAACTATTGATAACGGTAATTAAAAAAAACATGATTGCATATAAAGACCTACTCATCGAAATATATTTCAAAGATGTTATATGAAATTAGAAGTTCGTGCACGGTTTAAAGGATGAATAAATGCTTGGTGTTACAGAAATAACCCACACTATTAATCATGAAAACATGATGCCCTAATTAAAGTATAATATTTTTGGTTGCAATTATAAAAACTTAAGTAGATTAAAAATATTGTTTGCAAAGAGATTGAAAAGGATAAGTGTTTACTATATTTGTGAGATAACGCAGGAAACCCAGATGGATCTATTTCTTCACTTGTATATATACAATCCAAAATATGCGATTAACTTTGACATCGTCCTCACGACAACAATAGTGATCGAAACGTTTTCTAATTAGAGACACAAATATGAGGCCATGATTTACAAAATGAAAGTGCGGTAGCAGGAAGAAAGCAGTTCCAAGTAATGATAAACATTTTTAGGAAATACTTTATCCCCTTTTTTTGATTGAATGTCAAGTGTTATCAAACGTAAACCTTGCAAAGTGACCTCCTTCGTATCGGTCAATATCAAATTTATCTGTTTATGACATGATATAGTCACATCACCAAAACTTTGCATTTGTTTTACTCTCGGTCTGGTTAGACTGTATCTTCAGCGAGAATTTAAGATATCAGTTTGATCAAAACAAAAGACAGTAAAAACCGCTTCTCCATGATCATGGGATATGTATCCTTTCTAGACGATCCACATCTCTTTACTGGCACGATGGATACAGTTTGAAGGAAGAGTCCTGCTTTCTAAGAGTTGCAAGGTAATTGGGCAACCTTTGTGACAGCCTGTTCGTCAATACACTGGTCATAAGCTTTATTGTTTAACTAGCGTTACACGGTACGATAAAAATGGAACAAAATATGAGTATTATTTGAAAAGAAAAGAATGGAAAATGCGAATTCCCTATTGAACAACCGAGAAAGAATTTTGCTTGGGTATTAATCCAGTATTACATGATAGTACAGGGCCATACAATTGTAGGCGCCTAGGATAATTAAAAGCTTAACAGCTGGTCGCATTAGCCAAACGTTCCTCCGTAAAATCGGACAAATATTATTTAATCTGTGGCGTTCTGCCTACTCGTTATGGACTCATGATTCCTGAGTTCAAATTAGAAAATACATTTTCATATCTTCCAAAAATATACCAATCCATGGGAAATGCCAAATCAGAGGTTAAAAGACAATACCAATGAGAGGGATTGTCAAACAGGCACACACACATATACATAGAGTTTGGAGGGAATAAATATATATGGATAAATGTGGACATATTAAGATGTATAGACAATTTATAATTTATATTTATGTGATATAGACTCAGACAGTAAACTACAGATATGTTATACTTTGAAATTGCATCTTAATGATAAATAGCCAAAACGCCTTATTTTGATCGTGATACTTTATGACCTTGGTTAGCAACCATTATAACACTTTGTCAGAGATTGAGGTCTACTCGAATATCCATCTAAATAGTTGGTAGACATGAATGGTCTTGTTGTTCCTCGTCAGATGTCGACACATACACAGATATGCAAAAGGCAGTTCATAAACATGCATGAGCTTGCAATGTTTCTGTTGAAAGAATAAGAATTCAGAATTAAAAACCCTTGATAAATTCTGATAAAAAACGTGTGTTAATACCTTTGATTTTCAATAGCTGCAAAATTAATATAACAAAAGGAACAGAAACTTAACAAAGACAAATACCTTATTTGCAAATGTCAATTAGATCTTGTGCGAACATTTCAAACTAGTAAAAACGCAACTAATGTAATCATGTTAAAGACTGTTATTTTTTCTTTCTGAATTGACACGATTGAACATTCATTTCATAACTTACGTTGCCTATCATAAGTTTATATAGAAACATATATTAAATTGTCGATTTTGTGGACAGAATCATGGGTTTGATCAAAGTTTTCGTTTATATCTTTTAAGTGGTTATGTGATATTATTCGAATTAAGGCAGATGGAGCCAATCGTAGTGATAGTGAAAGATCAACAAACATTATATAATAATTGTCGACCACGCCGGTAACTTAAATTATAAGAGCGGTCGCGGATGCGGGAGGACGCTGGTACGAACCTCGTCCTGGTCATGCCGAAAATTTACAAACATGTTACTGGCAGCTGCACCGCTTGCGCTCAGCAATAAGTTATTGTTAGATCGTGTCGGCAGATATCATAGCATTATGACTATACAATTGTTAAAGTTACATTAAAAATCCAAATCACATACACGCACACGGAATCATCAACTTTTATTGGGCAAAAACGTGTGAGAGTTTGGGACTCGTTAGTAAACCTTTCAGGCACGAACGGTGTTTTGCCAAGCTTTTACCCACATTATTTAATCATTACACGAAACAAAATAGCATTGATAGAAAAACGTTGCTTCGTCATCATAGGTGATTATATAACTTAGATATGTAGAAGATTTGGAAATGAACATTGTCCGATTAATACTATAATCATTAAAGTAAAAAAAAGTTGCATACGTTTATGCCCTTATCGCAATTTACATTATCAATATCTGCGTTCACGTGAAAACGACTTTCTTACGTAGGAAACTGTAATACGCATATAAAGGAAATGTATCGCAACACCAAGATTTTCTCATCCATATCCTTTACTCCGGATAATAAGTATCAGTAATACCAACATTAGATTCACACAGTCAGTAATATATGCGTGTGGTAATGTCAACTGTATTCTCGCATTAAAACTACTTTAAATGAACTTATGCAAGGCTGCATATTCGTAGCTGAGACGCATAATTTTCATTTGAATCTTTTCTCTGTTGATGGCACTAAAACTCGTTGTTGCTCCTTAGTACTTTCAAGACTGGATTATTGTAATTCACTCCTATCTGGTTAGTCTTAGAGTCGACTAAAGAAATTTCAAAACATTTAAAGTACGACTACTCTGCTCATTCACAGAGTACGAAGAAATTATCAAATCTCCACCCTAACTACTCCGTAACATTCAATGGCTACGCGTTCCATCCAGAATCAACAAATCAACATTTTGTTGCCATGCTGCAGTCCAATATATGTAGCTCACATCAGCCATGTGTAGATCCCATTTAGAAACTTGCGCACCTTTTTTAGCATTCGCATTCTCAATGTTTCCACTATTAAAACGAAGTCCTATTGGTTTATATCTGCAGGTGAATGTATATATCAAAGTGTACTGATTGATATCAGCAGGCGAATGTACGTATCTAAGTCTATTGGTTGCTAACTGCAGGTCAATGTATGTTTCAAAGTCTAATGGATGCTATCTGCAGATGAATGTATCTAAGTCTTTTGGTTGCTATCTGCAGGTGAATGGTGAATGTATGTATCAATGTCAATTGGATGCTATCTGCAGATAAATGTATGTATCAAAGTCTGTTGTTATCTGCAGGTGAATGTATGTATCAAAGTCTATTGGTTGCTACATGCAAGATAATGTATGTATCAAAGTCTTGTGGTTGCTATCTTCAGGTGAATGTATGTATCAAAGTCCATTGGTTGCTATCTGCAGATGAATGTATCAAAGTCTTTTGGTTGTTATCTGCAGGTGAATGTATGTATTTAAGTCTATTGGTTGCTATCTGCAGGTGAATCTATATATCAAAGTCTACTGATTGCTATCTGCAGATGAATGTATGTAACTAAGTCTATTGGCGTCAATTTACGACACTGACTATAGCCGCTTATACTAAGGAGTGAGTTTAATCTTGTACAATTTGATTTAGGAACAAGATTTGCATACAATAAAATGAAAATTATATTCTCCAAGGATCCAATTTATTCACCTTGTGGTTTCAAAAAAAGAGATGTTTGAACTTGTGACGAAAATGGAACAAAATGTTTATTATTGGCAATGAAAAGATACAAAAATGCGTAATTCCCTATTGAACCACGTGGAAAAAATTCTTCCTGTGTATTAATCCAGTAATACATGAAAGTACAGGGCGATACAATTGTATGCACCAAGTATTATTAAAAGTTTAACAACTGGTTTGCATTTGCCAAACGTGCGTCCGTATAACCGGACAAACATTATTTATCTGTGGCGTTCTGTCTACTCATTATGGAATCATGGAATCATGATTACTGAGTTGAAGTTAGAAAATACATTTATATATCTTCCCAAAATATACCAATCCATAGAAAATGCCAAAATCAGAGGTTGAAAGTCCATAACAATGAAAATCATTGTCAGACCGGCAGACACACATATACATATAGTTTGTAGGTAATAAATGTATATGGATAAATGTGGACATATTAAGATGCATACATAATTTATAATTGATATTTATGTGACATAGACTCAGACTGTAAACTACAGATATGTTATAGTTTGAAATTGAATCTTAAGGAGAAAAAGACAAATCGCCTTATTTTGCTCGTGATACTTTATGAACTAGATTAGCATCCCTTATAAGACCTTGTCCAACTGGAGGCCTACTTAAATATCTATCTAGATAGTTGGTAGACATGAATGGTCTTGTTGTTCCTCGTCAGATATCGACACCTACATAGATATACAAAAAGCAGTTCATAAATATGCAGGCGCGTGCATGTTTCTATTGAAAGAATAAGAAGGCAGAATTAAAAACCCTTGATAAATTTTTAAAAGAAATGTGTGTTAATCCCTTTGATTTTCAATAGCTGCAAACATAATAGAACAAATGGAACAGAAACTTAACAAAGACAAATACCTTATTTGCAAATGTCAATTAGTTTTCGTATTCAATTACTTCCAACCTTCTTCATAAAGAAATAGATCATGTTAATATTTACATTCATTTTTTGTGTGATTACACTTTAACAATATCGGCTTTGTATGTATGTATGTATGTATGTATGTATGTATGTATGTATGTATGTATGTATGTATGTATGTATGTATGTTTGTATGTATGTATGTATCAATCACTTCAAAAAACAGAGCTTAGAAACAAAAGCACACCATACCTTATTTCCAAGCGTAAATTTGAACTTAAGGTGAAACTGACTACCTTCAAATGATGATATCTGCGCGATAAAGCTTTCTTAAACGTTCCAGGAAGTTAAACGCTTTTCAAATTACTGATAAACATTTTCAGAAAATACCTTAGTCCCTGTTATGCGGCAGGTTGTAAATTTCGTATCTCAGCTCTCTCTCTCTCTCTCTCTCTCTCTCTCTCTCTCTCTCTCTCTCTCTCTCTCTCTCTCTCATAATATAATCTCTAAAAAGTGATAAAACTCATATATCCTATTTCCAAAAATTAGTTGAATATTGACTTGAAACGGACGACCCTCTAGTCAGGATTTTGGCTTGATGTGGCTCTCATAAGTGTTTCCAATAAGCTACGCTATTTTCTAAGTGTGCATAAACATTTTTAGGAAATAACGTATACCGTGCCGTATGAGTTGAAGTGTTGCATCCATTTCGTGTAAAATTTACTAATATTCATGCATGTTAAAAAAGAGATTTGGTTAGACAGAAGGGTGATGATCATTAATACAGTAGTTTTTGATGCATTTGCATCTTCTGCTTCATTCTAGAAGTGTAACTAAAACATTTTCCCAATTATTTCAAGCGTATTTCAATATGATAGAGTAGCCGAGAGGGTGAACAGACCATTTTTGTAGGCGTCAACGAGGCTTCCTTCTATTATATATTTACTAGAAAGGTCTATTTGACAAACTGACGCTTCCTAGTAAATATATAATAGAAAGGTCTATTTGGTAAACTAAGGCTTCCTCGGAAAGGTCCATTTGGCAAACAAAAGACGCCATTGTCGTTGGAATTCACCCTCTCTGCTGCTATGGGTTAACAATTCTTTTACGAGATTCAATAAACGATTTTAACCGAATATTTTATCAAGTCCGGATTCTTTTGATTGTCTAACATGATATCATCATATACGACTAAATTGTTAAAATCTCCATCTATATCATCAATGCTCGGTGCTTCATCGATATCGGTTATAAACTCAATAATACCCTCGTCGGATTCTTCTACCGCTTTGTCGTTAAAATCTTTAAATACATTTTAACATCGCTGATCATCTAGACTTGGAGCTATCAAATACAACTTGTCCCATTTCACCCATCTCGTTATTAAATTAAGTAACAATTATGTCTTGCCACGTCCAGATGGTCCGATTATAATCATTCTAATTGAATTTGGTAACATCGCATGGTGTTTAATAGGTTCTCGTCGTCGGGTAGCTGAATAATCAATTACATTCATGTTATTATACATATATTATGGATCTATATTGTGTGAAATGTAAGAATCGTACTGGCACATATGACTTGACGACGATTACAACTAGCAATAACAGATCAGCACTATCTGGTAAGTGTGTACAATGCAGTACAAAGAAATTTAGATTTGTTTCCAAGGATTTTAAAACAAACGAAGAGGTGATATTGCAGCCAAGCTAACTAAACTCCCGGGAACATTATGGGCAAAGTATCCAGGAGAAAAACACATTTCAGGGTATAGTTATTGTGGACCCGGGACTAGACTCGATATAGTCAATCCCTTTGAAGGATGTATCGTCGCTGCGTAACCTAGCGTCCATGGGGATTTATCAGCGCCAATGCATCTTCGATGACGCTGATATCAACCAGCACAACATCATTTAACACTAAATTCTTCTTTTAACGCTGTCCTGGAATATCAACTTCAATATTCTGTTTTCGTGTATCCGAAGGCCTATAACACAACGGTGTTGGAAGCGTTGCAAATTTTTCTTTATGCAAATCAAATAACTTCATCTGAAGTGTGTCACTGACTATCTTTCTACTCGCTACTATCAAATCGTTTGGTTTCCACGCTTCCCAGAAATCTTTTAATGGTTTTTCTGAAATTATTTCACGCACTATCTCACATTGAATTCTATCCTGTTGTAATCTAATTAGTTTCTTGAACTCGCGTAATTGTTCATCAAGTGCTCTATGATCGGTGTTAATTTCTTCATAATAGTCTACAAAATTCTTTAGCCAATCATGTGGCGATAAACCGACAAATGATGGTGGTTGGCCATGATCGCCGCACATGACGACTTTTGTATTCGCTAACAATAACCAATCGAGAAACTTTTGTAATACATCTAACGATACCGTGCATATCTCATTCCAAATCACGACTTCAGGAATATATTTCTCACCCATTCTTTCAGGAGTCCTTTCATCGCCTTTCCATCGAAATAAACTGTGACAAGTACAGGCATTTACCCCTCGTTGTTTCATTTGGTCACTGCTTCTCGATGTTTCGCATCTATATAAATGAAACAGTGGCTACTCTAACTGCGGTGTCAGGAAATCTATTTATCATCGAAAAAAGATTGATAGAAGCATAAGCTAGCATAGACGCCCTCAAATGTGTATACTGAAGATTTTCTCCGTCTACGTAAGTAACAATTGTACCAAATTTTGTTCCATCGGACAAGAAAGCGTCTTTACGATCGACATATATACCTTAGACGTTATATCCGCTATTATAAAATCGTACTCAACGCTATCTATAATCAACCGTGAAGAATATCGTTTATTTTCGTATTTTCCACCCTCAGTAAATTTACCAATTATTCTTCTACCAAGATCTTTTACGTCTTTATTTCTAACTTCAAATAGCTGTTTGGACCATTTCACGATATATTCTTCGTCAAGATCGGGAAACTGTTTTCGTTGTTCGCTGATTATACTATCTAGATCGGGTTGTGGTAACCAGACTTCAGTCTGAGTTCGATAGGATATAATCGCTTCACTGACAATCAGCGATATCAGCATTCTACAATCAATCATATACCGTAACAGCACTATTGGCATCCAGTGTTTTTCAGATATATGTCTACCAATCCAAACATAACAGCATGGATGAAGTCCTGTAGCCAATTCAAATGATACCACACAAGCGAATCCGGTTAAATCAAAATCAGGCAGTGGCCCATTAATCGCAACACGGGCTATCTCGTGTGTGGGATGTCCAAATCGTTTAAAGTATTCAGCGCATTCTCCGTACCCGAGAAAACTCGCCGGATAACACGTGACTATATCAACTGAAATAATAGTTTCAGCGGTGTATTTTGTATTCCATAATCCACCGTGGCTAAATTCTATACAACTTGATTTGATGTATGTGAGAAACTCACCTCGCGTTGGTTTCCATGTGTTTCTCTTTCTCGCAAAATGAGCTGCAACCGACGGAATTGTAAAACAGTTTGTTAATAATTGTTCGTCGTCGAAAGTCTCCGAGAAAATACTAGCTAGTTTTTTCATTGCGTGTTGGAGGGACTCAGTGCGGTATAATTCTCCATTGGGTCTTACAAATTGATCGAACTTACCCTCCTCGTGCTCAAAACTGAAGTAACCACACTGACACAGGATCGTTTTTACTCAACTGATGAATAAAATCAAATAATTTCTCTTCTCCGGAGAACTCTACGGGTATATATTTTATGGTTCTATCCCGCGGAAATATTGTTACCGCAGGTGTCCATGCATGTTCATTATGGTCAATAATTTTGATTGGAGCGCCTCTCGATTTATATTTCGGTTCGTATAATATCTCGCCTGTTATCGTCATTACTGATATTGGGAATTTTAGTATTCGTTCTAACTCTGCCACATTTTGAATCGTTACCCCCACTCCTTTACTGTTAGTCCCCACTCGATTATTTGTTTGCGTCTTAGATCAGTCAATTTATTTCCACGCAGCGCATTTGTGAAGTGTTCTAATAGTCGCTCTGCTACACAGTTCAACGAAGACAATTTTATCCGTGCTAGTTTTTCAATACTCAGTTTATCATTTAGCGGATATATCACATAAACAACTACTGTTACAGGATAAGATTTTTCGTAATACGGTTTGTCAATTCCTGTCAGAATTCCTGGTTTGGAATCTTGACTCACATTGACAGTTATTTTATCCTTAAAGATGGGTTCAAATTTATCCCGAATAATCCAATCTCCAGTGTCTGAACGGATAATAAATTTTATTTTAAAAAAATACCTTTTTCGCCCAGCATGTGAGATTATCACTGCTGCGCTTTTATCGTTCATGGTAGAATTAAGGCTACCATCAATTCGGAATGTTGACCAACAGTGAGATGCTCCATCGCGCTTGAATTCATTAAAACAATCACGAATTTTACCTATCATAGTTCTATCACCTAATAGATTCTTTGGTTTATCAGAGACTCTATGGAGATTGAATTTAGAAGTTTTCGAAGGTGTAATTTAGGATAATCTCTCGAACTCCTTCATATTATAATTAAAACAAGTATTTAAATAGAGAATATATTATATAATGAATCATTGCTAATGGCTTATGATTGGATCAGTAACTCCGTGTAACAAATCATGCACAAAGGAGTTCTGTGGGTATCATATGCAAAGCTTTCGGCGTGGAAGCCTTGGTCCGATTCCTTGTATAAGATGTGGGGTAGGGGTGCGAGGGAAATCACAATTATGTCTCGGTTGTGGTGGCAAGCGATACAGAGAGAGCTGAAGCGTTATTATGATAAGATAGTTAAAAACTCCATTAAGAATTCCATCAATGAATCTGACCCTGACAGCGTCAATGACAAAATCATAAGAACACCTCAAGACTACATTAATAGATTTCCAAGTAATGTAATAATTCAACCAAACAATGAATTAGAGAAACAATAGTATAGTATATAAATGAACCAAGAATTTCGACCACACCATGTGATTGCGAACTATGAGGCATCCTATGATGGTACTGTCAGACACCCTAGATTGAAGAAATCAATTGGCGTTGTGAATAATCGGGGATATTTGATATTTGGCGTTGGAGGGAAAATACATCTTAATCATAGAATCATATACGAGTGTTTACATGGATTGATCAAGGATGGTTTTGTTATCGATCACATTGATTCCAATCCTAGGAACAATTCTTTGAATAATCTGCAAGCTATTTCTCAGAGTGAGAATTCCAAACGAGGAAAGACTGGAAAACATCAAAAAATGCAAGACCTATAAAATCTTTTAATACAGCAACTAACGATGAAATTTTATTCAAATCAATGACTGCAGCCGATATATATTTCAATATTTGTAATACCTCAGTACGATTTGTTGCAGAGGGAATACAACATTCCGCTTTTTAAAATAGTTTTATACTATTCGTTATTAAGGGGGATAACTCGTCCGGGTATATTACGGCTTATGAAGGAGTTACGGATCTCAATCGCTGTGTCACCTGATTTCTGATTGGTTGATTTTTAATTACCACGATAATCTATTTTGTGGGGAAAACAAATTAAATACGAAATGTTTACAAACAATTGTATTCTTTTTTTTCTTTCAAGTATTCGGTTCTGCTTCAATATTGTCAGTAAGTATAACAAGGATATATAGATTCATGTCCTATACATTCCACGTTATTCATTGTATTGTACAGTCAGCCTGAGCTAGTATTGAGCGGTTGTCTACAGTTACCAGCGCGCGTAACACATCTTCGTTATTGATTTACGCATTATACCTGTAAAAACAGTTTAATTATCTGAAAACGAATCAAATATGCAGTGTTTACAAACGTTCGGCTCTGCTTTAATATTGCCAGTAAGTATAGGGTATATAAATTTAAAAAAATACGATTGTGGCATCTATAATTCATATGTGTTTGACGTACATAACATCTGTTCGTGTTTGACTTCCGCCCATCTGTATTAACTTACCTATATATTATAAGAACCGTTAGCTCAGTGGAAATATAATATATTTTGTAAGAAAACTAATCAAATATGTAGTATTTTACAAATAATTGTATTATTATTTTTTGTGTTTTTTTTCTTTCAAGTATTCGGGTTTGTTTCATACACAAAGGTATATGGATTCGTTCATTCAGTCAGTTTTGATTTGTGGTCGATCCATTTACGTCATTCATTGTACATCACACATGTTCACTATTGATTGTATTAGCTTACCTATATATTATAAGAACCGTTAATTCAGTGGAAATACAATTATTTTGTAAGAAAACGAATCAAATATGTAGTGTTTTACAAATAATTGTATTTTTATTTTTTTCTTTCAAGTATTCGGTTTTGTTTCATACACAAAGGTATATAGATTCGGTTTGTGGCTTGTGATCGATCCATTGAAGTCATTCATTGTACATCACACCTGTTCGCTATTGATTGTATTAGCTTACCTATATATTATACTAAAAAACATATACCGTACATAAGAACCGTTAGCTCAATCGGTAACGTGTCGCGGTGCCATACTGGCGGTCATGGTTCGAAACCCGTAACAGGCATTATTGCCAACGGTGCCGAGAGATGGTTTTTATATTGGGGGGTGGGTACCTCCGAAATTCAAATTGTAACCACTATACCAACCACACCACGCCATGGTGTGAATGAGTTTTAATTCAACCCAGGGTGATTTTGTGGGGGTTATATGATGTTGCAATTTGAATGTAGGAGTGTCATCATTCATTGGATATAGTCCATTTATCATTTCATTGTATATAGTCTATTTATCATTGCTTTGTATATAGTCCATCTAAAAAAAACAGGTCAAAAATGACCGCCATTTTTTAAATTAGAAATATATATAATATATAAAATGAATTCTGAAAATATGAATAGGATTATAGCTGAAATTTCAAAATTGAAAAACCAAGAGATTAAATTATCTGACAATCTAAACCCTGACCAAATTATGTCTGACTTTCAAGATATAGAACACGGTATTATAACTAAAAAATATATGCTGCCAAAGAAGTATGTGCTGATAAAAAAAAATCCAGAATTCTATTCGCGATTCTCTTGCATTCCGTAGTGACGTAAGTGTGCTTGTCCCGTTATTTACTATCGTGGAAGGAATAGGAAAATAATTGGGCCGAGATTATGAGTTGAAAAAGGAGGTTAATTCGAAGATTAGAAATATACGGGCCTTAATTCAAGAAAATGAAAAAACCGCTGGATACAACTAACGATTGACATGCATAGCGCGTTAGTAAAATTCTCGCTATAAATACATCACTTGTTGCAAATACAATGCAAGGTATATAATCAATAGAGGCTTTGATCAATAAACAAGAATTAAATTAACTGAAAAATATTTTAGTGAGGTTTTTTTTTTGTTGCTTGTCTGAGTTTGGTTAAAACGTCGAAATTATTTGATGATGACAAAATCACTACATTGTACATTAATTGGAAAATGCTTTACTGTTTTAATAATGGTAAACGAAGCTTTAACAACTAGATTAGCGAGGGAAATATTAGCGTCAATTAGGAAATTCTTACCAATACGCTACTCTGTCAGATGCAAATTACAAACCAAACAGAGCCTTCAGACCGATTTTTCTGAGGGATCTGAAGATTTGTTTAGACCAATTACCAAAGCAGCGAAAGGGGTAGAGCGAGCTATATGGGGGATAACCCCGAGACGAGGAAAAACGAAAAGAAAAGCCTCTTATTGGTGAACTTGAAAAAATAGCAACGGAAACTGATAAAATAGCAAGAAGATCAAAACAAACAAAAAAATCTTTAAGAACACTTCCTGGCGATATAATAACCGCTGCAAAAAACGAGAACAACAAGAAGAGCAGCTTCGAGAAGAAATAGAACGATTAGGTGGTATTGATATTAGATCCCCACCACCGGAATTCCAAGCGTCACTTGCAGAAGAAGAAGAAATTGAACTACCAGGTGATATTCCTATTATCCCACCACCAACTGAATTTCAACAAGAAGAAAAGGGTAAAAAAAAGAGTTTGATTCAAAGATAAATTTTTTCCAGATAAATTCAATGAATTAAAAAATAAAAAAAATTCCAGTATGGAAGAAATGGCCGAATTCATCGTTAATAGTTTTAATTACAAACAACAATATCTCGGCGACCATTATAAAACCGTAGACAAGAAAACATGGAAAGATGGATTATTCCGTGTGTTTCCTAAAATAGAACAGATGAAAGATAAGGATGAAAATGATACATATAAGGCTTATATCAAAGCAATAGAAAAAATTGAAACAAAAACAGAAAAAGATCCTGAGTTTCTTCATTTACCACAACAATCAAAACTTCTTGATATAACACAAGGTGCAACTGGTACAACTAAAAAATTTACAGCAAGTGGATATTCTGGGACTGGAATTTCAGGTAGTGGTCTTATTCAATGCCATGGAAATATTCTCAGCGATATAGCACGATTAGAGGTTCTCATTGGAGGGAAACGAGCTGGAAATAATTCACCGGAAATAATTAATGAAGCAGCTGATATCTTTCTTGCGGTTATTTAAAGGTGGTATCATGGATATTGATATATATCGAGATTTCATTGACGAGTTAGTTCCTACGGATTTTAACCATCATTGTTATCACAGTGACTAATCTGATGACGAAGTCATTACATTAGATAAATATCATTTAAATAAGATGATCATACACTACAACCATAACAAACCAACTAGCGTCTATGCAGTAAACTCACGGTTTCCAGTTTATAGAGCGTAAAATGGTGATGGTCTCGGTGATACAATTGCAAGGTTATTTGCAAGAATGGCTCCAACAGTAGCGCCGCTAGCAAAACAGTTATCGATGAAAGCTATTGATGTAATTCGGGATAAGGGTATTAGTGCTGTTCGAGATGCTGCCGGAAAAGCGTTTTCAGCCGCGAAGGATAAACTAACAGCGATAGTTTGGCGGCGAAGGAAACCACCATTGACGACTCCTTCGTTACCGTTACCATCTACAGCGGAAATGCCCGCGAGTGTTAGTAAAAAAGTAAATAACGCAGTGGATCCGAAACTAGCGTCGCTGGTGACTAACGCCCAAGATAACATAACCGCAAATATGATAGCGGGAAGTGGTTTTATACCACGACGGGGTCGTCGACGTCGATGATTTAGACTTTGATAAATCAAAGTGAATATATAATAAAATGTTCAAACGGTCACCTGATCCAGCGTTTGATATGGACGCCCCAGTGCGCAAGGATGATTCTGTACGCGATTATCAATTTTATGCCTATTACGCAATACAACCAAATCTTCGATTAAGAATTGAACTTCAGGTTCATGATACTAGTAAATACTTTTTACCGTGTGAAGCGTTAATCGAAGTAGAAGGAGAACTTGTAACATATGTTGTAGCTAATACAACCTACGCAAATAACCCACTTGTCATGGCGTTAGTTACTAGCGCTAGATATCTCATTGATGGAAAAGAAATTGAAACCATTGAGAATGATGTTAATGTTGCTACAACAATAATAGGGTTAGCAAGATACTCCGACGATTATACAAGATCGTCAGGTCGATCTATGATGTTCGCTAAGGATATTACTGATCACCCTAATCACTCCCCTTATATTAAAATACGGATACCACAAGATACCGCAGTTGATCCACAATCAGTAGCTGATTCTTATGAACACAGAGCTAGACTAGGAGCTGCGTTTGACATTGTCGGAGGCGCTAATCTCGATTACAATTTAGGATATGCAACACGCAAACCAATGCTACAAGGAGAACGTCGAAGATTTTCATGCACGATTCCACTGCATCATATATTTGGATTCTGCAGAAATGTCCGAAAAGTCATCTATGGAGCAAAGCATACGGTAGTACTAGTGCGAAATGGTACTGATAATGATGAAATCTGGCGTGGTGATGAAGCTGGTCTTGCTGCCGATAAAGTTATTTTATTAAAACTATCGCTATGGTTGCCAGTAATGACTCCATCAATTACCACGGAGGAACGAGTACTATTATTTATGGACCAAGGAGAAAAAAATCGTTGATAAATTGGTTATCGGTGTCCACAGATACTATAGATTCTGATATTGATGGTACATTTACATGGCACCTGGCAGCGCGACAGGGTATTTCAGCTCCACGTCATATATTTATTGCGCTACAAAATAGAGCGCGATTAGACAATTAAACACGTAGCCATATAATATTTGATAAATTAGGCATTAGTGAAGTCTCGCTGAGAATAAATGACCAACAGGAACCATCCGAGGATATACAACTTGATTACGACAACAATCATATTGCACGCGTGTATCACAGGTTGTTGACATATATGGCACGCGATAAAAATGTTGATACTGGTCTGCAAATATCACAGCATGATTTTAAAAATTTATATCCGATCTATTTCTTTTCGTTGGAACATCTTGATTTAACAAGACAGTCCGTCGTTGATATACACTTTAGACCTCGTGTAAACCCTGGCGGTGTTGGTTATAGAACGGTTGCTGTCATACTCAGTCATAAATCAATGCTACTCGAAGGTGTTGGCGGAAGAATGAGAGTGATAGATGCACCAGGAGAAAACATGTAACAATTAGATAATCTGTTATTGTATAATGAAATACAGTTATATTAGTGTTACGTTAACTCCCGGTCAACTCAAGAAATTGCAATCAGAATCAGCTAAAAATGCAGAGCCACAATAACGCTAAAACCCAATCAGATGACTGGCGGGGCGAATAAATTGTCGCTCACAACTCGTCAAGTAAAACACTTCAATGATGCTTTCAAAGATAAAAATAGGCGTTCAGATCACTCTCTCTGCAGCCGCGATTAAAAACATGATAAAATCAGGTGGTATATTCCCGTTGTTAGCTGTAATTCCAGCGTTGATTGCGGTAGCGGCCCAGCGGTGGCTAAAGCGACCGCGTTAGGAGCCGTTGGTACTGCGGCAGGGATGGCACTAAAAAAAGCAACTGGACAAGGATACAAAAAAGGGAAAGGGTCTAAGCCTACCAGGAACACCTTATTCATGGTACAGCGGAAAGGGTCTGAGAATCCCAGGAACGGTTTATTAACACCAATGTCCAATTTTGATTTACTTGATGCTGCTAAAAAACTTTCGATTAAAAACTTCAGAGGCGTCTTTATGAAAGATCAGTTGCCGGCACAACCAAACAGCGCCGAAACCGGTATCATTAATCTAGATAACAACACAGGACCCGGAACCCACTGGGTTGCATACGCGATTGATCCACGTGCCATTGTTTATTTCGATTCATATGGATTAGCGCCACCGAAGGAATTTATGCGTTATATAAACCGCTTAAAAACTCATCGTTGGTATTCTACGCTACAAACACAACTAATGAATGACCCACAAATATGCGGCAAAGAAGTATTAAATCTCCTTGACGTTATTTCAACATCTGGAAAACCACCACATGTTGTCGTAAATGAATACACTAGCAGTCGCTGGAAATCGAAAAGATTTTAGAGAGAGATTATATAGAGTAACATGATTGATATTTGGGGGAGATCTTTATCAGCGCTGAAGAAACCCAAACCCGATGGTGTTGCAACCGGTGATATAAAAAAAATAATCAAAGATGAAATAGCTGAGACGTTGAACCTAGCATGTGTTGATCCCAATGATATAGTTGTATTTCAAGATCGTCAGGGTAAATTGAAAACTAGTAATGTTTCTCTTGATATTTTAGTTAAACAAAGCGGCGTAACTGAGAACACCGTTGCGTTATTTTCCGATCAGGGTAAACTCACACCCGGCATACTCGTTTCGACGATTACAGATCAATTAAAAACTCTCAACGATGAGTTAAAATTCATACTAAGTTTTTTTGGTGATTCAGAGACAACATCAACGAATTTATCATTAATAAAAATCTCTATGGACAATATAAAGACTGTCAATGACAAATTAAAATCAATTATGGCTTTCTTCGGCAAACCAGCGGTAATATCACCGAATTTACCATCAATAAAAAAATCCATGGATAGATTAATTGAGCTTGATTATAAAATTGATCAATTTGAAAATAAGTATGAGAAGCATGAAAAGGATTTTAACACACTTCGAAATAAAATTGTTAGAGAATTTTTTGGAACTCCACCGACGGTCATAATGAAACTAGCGGATATAAAAAAATTCTCTAGATGAAATAACCGCGATTAATCGGCAAATAGAAACTATCAACAACGATATTAAAACGACCAACGATATCATCAAGGATGATATGCCGAAGATAAAAATACTTGAAAAATCAAATATTTCTCATGAGAGAACCAACAACGTAGTATAAACAATTCAACACGGATCATTTGAGTGGGCACCATTCACTAATATATTAAATATCACCGCGGCCGTCAAAGTTATTAATCGATTAACACTAGTGACGCCAACTCAATTTAATATATCATCGTCGAGTTCATCTGGGGTCAATAATACGATATCAACGATATCGACAAGGATACAACTGAGCGATTCACGATAACCACCACTTATAAAAATTTGGCTAGGGTTTCAGTAACATGGTATGTGGAATTCGTAGCGGATTTAAGTAAACAGCTAAATTGAAATCTATTGTAATAAATAAAATGTCATCAACGATTATTTCATCATCAACGGTACCTTCGGTATCTCAATATCGCTATGATCAGGTCAGAGAGTTTCAAACTAAACTCAAAACACTCATTGAGGAGTATCAAACAAAAATAAAAGAATACCGACGAAGAATCACCGCAGTTAATGTTACCGTGTACTCTGTGAGTGGTGTAATCGCCAGAGCTGGTATAATACTATCCTCGGTGACAATGATTGCTCCGATAGCTGTTCCAATTTGTATATCTGCGGCGACAACAATCGCAGGAATTATTTCGATAATAACAGAAAAATATCATCATGCAGCCAGCTTAAACTGCATGATTACGTAATTAAATTTCATGTAGTGTCAACCGCATACTCCCAATTATCCTCAATGATATCATCGTAGCTCGATAATACATTAATATCAGATAGTGAGTTTTCAGCGATGGTACATATTTATGATTCCGAAATATCTAAATTAGAGCAGAAAAATAATAATAATAACAACAGCGCAAGAATGACTTCAACAAATAGTGGAGAACACAAACCCGATGAAAACCAGCATGATCTCAATAACCTCAAAGAATCCTGAATTTAGTGTGAATTTTCCTATTCCGATTGCCGTGAAGGAGATAGTGCTAGCGAAGTTACGAGTATATCACAGTTGGCCTAATATTAGGTCGGTAGCATTTGGCGGTCAACAACCGAATAATTCCTTGGTATTTGCGAATAAGAATAAACCCGATGGTACTCCAGACATGAACGTTGTTTCGATACCATCTGGGTCATACCAAATTGAATAAATCAATGCTGAATTAGCGCGTAGAATAAAATTATTACTGGAGCAGGAACGAAAATTGCTATAACGGTCCACGAGCCGACACTATCATCTGCGATCGAAATAAACTGGCCAAGTTATGTCGTAGATATCTATCCGAGTTTTATAAGAACTATACTGGGATGGCCTGAAAATCCACCTCGACAAGTTAACATACCACCTGAACCACAAAAATCTGATTTTATCACCGACAGGATAAAACCTGATAATCGATTAAAAAGCTATAGCGGTTACAATAGGTTAAATTTTTTCACTGGAATGATAGACGACCGCAACCGAAGATACTTCAAAACTCGACAGGATAAAATCACTGAAAATTTCACAGCGTTCAATAATGATATTTCGCTGTTGTTAATATCTCTTGAATCCGGTACTCTCACACGAGATGAATTTATCAGCATCGTATAAACATGTAACAAAATCATCAATGATATGGAAACATTTCATACGCAAATAATTCAAGAGCTATTAGGTGACATTAATTCTATAACGATAACGGAGTTTTCGATAGTGTATAATATACACGTAGAAGATATTCCTGCGTTCAAACTACACGGATATAATATCTCAGAACTATAAAAGTCTCTCAATGATGCCATCGATGAAAGTTTCAAAAAAATCCACGACGCATGAAAAAAACAGCACCACAGCCACAAACAACTATCTTGACATAATAATGACCCAGACGGAGATGGGCGGCATATCGCTCCTCAAAATGTAAATATACCCACGGTGATAGCATTGAATTTAGTATGTGATGTTATCGAAGGAAGCTATCAAATGAATCTCGAGCGATCAAATCAAGCTCAGCAGGGATATATTTTATATTCATTTGCACAAACAGCTCCTCCAGGATTTCTAATTATTGAGGATCCAATTAATCCAGTTTATATGCGATGTCATAATTATTCACTACCGAGAATTAATTTTAAACTAACTGACCAATCCAATAATCTGATTTACAAGGCGAGGTCATACAAGTTAGTCTGTTTGTGAAATCATAGCGATTTTCATCCTAAATGATTTTCATTGTAAAAGAATTGTTAACCCATAGCAGCAGAAAGGGTGAATTCCAACGACAATGGTGTCCTTTTCTTGCCAAATGGACCCTTACGAGGAAGTCTTAGTTTACCAAATTGACCTTTCTATTATATACTTACTAAGAAGCCTCAGTTTGTCAAATAGACCTTTCTAGTAAATATATAATAGAAGGAATCCTCGCTGACGCCTACAAAGTTGGTCTGTTCACCCTCTCTACTGCTGATAGACTGTCTAGAAATGCATGAATATACATAATACTCCAGATTCATTAACACCATTAATCAACACATACATCTATGTAAAATTACAAAATCACGATTAATCATTTTGGGGCGATACGATTTTAATATAGCTGGGTGGATATGTTTTTGAGGTGCTTTCCCGTGCACGTGACTTACTAATTTATTGACCGCCGACAACATGAGATATCGTTTCTGCTAGGTTACCATAGTAAATCAAGGTATAATTAACTGATCTGGTATCTCACATGATGGGATGTAATACATAATATAAGGTAGTGTATAAAAAAAATCCTCTATAGTGCGGAAATGTAGGAAGGAATACTCTATGTTGTAAATCCGGTTTTGAATTAATGTCATAAAACAGTTACTAAATTCTCAGTTGATCCTTTGCCTAGTTTAACCTTTTTCTAATCCAGCACGTTGGCGGAATGCGTACATCACATGAACGCAAACGGTCACACCCCACCCATTACACCTATACAAGTTGTGCTTACAGAAGACGGCCGTCATCAGTAACAAGATAACTTAGGTTAACGTTAATGGATGTTTTTAAGTTGCCACCGCCCTCTAGGGGCATATGGGCAACTTTTATAGCCACCATATCGGTGGCCATTTAAGGTCCCTTGGGGGGGGGGGGTCGCTACTCCCCCCCCTCAGGATTTACAGTGCTTAATGCACTATATTTTAAATAGGGCGTTCTCCCGAATTACTAAAAAGTAACTATCGGGAGAAATGAGAGCCCATGGGGTGGGTAGGAATAGTACCTACACACACCCACCCCTATCGATATCAACCAATCAGAACAACAATCTTGGTAGCGAGGGAAAATGCTTTCTCATTTCGCTAGTAATTACTGAGTCGGACGCAGAAAAGGCGGAAAGGGCCCAGGTCCAGGAGGGCGACGACACAGCAACACACACCAGAGCACGCAAACAGCAAGACAGCACAGCAAAGGACGCAGTCCACACCTGAAACGACAAGGTCATACTAAAGGTCAAATTCAGTCCAGTTGTACTAATGGACAGCTTAACATCCAATAATGTGTTAGCCACCTGTGCAATTACTCAAATATTTAAGTTGAAGAATTGTTATTTAAAGTCCTATCATTCAAATAAAAATAGTACATAAGTGTACATATAATAAGTCCCTAACAAATTTTGAAATTAAAATGTCAAAGTGACATATAATAGTGTAGTCAATGGTAGGTAATTTTGGTCTTGAATTTTGTTGGAGGCGGTACCAATAAGGTCAAATTAGCTTTTTAGGGCCACGGAAAGTTGTTCAAAGAGGGGTACTCGTAACCAAATGAGTCCCCTATTATTCAGGCGAATGAAAAGATAAATGGCAAATATCTTTCCGTTGTACTGCTTTATCCGAGTAATCCGATGGTGACGACATATCCGTAGACAGCTGTATTTCCATTAATATGCTGGTTATCTAAGGTAGAGTTTCGCTGACTTGGTAATATCATCCTACGGCAACCTGCGGGATACTCAATATTTTGATATTTCACCAGTCATAGCGCCTCAGGTCCGCAATATTACTTAAATTCCCATGGCTGGTTGTAATATGGTTCCAGTAACTTGATGCAGGAGCAAGCCAACTTCAATGTCCGTCATTTTTCTTCAAAACGTAGTTTAAGTAGGCGATTCAGTTTCTGCATATCTTCAATCTCTGCCACTTGTTAAAGGGACTTATAAAATATCCAAAATGGTTCCGCTGCATAGCCCACCGCTGTACATGTTGATGTTTCTCTCTGTAGTAGTGATGTGATAACGTCTCAGTTCGTCCTTAGCTGTAAAGCCCGGGAAACATGCTTTCACAATCCACCGTGACGTCATCAGGTCGCCAGCCCCAGAAAAGCCGTCTTACTCGGTCTGCAGTCTTCGCCTGAATGATAATGAAATGAATGAGATAACTTAGAATATACTCAAGTGTTGACTTGATTATAATGAGTATAAGACATTAATGATTACCGAAAAATTCGCAAAAAATAATAATTTTAAAACCTGTGAGAATGTATATATTTTTTATTAAAAAAACTGCATATATAACCTAAATTATGCTAGGCATGCCAGGTTAGTTGTTGAGGAATTACAAGAACCTGGACCCAGATCCAAATAAACATGTCCATGATAATATAGACTTGATTTTGGACAAACGTAAATAAAATAAATAAATATATAATTTATAATAATATATATATATATATATATATATATATATATATATATATATATATATATATATATATATATATATAGCAATTACAATAACTCTTCCAACGATCTAAATAATGTGTAACTCTCAATTGTAATTAAAGCTATCAAACAAAGAAAGAAAACAAAATATCATACATTTATTCCTGTACGAAACAACACTGCAAATACGTAGAAACTACTGATAACGGTAATTTAAATAAAAACATGATTGCATATAAAGACCTACTCATCGAAATATGTTTCAAAGTTGTTATATGAAACTAGAAGTTCGTGCACGGTATAAAAGATGAATAAATACTTGGTGTCACAGAAATAACCCACAATATCAATCAGGAAAACATGATGCCCTAATTAAAGTATAATATTTTTGGTTGCAATTATAAAAACTTAAGTAGATTAAAAGTATTGTTTGCAAAGAGATTGAAGAGGATAAGTGTTTACTATATTTGTGAGATAACGCAGGAAACACAGATGGATCTATTTCTTTACTTGTATATACGTAATCCAAAATTTGCGATTAACTTTGACATCGTCCTCATGACAAGAATAGTGATCGAAATGTTTTCTGGATAGAGACACAAATATGAGGCCATGATTTACAAAATGAAGGTGCGATAGCAGGAACAAAGCAGTTCCAAGTAATGATAAACATTTTTAGGAAATACTTTATCCCTTTTCTTCAACTTAATGTCAAGTGTTATCAAACTTAAACCTTGCAAAGTGGCCTACTTCATATCGGTCAATATCAAATTTTTGTAACGTTGTCGAGTCGACCCTTTGAGATCGGGCAGTGTTTTAGAGAAACAATAAACACGTTCGGGGAAAACAAATATTATATTAAGCACAAGTACTAATGATGTGATAACACACAAAGGCAAAATAACAACAAAACATATGAAATACAAGTTGACTTCTACGTCGAATTCAGGTAGTCAAAAGAAATAGCAAACTCATAAATTTCATGTATACAAATAACTCTAGTATACTTCCATATATACACTTATGTAGTAAAATCACTACTATTGTGAATTATATATAGTCAAAACACTAATTGTTGTGCTTCACACGTAGTCAAACACTACTATTGTAAATCATATGTAGTCAACACACTACTTATTGTGTTTCACACGTAATCAAAAAAATTCACTATATTCACGTTGACACGGCCTTCTTTCTCTGGCACGGTCGCTTTTCCCTCCACATTTGTACTCGTAGGTCGGCACTATATTGGTGGGTCATAGTAGCATTGACACGTCAGACTTTATGGAATTCATAAACCAATCTTGCTGCTCATCACCGGCTAGCTGAACATGAAAACATAAACACACCTTTCCAATAGTCTAATTTAATTGGAATGGGTTTTATTGAAACTACTAAACGAACATACGATAGGTACGAAGTATGACGTTGTAGTGCTCTACAAAATAAATATACGTAATACGACACTAATACACAAGTAATGTGTTTTTGAAATTAGTTGTGATTGCGACTAGATGAAATAACTCGCTACCACATTAAATACAAAAAATATTCGTTTTAACGATGTGACTACATAATACAACGAACGTGTTTTCACGAAACTGTATAATTAATATGAATAGTAAAAAAGAGTTGACTGAAGAAAAAAAAGCCATGCGACTCGCCCAACTGTTTGGTTCTAAATTACACTGTCATCTGCCCGATAGCTGAATTTGTCTAGAGCTTCCCTCTAATATTCACTGTGCCCTTCAATATCTCCTACACGATATTTATACAGTAGCGCGCAATATGTATTAATTCGCACGTGAAGCGCGAGCAATCAAAAGCTTGACGCGGCACGACGAAAACTCCCATTTGCAGAACCATTACGGCGCGCTATACAAGACACCCTGTTTATCTGAAAAAGTATGGTACACTGAATAAACCATATCGGGCATCTGGTAGCACACCTCCCCCTATAGAAAAGTATACCTACTTTCTAAGACGACGAAATTGCAGGATATGGTCAACAGAATAGTTCAATTTCTAGGAAGATAATCTGCGCCTACATTTTCCGTTTCTTTGATGGCTTGAATCCGGAACCTGTAAGGTTGTACAGATAAGGCCCATCGCATCAACCGTGAATTATTAATTTTGGTCTTATTTAGGTAAACGAGAGGTTGATGGTCTGTTTCCAAATTGAATTTTCGGCCATGGAGGTAGATTTGGAATTTATACCCCAGACAACTGATAAGCACTCTTTCTCTATTACCGAGAAATTATTTTCTCTCGGAAGCAATTTCCTGCTGGCGTAGGCGACTGGGAGTTTGATTCCATCTTGTTGCTGTAATAAAACCGCCCCTAGTCCTAACTCTGAAGCATAGGTTCTCAAAATGAACACTTTGTTCAGTTCTGGCAACTTTAGTATGGGGGCTTCTGTCAGCAGCTTCTTCAAAGTGTTCAAACCTCTGTCTTGATTCTCCCCCAACTGAACTTTATTTGGCTGTCCCATTTTGGTCAGGTCTGTTAAAGGACTGGCAATGGTCGCGAAATAGGGGATGAATTTACGATAATATCCTGCCAGCCCAATAAATGACCTAACTTGCTTCTTTGACACAGGTGGCAATGAATCCCTGATTGCTGCAAGTTTCTTGGGTCTGGTTTCAATTAGTTTACCCTCCCAACTACGTGTCCCAAACATTCTAGACTCCCATACCCCACGTTGCATTTGGTAGGTTTTACAGTTAACCTAGCTGTACGTGATCGATCTAGAACACTGGCAATATCGCGCAGATGCTCTTACCATGTATCGCTGTATATAAAGATATCGTCAATATAGGTTTCCACATGCTGCAGCCCTTTCATTACTTTCCGCATTAGCCTTACACAGCTAGCCCCGGCGTTTACCAACCCGAATGGTAGAACTCGAAACTAGTACAGTCCACTCTCGGTGGCGAACGCAGTCATTTATTTCGTTTCCACCGACAATGGTATCTGCCCAGTATCCCAAAGTCAGATCCAGCTTCGTAATATATTTGTTCCCTGCCATACGTACGAAGATGTTTTCTACGTCCTGTATGGGTTCAGCGTCAAATACCG
Source organism: Unio pictorum (assembly GCA_030141615.1). Taxonomy (NCBI): domain Eukaryota; kingdom Metazoa; phylum Mollusca; class Bivalvia; order Unionida; family Unionidae; genus Unio; species Unio pictorum. The sequence continues at coordinate 6,440,925 of JARLTB010000065.1, forward strand.
TTCTCGTATTCAATTTGCAAAAATCAATGCAGAACCTGTTCTTGCCATCTTTCTTTTTAACTAAGACAACAGGCGATGCATAAGGTGAGTTTGTCTTCTCTATGACTCCTAACTTAAGCATTTCTTCAACTTCCTTACTGATGATATCCCTGGATGCATAAGGCATAGGGTAACCCTCGACCCGAAATGGTTCATGTGACGTAAGTTTAACTCTATGCTCTAGAACATCTGTCTTACCGGGTTTATCCAAAAATACGTCTTGGTATTTGTCAACAATATCCTGAGCCTCCTTTCGTTGATATTCCGTCAAATCGGGACTCATATTGACTCCAGTATTACTCATCTCGTATTCTAGTAATCCACTCAAATTATGTCCTGGAACGGACTCTTGTTCCTCGTAATCCTCAATGATAGCTACACCGACTACGTATACAATTCCCTGTTCTGTATTTGCTTTCGCTCGATTGTAATAGCGTTTCAACAAGTTAGCATGGAACATTCGTGACTTTTCACCTACATCGATAGTATAGTCCATGCCTCCCTTTTCATCTATGATGGTATATGGACCATTCCACTGTAACATTAATTTGTTTCTATCAGTCGGCAGTAAAATCAAAACTCTGTCACCTTTTTTGAATTTTCTATCACGCGCTTTTGAATTATAATAGCGAGCTGTGCGACTACTAGCTTGCCTTAACGTTTCATGGGCTATTGCACAAATCTCTCTCAACTTGTTCTTCAAATCACACACATACTGGTATGTGGTTCGAATCTCGTCCTCTGTCTTGTCATCTGACCATAATTGTCCCTGAATTTTCATCGGCCCTCGCACCTTTCTGCCATATACGAGTTCAAAAGGTGAAAACCCTAGACTCTCTTGAGGAACCTCTCTGTATGCAAACAATACTGCATGGAGATATCTGTCCCAATCGTTCGGACGTTCTGCACACATCCGTCGCAACATTTGTTTGAGTATTCCATTGAACTTCTCAACTAGCCCGTTGCACATTGGGTGATACGGAGTTGTCCATAATTGCTTGACTGATAGAAGTCTACTAACTTCTGTCATGAGTTCTGACGTGAACTGTGACCCATAGTCTGTCAAAATCCCTTCCGGTATCCCTAGCCTACTGAATTTTTCCACTAAGGCTTCGACCACTCGCTCAGTTTCGATGGATGGTAGAGCGACGGCTTCCGGGTACCTGGTTGCATAATCGATCATGGTCAAGATGTACCTATTCTTACGATTTGTAAGAGGTGATAATGGACCAACAATATCTATCACCACGCGTTCGAATGGAGTTTCAATCAAAGGTATTTTACCGATAGGTACGCGCTTCACTCTCCATTTATACTGCTTTTTTGACAAATGGCGCATGATCTGCAATACCTAGTTAAATCACCGTGAGCCCCGGGTCAGTAAAATTCCATAAATACTCTGCATTTGGTTTTTGTATACCCCAGATGCCCCCCCCCCTCGTTGACTCGTGTGCTAACTTCAACACATGCGGTCTATAGTTCTGAGGTACCACTACCTGTGTAAATCGTCTGCCTTCACCCGTAGTATGCTCCTTATGTAAACTATTGTTATATTTTAACCTGTGGCTACCGCCACCTTTTCATTTCATGACTTCTCCCTGACGCGGCTTTAGTTCTGATTACCGACAACGACTTTTCTTTAGTTTGCTCTTTAATTAATGCCCCTTTATTTATCATCGGTATGGCATCGGGTACTTTTAGTTTTGGCAAAGGCTTCTTACTCTTAGCGGCTTGCGCATGCAGTCGGCACTTGAACTGCAGTATTATCCATCATTCTGACGGACACTGTTTTTCCAAGGTATTGACCTGGCCTTACCAGACTCTGCTCAACAACAACAGTAGTACATCCAGTATCTATAAGTACTGAGGCCCTAACCACATCCACTAATCCCTCGCTCTGTATTGCTACGTTTGACACATTTTGATTGGAGCTACTCCTATTGCTCTCTACACGAGCTGATGAGCCTACCATATACGAGACCCTTACCGTTTTTGGTAAATCCCTCTTACGCTTCGGACATGCACTAGACATAAGACCACATTCTCCGCAACTGAAACATTGTTTTCTCTGTTTATCCTGACTTCTAGGTCCCATCTGATCTGACCTAACTAATTCCCCCTTTCGGTTTTGTGAAAAACTCTTCCCGAAACTACTCTTATCTGAATTCGTTTGCCTACTTTCCTTAGAACCCCTCGTGTCCAGGGCTACCACAATCAGAACCCCTCCGTATGCATCAGCGAATATATCCGCTTGTTTAGCCATTTCACTCGACCTATTGATAGGTTTATCCTTTAAGTACTGGAATAGTTCCTTACTACATACTGCTAGCAATTGATCTCTGAAGAGAAAATCACGTACTGCATCGTAAGTCTTTGCAACTCCTCCGCAAGCTAACCAACGGAATAGGTAATTAGATATCCTATATACAAATTGATCGAAGCTTTCTCCCTTTTCTGGCTTACTAAATCGAAATGTGTACCTAAAACCCTTTCCAGTAAGTTCAAACCTTTTCAGCAATGCATCCTTTAACAAATCGTAATTAGATACCTCTGCGCTCGGTATCCTTGAGTACACTTCTAAAGCTCTACCTTTCAGCAAAGTGCTAAGGTGTAATGCCCAATCTTTTTCGAGTTTTTGCGCAGTAGCATACCTTTCGAATCATACAAGGTGACTATCTAAGTCATCTTTATTTTCCTCGAATGCTGGAAGTTGTGTTTTTTTCAATTTACCCAGTTGTGATACCCTATCGTTCTCAAGTCGAGACCGTCCTAGATCTAGCTTTTCCCTTTCAATACGCGCTCTTACATCTAATTTCTCGCGCACTGCTTCCTGTTCATGTTGAAAATTTTTCAAAACGCTCGCTTAGTTCCAGTTTCTCGCGTTCTTCCTGGATTCTTTCGTTTTCAGCCTCTCGTTCTCCCTGGAGTCTTTCCTTTTCAATGCGCGCGCTTAGTTTTAGTTTTTCTTTTTCGGACTCTATTTCTTCGGCGCGTCGCTCTCGTTCTCTATTTTGTTCATCCTTAACAAGGATGAACAAAACTGTCGTAAGGTTTCACCTTCGTATCCCAATTGCTTACCAAGTTCTACCAATTCGCTAGTGGACGACATGATTTTAAATACGAGTACGCTTTAAACGAGCGTCACTAAATTAACTTGATTATCTAAGGGAAGATTAAGTTCAGTTTCGTTTACAATGAAAAATAAAATATTATTTCTCAAAACACTCCTGTCTCAAAGGCTTTCCCCGACACTGTTGGATATGCAAACTCAAATTAACAATCCAAAAGTTCTCTCGGATAGAAAGTGCTATCCCATCGCTGCCACCCAAATTGTAACGTTGTCGAGTCGACCCTTTGAGACCGGGCAGGGTTTTAGAGAAACAACAAACACGTTCGGGGAAAACAAATATTATATTAAACACAAGTACTAATGATGTGATATCAAAACACAGAAAGGCAAAATAACAATAAAACATATGAAATACAAGTTGACTACTACGTCGAATTCAGGTAGTCAAAAGAAATAGCAAACCCATATAAATTTCATGCATACAAATGACTCTAGTATACTTCCATATAAACACTTATGTAGTAAAATGACTTCTGTTATAAATTATATATAGTCAAGACACTACTTGTTGTGCTTCACATATAGTCAAACACTAATATTGTAAATCATATGTAGTCAACACACTACCTGTTGTGTTTCACACGTAGTCAAAATACTTCATTAAATACAAGTTGACACTGCCTTCTCTCTCTGGCACGGTCGCTTTCCCCTCCACATTTGTACCCGTAGGTCGGCACTATATTGGTGGGTCATAGTAGCATTGACACGTCAGACTTTATGGAATTCATAAACCAATCTGGCTGCTCATCACCGGCGAGTTGAACATGAAAATATAAACACACCTTTCCAATAGTCTAATTTAATTGGAATGGGTTTTATTGAAACTATCAAAAGAATATACGATAGGTACGAAGTATGACGTTGTAATGCTCTACAAAATAAATATACGTAATACAACGACATTAATAAATACGTAATATGTTTTTGAAATTAGTCGTGATAGCGACTAGATGAAATAACTCGCTCCCACATTAAATATAAAACATATACGATAAACGATATGACTACATAATAAAACGAACGTGTTTTCACAAAACTGAATAATTAATATGAATAGTAAAAAAAAAAAGTTTACTGAAAAAAAACATATGCAACTCACCCAACTGTTTGACTCTAAATTACACTGGCATCTGTCCGGCAGATGAATTTGTCAAGAGCTTCCCTCTAATATTCACGGTGCCCTTCATTATCACGATATTTATACAGTAGCGCGCAATAATGTATAATTCGCACGCGCCGCGCGAGCAATAAAAACAAAATACATTTTCATATCTTCCAAAAATATACCAATCCATGGGAAATGCCAAATCAGAGGTTGACAATCCATAACAATGAGAGGGATTGTCAGACAGGCAGACACACATATACAAATAGTTTGTAGGTAATAAATACATATGGATAAATGTGCACATATTAAGATGCATAGATAACTTATAATTGATATTTATGTGATATAGACTCAAACAGTAAACTACAGATATGTTTTTCCTTGAAGTGGCATCTTAATGATAAATAGTCAAAACCCTTTATTTTCATCGTGATACTTTATGACCTAGGTTAGCAACCAATATAACACTTTGTCAGAGATGGAGGCCTACTCGAATATCTGTCTAGATAGTTGGTATACATGAATGGTCTTGTTGTTCCTCGTCAGATGTCGACACCTACACAGATATGCAAAAAGCAGTTCATAAACATGCACGAGCTTGGATTGTTTCTGCTGAAAGAATAAGAAGGCAAAATTAAAAAGCCTTGATAAATTTTGAAAAGAAACGTGTGTTAATCCATTTGATTTTCAATGGCTGCAATAATAATATAACAAATAGAACAGAAACATAACAAAGACAACTACCTTTTTTGCAAATGCCGATTATATCTTGTGCGAACACTTCAAACTAGTAAAAACGCAATTTATGTAATTATGTTAAAGATTGTGTTTTATTTTCTTTGAATTGACACGATTGAACATTCATTTCATAATTTACGCTGCCTATCATACTTTTATATAGAAACAGATATTAAATTGTCGTTTTTGTGGAAAGAATCATGGATTTGTTCAAAGTTTTCTTTTATATCTTTTAGTGATAGTGAAAGATCAACAAACATGATATAATAATTGTCGACCACGCCGGTGACTAAAAGTATTAGATCGGTCGCCTCAGGGGCGGGAGGACGCTGGTACGAACCCCGGCCTGGTCATGCCAAAGCTTTACAAACAGTAGCTGCATCGCTTTCGCTCAGCAATAAGTTAGTGTTAGATCGAGTCGGCAGATATTATAGCAATATGACTAGAAAATTGTGAAAGTTACATTAAAAATCGAAATTACATACAGCCACACAGAATCATTAACTTTTATTGGGCAAAAACGTGTGTGAGTTTGGGACTCGTTAGTAAACCTTTCAGGCAGGATCGGTGTTTTGCCTAATATTTACCCACATTATTTAATCACAAAACAAAATAGCATTGATAGAAAAACGTTGCTTTGTCATCATTGGTAATTATATAACTAAGATATGTATAAGATTTGGAAATTAACATTGTCCGATTAGTACAATAATTATTAAAGTAAAAAAAAGTTGCATACGTTTATGACCTTATCGCAATTTACATTATCAATATCTGCGTTCACGTGGAAACGACTTTCTTACATTGGAAACTGTAATATGCATATAAAGAAAATGTATCGCAACACCAAGATTTTCTCATTCAAATCCTTTACCCTGGATAATAAGTAGCAGTAATACCAACATTAGATTCACACAGTCAGTAATATATGCGTGTGGTAATGTCGATGGTATTCTCTCATTAAAACTACTTTAAACGAACATATGCAAGGCTACATATTCGTAGCTGAGACGCATAAATTCCATTTTAATCTTTTCCCAGCTGATGGCACTAGTACTTTCCAGACTGGATTATGGTAATTCGCTCCTATCTGACTAGTCTTAGAGTCTACTAATGAAATTTCAAAAACATTTAAACCACGACTACTCTGCTCATTCACAAAGTACGAACAAATTAGCAAATCTCCACCCTAACCACTCCGTAACAATCAATGGCTACGCGTTCCATCCAGAATCAACTAAGCTACATTTTGTTGCCATGCTCCAAACCGTTCCTTTGCGTACCTGGGACAAGCAATATGGAACAAATTTCCCATTTGCCTTCGACACAATGAAACTGATCTCATTGAGGAGTGCTCTGAAAACTCATGTTTTACTATGAGAATATCTTAAAGACTTAACAATGTGTACGTCGTTATATATTATAACATTGTTTTTGTTGTGCTGTTGTTGTAATGTTTAACGCCATTTTCTCAGCACAAGATTGACTATACAAGGCGGCCAGTATTGTTGGTGGAGGAAGACCCCAGGAACACCCTGGAAAGAACCACCGACCCTCAAGAAGTAACCAGCAAACTTTCTCACATAACCACATTAGCCGAGCCTGGGACTCGAACCCACGCAGACAGAGGTGAGATGGTACTGATCCGTAAAGTTGAACGCTTTAGACCACTCGACGACTTGGGCCCACGTTTTTGTTGTGTAATTTCATGATGTTTGCATTTGTAATGTTGTCAATGTAGATGTATTTATGTGTTATCTAATACTGCACAGAAGCAGCAGAGGAGGCGAATCAGACAACGTTTTTAAAACAAGTTTTCAATGGATTAGGGCTTAAAACTTAATCAAAACGGATACAAATCAATGAAACAAGCAAAAAATAATAATGAAAAAATCAATGAAACAGGCAAATAATAATAATGAAAAATCAATGAAACAGGCAAAAAATAATAATGAAAAATCAATGAAATCAGTCCAAAAAAAAATAATGAAATAAAAAAAAAATAAATAGTAGGCGAATCAGACAACGTTTTTAAACAAGTTTTCAATGGATTAGGGCTTAAAACCCAATCAAAACGGCTACAAATCAATGAAACAGGCTAAAAATAATGAAAAAATCAATGACATCAGTCAAAAAAAATCAATGAAATCAAAAAAAGAAAGCCTTCATTTGCCAAATGGAGACTGTCCGAAAAACATGATCCTGCAGGAGTAAAAACTCTTCAACCGAATATTTTATCAAGTCCGATACGATATCGTGTCCTAGGGTCTTAGGACGAAAATCCTTTCAGGATGAAAGTGTTTACGACTTTACAAACAGACTAATTTGTAAAACTTCGTCTTGTAAATCAATCAGATTATTAGACTGGTCAGTGAGTTTGAAATTAATTCTGGTAAATGAACTATTATGACATCGCATATAGACTGGATTAATCGGGGATTCATTGATTAGAAACCCTGGAGAGGCTGTTGGTGCAAAAGAGTATAAAATATATCCTTGCTGAGCTTGATTTGATCGCTCTAAATTTATTTGATAGCTTCCTTCGATAACATCACGTACTAAATTGATCGCTATCACCGATGAAATATTTACATTTTGAGGAGCGATATGCCTGCCACCACCGTCTGGGTCATTATTGTGTTTGAGGATTTTTATTTCCGGTGATGATGTTTTTTTCCACGTATCATGAATTATTTTAAAACCAACATCGACGGTGTCACTGAGAAGTTTTTTTAGTTCTGGTACGTTATATCCCGGTAGTTTAAATACTGGAATATCTTTGACGGGGATTTTATAGTCTGTTGCAAATTTTGTTCTCGATGTGGGATTATCGTCATCTAATATATCCTGAATAATTTTTAAATTAAATGTTTCCATATCGTCGATAATTTTATTGCATATTTCTACGACGCTGATAAATTCATCCCGGGTGAGAGAGCCGGATTTAAGAGATATTAACAACAGCGAAAAATCATTATTCATTGCTGTGAAATTTTCAATAAATTTAGGTTCGTCAATAAAATGATACCCTTGCAATAGTCCACCCCCCACACTATGTTCGTATCCGAGACCAAAAAAATCTATAGTGATTTGGTGATCTTCATAACTCTTTCTTGGATTATAAGGTTTTATCCTGTCTGTGATATAATCGGTTTTTTGTGGTTCTGGTAAATCAACGGTTTTCCCCCCTGGTGGTAATTCAGGCCATCCTAGTACGGTTCTTATTGAGCTTTGAAAGATATCTACGACGTAACCATCTGTGCTTATTTCAATGGCAGATGATAGTGTTGGCTCATGAACTGTTATAGCTATTTTCGATTATGCTGCAGTAATGGATTTTATTCTACGCGCGAATTCATTATTGATTTGTTCAATTTGGTATGATCCGGTTGGTATGGAAACAACGTTCCAGTCTGGGGTACCGTTGTCTTTATTCTTATTTGCAAATACCAGTGAATTATTCGGTTGTTGACCACCAAATGATTTTGATCTGATATTAGGCCAACTGTGGTATACTCGCAATTTTGCTAGCGCGATTTCCTTCACTGAGACCGGTGAGGGGAAATTCACACTGAATTCTGGATTCGTTGATTTTATTGAGATCATGCTGGTTTGTACTGGGTTTGTGTTCTCTACTATTTGTTGAAGTAATTCCATCTGTGTTGTCATTGTTATTATACTGTTGTTGTCGCTCTAATTTTGACATCGCAGAATCATATATATCTACCATCGCTGAAGACTCACTATCTGATATAATTGTATCATCGAGCGATGACGATATCAAATAGGATAATTGCGAGTATGCAGTGGAGACAACATGAAATTGAATTATGTAGTCTTGCAGTTTACGCTGGCTGCATGATGATATTTTTTTTGTTACTATCGAAATTATTTCAGCGATTGTTGTTGCCGCAGAAATGCAAATTGGAACAGCTATCGGGGCAATCATTGTTACTGAAGACAATATAATACCAGCTCCGGTGATTACACCACTCACTGAATACACGGTAACATCAATTGCGGTAATTCTCCTGCGATATTTTTTAATTTTCATTGCATACTCCTCAGTGAGGGTTTTGAGTCTATTTTGAAATTCTCTGACCTGATCATAGCGATATTGCGATGATGAAATCATTTTTATTTTAAAAACGCTAGCGTTTTCAATTACGATTTCAATTGAAACCGTTAGTGAAACTGCTTTGCAATTTTCAACTTAAATCCGCTACAAATTCCAAATACCACGTTGTTGAAACCCTAATCAAATTTTTATCAGTAGATGTTATCGTGAACTTTTCAGTTGTATCCTTGTCGATGATCGTTGAAATCGTATTATTGACCCCGGATGAACTGGACGATGAAATATTAAATTGAGTCGTTGTCACTAGTGTTAATCGATAAATACCCTTAACGGTTGCAGTGATATCTAATTTGTTGTTTGTAGGTGTCCACGCAAATGATCCGTGTTGGATTGTGTATACTAAGTTGTTGGTTTTCTCATGAGGAATTTTTGATTTTTCAATGACTGTTATCATCCTCGAAAAATCATTTTTGATGGCTTCGATGAAGGTTTTCGTCTCATCGATGGATTTTTTGATATCCGGAAGTTTTAGTTCAATTTTATCCAACGGGGTTCCAATAAATTTATCAATGATATTTCTACGGAATGAGGTAAACTGTTTTCCGTGTTCTTCACTTTTAGATTGAAGTATTGTTAGTTCCAACACAGAATTTTTCAACTCATCGTTGAGAGTTTTTAATCGATCTGTAATCGTCGAGAAAAGTACACCCGGTTTGAGTTTACCCTGATCGGAAAATAACGCAACGGTGTTCACGATTGCGTTTCGTTGTTTAATCAAAATATCATCCAACGACACATCACTAGTTTTCAATTTACCCTGTTTGTCTTGAAATACAACTATTTCCCCGGGGTCAACACTTGTTAAGTTCAACGTCTCAGCGATTTCATCTTCAATTATTTTTTTTAGATAGAATCAAGGGGTGCAGTGCCATCGGGTTTGAGTTTCAAGGATCTCCCCCAAATATCAATCATGTTATTTTATACATCTCTCTCTAAAAAGCGATTACTAGTGTATTCATTTACGACAATGTGTGGTGGTTTTCAAGTTGCTGAAATAGCGTTAAGGACATTTAATACTTCACTGCCGCATATTGGTGGATCATTCATTTGTTGTGTTGGTAGCGTAAAATTTTTTATGTAACGCATAAACTCTTTTGGCGGTGCTAATCCATATGAATCAAAATAGACAATCCCACGTGGATCAATAGCGTATGCAACCCGGTGAGTTCCAGGTCAGGTGCTGTTATCTAAATTAATGATTCCGGTTTCAGTGTTGTTTGGTTGATGTGGTAATTGATCTTTCATAAAAACACCTCTGAAATTTTTAAACGCAAGTTTTTTAGCAGCATCCATTAAATCAAAATTGGACATTGGAACCATCGGTTTCTCAATTAATAAACCGTTCCTGGGATTCTCAGGCCTGATCCGTTCACGGATCTTCCGCTGTACCATGAATACGGGGTTCCTGGTAGTCTTAGACCCCTTCCCTTTTTTCATACCCTCGTCCCGTCTTCAGTTCAATGCCCTGTTTCGCTTTTGCCCCCGATGAGGCAGCTTTTGCAACCGCTTTTATAAATATTGGTAGCACACCTAGTCTAAAACACTTTCCCTTCTTCGGTTCATATGATTCAGTAATGCCTTGTATCGCTTTTGCTCCCAAGCCTCCAGCTGCCCCCAATGCGACTGCTTTTGCAACTGCTGGTGCAGCCGCTGCAATTAATCCTGGTCTTGCAGCAAATAACGGGAATATACCGCCTGTTTTAATCATATTTTTGATAGCAGCCGCAGAAAGAGTAATCTGAATACCTTTTTTTGCTACAAGTGAATCATTGAAATGTTTTATTTGACGAATTGTCAGCGATAATTTATTTGCACCACCAGTCATTTGATTGGGTTTGAACGAGCAGCAGAGAGGGTGAACAGACCACGTTTTCAAGCAAAAATAAGGCTTCCAGATAACGTTTTCGAGCAAAATATGGCCTATAGACTACGTTTTCAGACAAAAAATAAGACTTCCAACAAAATCTCATTTAACCAAAAAAAAAGTCTCCATTTTTGCAAAAACGGAGATTTTACGATTTTTTAATCAATTTTGCTCGCAACGATGTGGTCATCACCCTCTCTGCTGCTAGAACTTTCAGTTCTGGGTTAACAAAAAATAAGAAATGATTTTAACCGAATATTTGATCAAGTCCTTAGGACGAAAATCCTTTCAGGATTTCACAAACAAACTAATCGCTAACACCTATTCTTGTAAATCAATCAGATTATTTGACTGGTCGGTGAGTTTGAAATTAATTCTGGTTAATGAATTATTATGGCATCGCATGTAGACAGGATTAATTGGGTTTTCAATAATTAGGAATCCTGGAGGAGCTATTGGTGCAAACGAATAAAGAATATATCCCTGCTGAGCTTGATTTGATTGCTCTAGATTAATCTGATAGCTTCCTTCGATAACATCACATACTAAATTAAGCGCAATCACTGAGGATATATTCACGTTGAACGGAGCGATATGCCTACCGCCACCATCTGGATCATTATTATATTTGAGGAGGACAGTTGAATCTGATTTTTGTAGCGCTTTGATATCGGTTTTAACAATTCTTGCTAATTCATCAGCGTTGTATTTCGGAAACTTGAAATTACGCAGATTGTCTTCTGTGATATTGTAATCGGTTAGGAATCGTTGTTTATTGTCGCTGTTGTCATTAATTATTGTTTGAATAATTAGTTCATAGATATATTCCATGTCCGATATAAGCTGATTTATTATTTCAACGTGTTTTTGCGATCTTGTTTTCCGTAGTTGTTCTAGTTGTGTGTCATATAATTGTTTAATCTCATTAAAATAACCACGGACGTCAGTTAGCGTAAATGAAATAGTAACAGTTGACTCGGCTGTTCTTTTAATGATAAAATCCCATTGCAATGTGTCTTTGTTGGTAAATATAAATCTATCGCCGATTCTTCCTTTTCTTATATCAGATAAATTATCTCGATAACTGGGATTGATTTCATGATATGATTCTACGTGCGTGGTTAAGTCGGCGGTGGATTTTTCCGGTGGTAATTCAGGCCATCCTAGTACGGTTCTAATAGAACTCTGATAGATATCTACGACGTATCCTTCTGTGCTTATCTCAATTGCGGATGATAGCGTCGGTTCATGAACTGTTATAGCGATTTTTGACTCTACTCCAGTAATCGATTTTATTCTACGCGCGAATTCATTATTGATTTGTTCAATTTGGTATGATCCGGTTGGTATCGAAACGACGTTCCAGTCTGGAGTCCCATCGGGTTTATTCTTATTTGCAAACACTAAAGAATTATTGGGTTGTTGACCACCAAATGATTTTGATCTGATATTAGGCCAACTATGATACACTCGTAGTTTTGCTAGCGCTATCTCCTTCACGGGGACTGGGCTAGGGAAATTCACACTAAACTCGGGTTCCGTTGATGTTATTGATATCATGCTTGTTTGTACTGGGTTCGTGTTCTCCACTACTCGTTGAAGTAATTCCATCGGTGTCGTCATTGTTATTATACTCATGTTGTATTTCTAATTTTGACACCGCGGAATCATAAATACTGACCATCACTGAGAACTCACAATCTGGTATAGTTGAGATTATTGAGATCATTTTGGTTTTTGGGTTCGTGTTTGGGTTTGTTTTTGGGTTCGTGTTTTCCGATTCGATCGGTGTTGTCATTGTTATTATATTCATGTTGTTGCTCTAATTTTGATATCGCTGAATCAAAAATACTGACCATCGCTGAGAATTCACTATCTGATATAATTGTATTATCGAGTGACGACGATATCATCAGGGATAACTGCGAATATGCGGTTGGTGCAATATGAAATTGAATTAAGTAATTCTGCAGTTTACTCTGGCTGCATGATGATATCTTTTTTGCTATCCCGGTTGATATACCCCCGATTGTAGCCACCGCAGAAATGCAAATTGGAACTACGACCGGGGCAATCATTGTAACCGATGCAAGTATTATTCCGGCGCCAGCGAGAACGCTTGACACCGAGTACATAGTAATATCAATTGCGGTGATTCTTCGTCGGTATTTTTTTATTTTTATTTGATACTCCTCGGCGAGGGTTTTGAGTCTAGTCTGAAATTCTCTGACCTGATCATAGCGACATTGCGTTGATGAAATCATTTTTATTTTAAAAACAGTAGCGTTTTCAATTGTGTTTTCAAGTTCGCGGGAATTGTTAGTACTTCAGCCGGAAAAATGATCTACGAGTTCTATACACCAGGCTATTTTTGATCTAATGGTGGAGCTATCAACCGCGACGAAGCGAAAGCTTGGTGTTCTGCCAGTCTCGATAATTAACGTCGCGATGCCACCAGAGTAGGTTCTATTATTATCAGTGATCAGATTAAATTGATGAATAGAGGCCCACGTTAACCTGTAGATACCATCGACCTTCACTTCCCCACCCCACAAGAGATCGATGATAGTTCTACTAAGAGGATCGTCTCTTATCCAATCCACGATTCCATGATTGACCGTATACACGATATTTTTAAGGTTTTTGTGCGGAATCTTTATCCTTTCAAAGTTTTCTTTTAGTTTAAGAAGATCGTCGGAAATATCGAGATAATTTACCCTGATTTTGGCAGGATCTATTGTTTCCCCCCTCTCCTCCTTGTTAGAAAAGAATGAAACCAGAAGTTCGTTGATTCTAATCCGTGCTTGGGTTTTAATATGGTTGTCGATGTTAGAAAATTTCGTCGTGATATCTTGGAGGCTACTGCCCTCAAAGAAATTTTTAACAATATCGCTGGTGTGCTTTTGTTCGTCAATAGCGCTTTTAATTTCAGCGAGAGTCATGCCTGTCAACGATGTGGTTTCAGATTCATCACGTGTTCTCCCCAAAAATCTATCAACGATGGTATTAAGTGTTGTTTGTCTCACCATAAACCTAATAATATCGTTGAGAGTCATCGTAGATGTAGCGGGGACACCAAAGAAACTATTAGCGACGTATGCATTGTGAGTATGCCTGATAATAAACTCGCTGATTTCAGCGAAAGTCGAGTCTGCCACAGGTGGGGATCCAAAAAACCTAACAATGACGTCGTTAGTGGTTTTTTTTACCCGCTCAACATTTTCTATTATTTTAGAAATATCATTGTAAATATCGAGATAATTTGCCTTGATTTCATTTTCATTCATCATCCTTCCCGCGTCCTTGTTAAAAAAGAATAGCGATAGATAGTTTTTAATTTCAGTGAGAGTCATGCCAACTACAAGCGGGGTTCCAAAGAATTTATGTACGACATTTTTGCGAAAAGAATTATAACCTCGTATATGATCATCCAGCTCACGGCCGTGGGCGGTAATCTTGTTGTCTTGGGTGGTAATCATGCTGTCTTGGGCGGTAATCTTATTGTCATGGGTAGCAATCACGTCGGTGATCGTAGACACAAGTGCGCCTGGTTTAAGTCGTCCGTCGTTGGAATACAGCGCAATAGAGTTTTCAGCGGCGTCGCGCTGCCGTATCAAAATATCATCCAATGACACATCACTGCTTTTCAATTTACCCTGTTTGTCCTGAAATACAACTATTTCGTTCGGGTCAACATTTACTAAATTTAACGTCTCAGCTATTTCATCTTTGATTAGTTTTTTTACATCACCGGTTGCAGTGTCATCGGGTTTGGGTTTCAAAGATCTCCCCCAAATATCAATCATGTTATTGTAAAACTCTTTCTCTCTCTAAAATCGTTTTTGACGACTTCGTTGAAAAATCTTCGATTTTCCCCAGCGATTACTAGTGTATTCATTCACGACAACATGTGGTGGTTTTCCGCTTGGATTACTCAAGGAGTTAGAAATAGCGTTAAGGACATTTAATACTTCGCTGCCACATATTGGTGGGTCAATCATCGTTTGTGTTCGTAGCGTAGAATACCAAGTCTTCATTGGAAGGGTTTTTATATAACGCATAAACTCTTTTGGTGGGGCTAATCCATATGAATCAAAATAGACAATCCCACGTGGATCAATAGCGTATGCAACCCAGTGAGTTCCAGGTCCGGTGCTGTTATCTAAATTAATGATTCCGGTTTCAACGCTGTTTGGTTGATGTGGTAATTGATCTTTCATAAAGACACCTCTGAAGTTTTTAATCGCGAGTTTTTTAGCAGCATCGAGTAAATCAAAATTGGACATGGGAACCATCATAGACTCTCCAATTAATAAACCGGTCCTAGTCTTAGACCCTTTCCGCTGTACCACGAATACGGGGTTCCTGGTAGTCTTAGACCCAATCCGTGAACGGATCGTCCCTTTTTTTTATATCCTTTCCCAGTTGCCTTCTTTAGTGCCATTCCTGCTGCAGTACCAACGGCTCCTAACGCTGCCGCTTTAGCCACCGCTGGGGCTGCTGCTGCAATCAATGCTGGAATCGCAGCTAACAACGGAAATATACCGCCTGTTTTAATCATATTTTTGATAGCAGCCGCAGAAAGAGTAATCTGAACACCCTTTTTTGCTACTAGTGCATCATTGAAATGTTTCATCTGACGAGTTGTCAGCGATAGTTTATTTGCACCACCAGTCATTTGGTTGGGTTTCAACGTGATTGTGGTTCCACATCGCCTAGCCGATTCTGATTGCAATTTTTTTAATTGACCGGGAGTTAACGCAACACTAATATTACTATATGACATTATACATAATTGATTGATTCTAAATCGTTTACAATTTCAATTACATGTTTTCCACTGGTGCATCTACCACTCTCATTCTTCCACCAACACCTTCAAGTAGCATTGATTTGTCGCTGAGAATGACAGCAACCGCTCTATAATCAGCAATAGCACCACGAGTCACATTAGCTCTAAAATGTATATCAACAACAGATTGTCTCATCAAATCGAGATGTTCCAGTGAGAAGTAATAGATCGGATACAGATTTTTAAAATCATATTGTGATATTTGCAAACCAGTATCCACATTTTGATCACGTGCCATAAATGACAACAGACGATGATAAACTCGTGCAATATGATTTTCTGTGTAATTAAGTTGTATATCCTCGGATGGTTCCTGCTGGCCGTTTATTCTCAGTGAGACGTCTTTCACACCTAACTGATCAAATATCATATGGCTGGAGAGTTGATTGCCAACTCGTGTGTTATCCTGTAACGCAATAAATATATGACGTGGCGCAGCAACACCTTGTTTTGATGCTAGGTTCCAAGTGAATAACCCGTTGATATTTGATTGTTTAACATCTGTACTCACGGCTAGCCAACTTAGTAATGACTTTCCTCCTTGGTCCATAAATGATAGTAATCGTTCTTCTGCGGTGATTGCTGGAGTCAACACTGGCATCCACAATGATATTTTTGTTAAATTGACTTTACCGGCATCAGCATTTGGATTTGCATTGTCTGCTGGAATCCTCCAGATTGCGTCACTATCATCACTCTTTCGTACAAGCGATACTGTATGCTTCGCCCCGTAGATAACTTTTCGGACGTTTCTACAGAATCCAAATA
Source organism: Unio pictorum (assembly GCA_030141615.1). NCBI lineage: Eukaryota > Metazoa > Mollusca > Bivalvia > Unionida > Unionidae > Unio > Unio pictorum. The sequence goes on from JARLTB010000065.1 coordinate 6,457,562, forward strand.
TATGATGCAGTGGAATCGCGCATGAAAATGATTTACGCGCTCCTTGCAACATTGAAATACGTGTTGCAGCTCCTAGATTGAAATTAACATCGTTGTTTATAATCATATCTTCGGCATCAATATTAGCGGTGCCAGCATTATTCTTGGGTCGTCTTACAACAAATTGTTTTCCTCCAGCGGTATTTGTAGCATCTTTTGCAAACATCATAGAAGGTCCTGCTGCTCTTGTATAATCATCAGAATATCTCGCTAACCCGATTATTGTTGTAGCCACATCAACATCGCGATCTATCGACTCGATTTCTTTTCCATCAATGAGATATCTAGCACTCTCAAATAGCGCCATGATACCATTATTGACAAACCCGACTTGAGTACCAGCTGGATACGGTGCTGGTACAGCAGGAGTATCATCAGCTGTTACAAGTTCTCCTTCGATTTCAATAAACGCTTCACAAGGCAAAAAGTATTTACTGGTATCATGGACTTGAAGATCAATTCTTGCTCGACTATTTGAGTCTATGGCATGATAGGCGTAATATTGATAATCGCGTACAGAATCATCCTTGCCAACTGGGGCATCTATATCAAATGCTGGATCACGTGACTGTTTGAACATTTTATTCTATTTATCAGAGTCTAAATCGTAAACGATTTTCCATTTTTCATCGTCGTAGTTTTTTAAAGCCACTTCCTGCTATCATATTTGCAATATTGCTTTGGTCGGGGGTTAAAGCCATCGACGCTAATTTTTCATCTACTGCGTTATTTATATTTCTACTAACACTTGCAGGCATTTCCGCTGTAGACGGTAACGGTTTTGAAAATCCTTTGGATTTCATCCGTGATTTCACTAATGATGTTAATTTATTCTTCGCAGTTGAAAACGCTTTTCCGGTAAGATCTCCAGCGAAATCTCCGATTTTGCCAATACCCTTATCACGAATAACATCAATGGCTTTCATTCCTAATTGCTTAGCTAACGGCATCACTTTTGGAGCCATTCTTGAAAATAATCCTAAAATGGTATTACCTAAACCATCTCCGTAGTATGCTCTATAAACCGGAAACCGTGAATTAACTACATAGACGGGGGTTGGTTTATCATGATTGTAGTGTATGATCATTATTTGAAATCAGAAACAATTTTTCAATTGACTTTTCAATTCAGTCTCGGTGATTAATCACTGTGATACCCACTTTCCACTAACTCGCTAATGAAATCTCGATATGTGCTGATATCCATGATACCACCCTGAAATAATCGTCCACAGATATCAGCTGCTTCATTAATTATTTCCGGTGAGTTATTTCCAGCTCGTTTCTCTCCGATGAGAACCTCTAATCGTGATATATCACTGAGAACACTACCAGGACATACCCCACTTTGGGGTCCACTGGAATCTTGCAATCCACTTCCACTATAACCCATTGCTACATCCATTTTTTCCATTTCGTCTAAATCGGCTTTTTGTAAATAATCAAGAGGATCATCATCATCACGTGGTATTTGTTGTTTTTTAGGTGAAAAGAATATTTTCTTTAGGGGTTGCTGTCGCCGCCTTTGCGTTTTTTGCGGTTTTTGTTGTTGTTTAAACTCTTCGTATTGATTATATACTGTACCCACCGCATTGATATATTCAATGTATGATGCACTATCTTTCTTAATCAGACCTTTTTCAGTTTTGATTTTATAGAATATATCAGCCCAGTGAGTTATATTTCTAACATATTTATGATGTTCTGGTTTCAACCATTTTTTTCTGTTTTCATAGGACGTAACAACAAGCGCAGGAATTTCTGCTGGATCAGTCTTATCAATTTCTGCTAACCCTTCTTCGTTAAGTCTCACGAGTAAATCATCTACTGTTCATTTTGATTCTATTTTTTGTATAGCCTGTTTTGTTTGTTCAGTTTTCGCTGCTATTTTTTCGAGTTCACCAATAACAGATTTTCCCGTCTCGGGAACATCTCCCAGTATAGCGCGCTCTACTCCCTTCGTTGCTGTTGTTACTGGTTTAAACAATTCTTCAGATCCCGCAGCAAAATCAGTCTGAAGACTCTGTCGTTGTTGTAGTTTATTCCGTACAGAGTCACGAATTGGTACAAATCTCTTAATTGCATCCAGTCGTTCACGAGCCAATCGGGTTGTTAATGCTTCATTGACCATTATTTGAAATCAGAAACAATTTTTCAATTGCAAAACAATTTTTTAATCCGACCTAACAACATCGGATGGTCATGGAAGTGTTTTAACAGCTCTATCAATGATGAGGAAAGTATCATAATTGTATATAAAATAATTAATACTGATAGTTTCCTCACTTTTTTGACATGTCGGATGATTTTTGATACCACCATGTAAGTGTTTTAACGGCTCTATCATCGATGTTGAAATTATCAAAATTGATATAATTATAATATGATACTGATAATTTCAACATTCTAGTATTGATTAATCCGATATATCATAGATGATTTTTTAACATCACCATAGAAGCGTTATTTCATCCTATCATTGATGGCGAAAGTGTCCAAATTGTATATATAATAATAATAATGTCACTTTCGCCACTTTTCCATTGATCAATCCATCGATTTTTGACATCCCTTGAAGGTCGGCTAAAAAAAATGATTAATGGTCGGGCAATCAAATAATGATAAATGGTCGGTCAATCAAATAATGATAAATAGTCAATCAAAATTGTTCATTTTCTTGAATTAACGCCCGTAGGTTTCTAACTTTAGAATTAACCTCCCTTTTCAATTCGTATTCGTACCCCAATTCTTTTCGTATTCGTTCTACGATGGTATACAACGGAGCGAACACACTTACGTCACTGGAGAATGCGAGAGAGTCCCGAATAGAATTCTGAATTCTCTTGATGAGCGCATACTTCTTTGGTAGCATATACTTGTTAGTGCTAACTCCGTATTCTATATCCTGAAAATCAGACATGATTTGATCAGGATTTATCCCATCTGATAGTTCAATATCCCAACTTTTCAATTTTGAAATCTCGGATATGATGCTATTCATGTTTTCAGAATTCATTATTCTATAATAATGATATATTTCTAAATGAAAAATATGACGCATTAGACGTAACTAAATTGAACTTTTTGTCCCGTCCTTTTAGAAATAGCCGATCGACAAATCCCCTCTGCAACTCTTCGTACTGACGGTTCACAAATATCAAAGTGCCCACCGGCTTCATTCATAGATGAAAATATTTTTTCTTCATTAGTTATCGTATTCAAAGATTTCACAGGTCTCGCTTTTTTTGAGTATTTTCCAGTCCTTCCAGATGAATTATTTTCACTCTGTGTAACAACTCGTAAATTTGATAAAGAATTGTTCATTGGATTAGAATCCTTGTGATCAATAACAAAACCATCCTCGATCAATCCATTGAAACATTCAAATACGAAACGATGATTGAGATATTTCTTCTTTCCAGCGCCAAACCTCAAATATCCATGATTATTCACATCACCAACTGGTTTCTTCAGTCTGCGGTTTCTTACAACACCATCACTAGATGCTTCATAATTTGTGATCACAGGGTGTTGTCTGAATTCTTGGTTCATTCGTATACATAATACTATTGTTTGTCTAATTCATTGTTTGGTTTAATGATAAATCTTTCGATGTAGTCTTGAGGAGTTCTTATGATTTTATCCCTGACTCTGTCAAGGATACTGACTTTATCAGTGTCAGCGTCAGGGACTTTATCAGTGTCAGGGTCATAATTTCTGATTGATTGTCCATTTTTGATTCTTTTATCATAATAACGCTTCAACTCCCTGTATCGCTTACCACCGCAATTCAAACACAACTGCGATTTTCCCCTGACCCCAACTCCACATAGAATACAAGGTAACGGACCAAGGCTTCCACGACGAAAGCTTTGCATATGATACCCACAGAAATCATTTCTACATGATTTGTTACACGGGGTTACTGATCCAATCATAAGCCACTTGCAGTGATTCATTATATATAAATTCTTCATTTAAATGCTTGTTTTAATTATAGCATGAGGGAATTAAGGAGAACGCCTTCAAAAAATGCTGAATTCAATGCTGATAAGGAGTTTAAGAGATTATTAAAAATTAGTCCTAAATTTAATATCGATAGACCCAAAAAACGTCCAAGAGACGGAAACATGAAAGAGTTTAAGAGATTATTAAAAATTAGTCCTATATTTAATCTCGATAAACCAAAAAAACGTAACAAAATTAATCTCAAACGTCCAAGAGACGGAAACATGAAAGAGTTTAAGAGATTATTAAAAATTAGTCCTAAATTTAATCTCGATAAACCAAAAAAACGTAACAAAATTTATCTCAAACGTCCAAGAGACGGAAACATGAAAGAGTTTAAGAGATTATTAAAAATTAGTCCTAAATTTAATCTCGATAAACCAAAAAAAACGTCCAAGAGATTACCCTGGAAGGATGCTCAATTCAATCTCGATATAGTTTCTAATACACCAAAGAATATAATTCTTGATAAAGCCATGATTAGTAAAATCAGAGACTGTTTTAATGAATTCAAGCGTGATGGAGCATCTTATTGTTGGTCAACATTTCGAATTGATGGTGTTGTTGACGCTACCATGACTGATGAAAAAGCAGCAGTGATAATTTCACGTGTTGAGGAAAAAAGGCATTTTTTCCGAATCAAATTCATTATCGAAGTCGATGGCAAATGGATTATTAGGGATAAATTTGAACCAATCCTCAAGAATAAAAAAGCTGTCATTGTGAGTAGAGATTCCAAACCAGGAATTCTAACCGGCATTGACAAACCATACTACGAAAGATCTTATCCCGTAACAGCAATGGTTTATGGGATATATCCGTTAAATGATAAACCCGATATCGCAAAACTAGCTCCTATGAAATATTCTAGTTCACTGAATTGTGTAGCAGAACGAATAATAGAACACTTCACAAATGCTTCCCGGGGAAATAAACTAACTGATCTGCGACGTAGGAAAATAACCGAATGGGAACTGACAGTGAAACAACACGGTGCAAAGATTTCTGATATAGCTAAATTAGAAGCATCATTAAAATTCCCAATATCAGTAACAACAATAACCGGAGAAGTATTATACGAACCGAAATATCAATCGCGAGGAGCCCCAATACAGATTATTGATCATAACAAACACGCGTGGACACCTGCGGTAACAGTATTTCCACGAGAACGAACCGTGAAATATATCCCTAAGGAGTTCGTCGGGGATATTTTCTATGAAGAGAGATTATTTGATGCTATTCATGCGTTGTGTAAAGATGATCCTGTGTCAGTGTGGTTACTTAGAAGTGATGAAGATCCCGAAATAGGATTCGATCAATTTGTAAAAAAAATGGTGAATTATATCGCGTTGAAGAATTAGATAACATAATGAGAAAAATCGCTAGTGATTTTTCACCGGAGAGTTTCCATGAAAAACTACTCACAGATAGTTTTACTATTCCATCAGTGGTAGCTCACTTCGCAAGAGAAAAAAACTCATGGCGTCCAACACGAAGTGATTTTCTCGAGGATGTTAAATTGAGTTGCGTCGAATTTGGTCATGGAGGACTGTGGAATACGAAATACCATCGTGATGGTATGATTTCAATTGATATAGCCGCGTGTTATCCCGGAAGTTTTCTCGAATATGGGGAATGCGCTGAGTACTTCAAACGATTTGGACACCCCACACATGAAATGACTCGTGTTGCGATTAATGGACCATTGCCTGATTTTGATTTAACCGGATTCGCTCGTGTGATATCATTCGAATTAGCTACAGGGTTACATCCGTGTAGTTATGTTTGGCTCGGTAGACACCTATCTGAAAAACACTGGATGCCAATAGTGCTATTGAGATATATGATTGATTGTGGTATGCTAATATCGTTGATTGTTTCCGATGCTATTATATGCTATCGAGCTCAGAAAGAAGTTTGGCTACCACAACCCGATTTAGATCGTATAATCAGCGAACAGCGAAAACAATTCCCTGATTTCAATGAAGAACAAATCATGAATCGGTCTAAGAAGTTATTTGAAATTAAAAAAGAACAAGCAAAGGATCTCGGACGAAGAATAATCGGTAAATTTACCCAGGGTGGACGATACGACAACGCAAAATATTCTTCGCGGTTGATCATAGATGTCGCTGAATACGATTTTATTGTAGCGGATTTAATGAAACAGGGAAAACTTGTATCCCGTAAGGATGCTTTTCTATCTAATGGTGAGAAAATGGGTACGGTTGTTACCTACTGTGATGGATATAATTCCCAGTACACACATTTGAGAAGTTCAATGCTAGCCTATGCTTCTATTAATCTATTTTCGATGATAAATAGATTTCCTAATACCGTGGTTAGAGTGGCCACTGATTCGATGTATATACACAATAAATACAAATCAGCTGTAGCTAAATTCACAGATCCCGAAGAAAATTGGGGGCGTTGGCGATTTAAAAGGAGATGCTACATGAGTATTGTGAATCGGCAGACGTTGCCATGGATGATAAATATCTTTGTTGTAACCGTATTGAAATTCAATCAGAATTTTCTAATGCACCACCGGTATCTGATCCAGTATGTAGATACAAGACAATTTATTTAAACGGTTGTGGTGGGTCAGGAAAGACAACTCGTGCAATTGAATTATTTCGTCGGTCAACCATGATTGTGCTAACACCGACTCACAGACTCGCCAGAGAGATGATACAACGAGGGGTAAATGCTTGTACTTACCATAGTTTCTTTCGATGGAAGGGTGACAAATGGACTCCTGAGCGTATGGGTGATAAATTCATTCCTGAAATCATAATTTGGGATGAAATATGCACAGTGTCATTAGATGTATTACAAACATTTCTCGAGTGGTTGTTAAACAAAAACACAAAAGTCGTCATGTGCGGTGATCACGGCCAACCACCACCATTTGTCGGTGCATCTCCACATGAATGGCTAAGGGGTTTTGTAGACTATTATGAAGAAATTACCACTGATTATAGATCACTTGATGAACGATTACGAGAATTCAAAGCGCTAATTAGATTACAACCGGATAGAATCCAATGCGAAATAGCGCGTGAAGTGATTTCAGAAACTCCAATGAATGATTTCTGGGAAACATGGAGACCAAATGATTTGATAATTGCAAGTAGAAAAATAGTCAGGGACACACTTCAGATGAAGTTATTTGAATTGCATAAAGAAAAATTTGCAACGCTTCCAGTACCCCTTTGTTATAGGCCATCGGATACACGAAAACAGAATATTGAAGTTGATATTCCAGGACAGAGTGAAAAACAAATTCTCGTATTAAATGATATTGTGCTGGTTGATATCAATGTCGTCGAAAATGCATTGCGTGCTAATAAATCCCCGTGGACGCTAGGATACGCAGCAACAATACATTCTTCACAGGGATTGACTATATCGGATACAATTGTTTGGATGGTGGATAATCACATCGAATGGTCAAATTTAGTCTATCTCGCAGTATCCAGAGTACGAAGAATAAATCAACTTCGAAGAGTTGTTTTCGATGATAATGACACAACAATGGATGATATTGATGTTAAAATTATTGATAAAAAACTCTCCGGTTACAAACAACAGGACAAAAAAAAAACAACGAGAATTTGATATTGATGCTGAATTAATAATTACGCTGAAGAAACAACATAATAATCACTGCGCGAGTTGCAATTGTATAATGCGTTGGCAGTATTCGGATAAAGATCCTCGCCAATTTACCATTGACAGAAAAAATAACAATCTCGGTCATGTCAGAAATAATGTGATGTTGACTTGTCTTGAGTGCAATAGACGCAACGGCGCTAGTTAAGACCATGCGGTGGCAATTGAGTATCCTCGGGTATTACCTGTAGTTGTTGTCTAGTAAAACCCCGCTGAGGGGCAGTTGAATCCAGTTTATAGACTGGAGGTCTACCCGTAGATCGTATTATACTAGATATCTTGTGTGGAGTAACACTCCAAATAGGATCAGTAGCCCTTTTTCTGCCACCTTCAAGCTCTCCTGGTTCATATAAATACCTCACGGTGACATTACTACCAAGAATTGGTTCTTTGAAATCTTTCTGTGGTTGTACGGGTATTGACTTCTTTTTAATCGCGTTGATAGGTTTCATGTTGATTGTTCTAGTAATCTCGTTATTCAGTGCAGTAATCACAGATGGTAATCTTTTAACCCATTCACGGGATCGCTTTTCATGAATGAATTCTTTTGCGTATTGAGATCCAAATAACCGCTCAGCAATCGTCCGATTAAATCGTTCTACAATGGCCTGATCGCGATGTAGCGCAGTATGCCCTCGTCGTATGGTGACATTATGATGTTTCATTGTAGATAACACTGCACCCTGAAATTCCTTGCCAGGATCAACCTGCAATAGATTTGGCCAGTGCAGAGGACCTCGTCGATAAATCCTCTCAAATACAGAAGCAACTTCAGTGGCTGATTTTGTTTTTAACGGTTCTGCTTCTTTGTATCGACTTGCAATATCAACTACGGTTAAAGCGTATTTGTAACCACGATCATGAGGTAAAAATAATATATCAGCCTGATGAACTTCATTAGGAGCGGTCACATCAAAATGCGAGAATTGAATTTGTTTAGGCGGTGGTAGATAAATTTGCCATAGTGCCTGTTTGGATAACCAATTAGCCGCAGTGGTTTTTTTCACTTTTGCAGCACTAGCGAGTTTATGGACTGCTGATTTACCCCTCCAGTATCCTCTTGGGGAATAATAAATTGATTCCATATTATTAATTACCGGCACCTAACATCAATTTACTTTTCATAGCCGATTTTATCAAAAATGAAGCCAATTTTTCTTTGAAGGATTTATCAGGAATAGCATTTAACGCATGAATTAATTTCACATCCGCGAGATGTCTGTGTTGCAGATTGCTGCTTTTATAAGCAACATCATGAAGGTGACAGGCCTTATCAATGGCGTTTATTGGTTCTTCACCGGGGTTGGGTTGATTTTGATTATTGAGTCTGATATCAAGTCTGGTTCCCGGTCCACAGTAGCTATATCCTGGAAGGTGCTTTTCTCCGGGGTACTTTGCCCATGGGGTTCCAGGGAGCTTTGCCAATTTGGCTGCGATATCACCTCCTCGTTTTTTTTTAAATCAGATCTCATAGACACAAATCTAAATTTCTTTGTACCACATTGCACGCATTTACCAGAAAGCGCTGATCGGTTATTTTTAGTTGTAACCGTCGTCACATCATCTGTGCCAGTACGCGTTTTACACTTCACACAATATAGATCCATAATTTATGTATAGAAATATGGATATAATTGATTTTTCAGCGACTAAAACAAGAGAACCAGTTAAGCATCATGCAGCGCTACCAAACTCTATCCGGATGATTATAATCGGGCCATCTGGATCCGGTAAAACGCAATTGTTACTCAATTTAATAATGAGATGGATGAAGTGGGATAAGTTGTATTTAATTGCCCCTAGCGTAGATGATCAACGATGTTATGAAGTGCTAAAAGATTTTAATGAAAACGCTTCAGAAATTAAGGGTGAGAACGCCATTGAATTTATAACCGATATCGATGAAGCACCGAGTATTGATGATATTGATGGAGATATTAACAATTTAGTCGTATACGACGATATAATGTTGGATAAACAAAACAATCCTGCTAGGATCTTTTCCCGGGGGCGTCACAAAAACACTGACGTGATATATGTCACTCAACGCTACACTCAGGTTCCAAAAGTCATCAGAGATAACTGCAATATTCTTTCTGTATTCAACGGCGTTGATACTCATACGCTACGAAATATTTGGCAGACATGGTGTTCTGATATGGACTTCAATCAATTTAGAAATTTCTTTAGTCATGCTCAGTCGACTCCGCACGGATTCGCAACAATAAATTTGCATGATCCTCGGACACGATATCGTATCGGACTGGATCAAATATTCGATTAAAATCATTTATTATTTTTTGTTAACCCAGAACTGAAAGTTCTAGCAGCAGAGAGGGTGATGACCACATCGTTGCGAGCAAAATTGATTAAAAAATCGTAAAATCTCCGTTTTTGCAAAAATGGAGACTTTTTTTTTGGTTAAATGAGATTTTGTTGGAAGTCTTATTTTTTGTCTGAAAACGTAGTCTATAGGCCATATTTTGCTCGAAAACGTTATCTGGAAGCCTTATTTTTGCTCGAAAACGTGGTCTTCTTCACCCTCTCTGCTGCTGAACGTGATTGTGGTTCCGCATTTTTTAGCCGATTCTGATTGCAATTTTTTTATTTGACCAGGAGTTAACGCAACACTAATATTACTATATGACATATTATACATAATAGATTGATTCTAAATTGTAAAGCGATTCAATGGAAAAATCGTTCAAAGATTTTCCACTGGCGCATCTACCACTCTCATTCTTCCTCAAACACCTTCGAGTAGCATTGATTTGTCGCTGAGAATGACAGCAACTGCTCTATAATTAGCAATAGCACCACGAAGCACATTAGCTCTAAAATGTATATCAACGACAGATTGTCTCATAAAATCAAGATGTTCCAATGAAAAGTAATAGATTGGATACAGATTTTTAAAATCCAACTGTGATATTTGTAGACCAGTATCGACATTTTGATCACGTGCCATAAATGACAACAACCTATGATACACGCGTGCAATATGATTTTGACCGTAATCAAGTTGTATATCTTCAGATGGTTCCTGCTGGCCTTTTATTCTCAGTGAGACGTCTTTAACACCTAATGGATCAAATATCATATGGCTGGAGAGTTGATTGCCAACTCGTGTGTTATCCTGTAACGCAATAAATATATGACGGGGCGCAGCAACACCTTGTTTTGATGCTAGGTTCCACGTGAATAACCCGTTAATATCTGATTGCTTCACATCTGTAGTTACCATTAGCCAACTTATCAGTGATTTTCCTCCTTGGTCCATAAATGATAGTAATTGTTCTTCTGCGGTAATTGATGGAGTCAACACTGACATCCACAATGATATTTTTGTTAAATTGACTTTACCGACATCAGCATTGGGATTTGCAGCATCTGTTGGAATCCTCCAAATTGCGTCATTATCATCACTCTTTCGTACAAGCGATACTGTATGCTTCGCCCCGTAGATAACTTTTCTGACGTTTCTACAGAATCCAAATATGTGATGAAGTGGAATCGCGCATGAAAATAATTTACGCCGCCCTTCCAACATTGAAAAACGTGTTGCAGCTCCTAGATTGAAATTAACATCGTTGTTTATAATCAAATCCTCGGCATCAATATTAGCGGTTCCAGCATTATTCTTTGGTCGTCTTACAACAAATTGATTTCCTCCAGCGGTGTTTTTAACATCTTTTGCAAACATCATAGAGGGTCCTGCTGATCTTGTATAATCATCAGAATATCTTGCTAGCCCGATTATTGTTGTAGCCACATCAATATCACGATCTATCGACTCAATTTCTTTTCCATCAATGAGATATTTTGCACTCTCAAATAGCGCCATGATACCATTATTGACAAACCCGACTTGAGTACCAGCTGGATACGGTGCTGGTACAGCAGGAGTATCAGCAGCTGTTACAAGTTCTCCTTCTACTTCAATAAACGCTTCAGCGGGTAGAAAGTATTTACTGGTATCATGGACTTGAAGATCAATTCGCGATCGACCCTTTGGGTCTATTACATGATAGGCGTAATATTGATAATCGCGTACAGAAACATCCTTGGGGACTGGGGCGTCTATATCAAACGCTGGATCCGGTGAACTTTTGAACATTTTATTCTATTTATCAGAGTCTAAATCGTAAAATCGTAAACAGATTTTTATCGTCGTAGTTTTAAAAGCCACATCCTGCTATCATATTTGCGATGCTGCTTTGGTCGGGGGTCATCAATGACTCTAGTTTTTCATCTACTGCGTTATTTAAAATTTTACTAACACTTGCAGGCATTTCCGCTGTAGACGGTAACGGTTTCTTTTTTCGTCTAACTAATGATGTTTTTTTCTTCTTTGCTGCAGAAAATGCCCCTCCGGCGAGATCTCCAACAGCACCAATACCCTTATCACGAATAACATCAATGACTTTCATTCCTAATTGTTTAGCTAACGGCATCACTTTTGAAGCCATTCTCGCAAAAAACCCTGCAATGGTATTACCTAAGCCATCTCCGTAGTATGCTCTATAAACCGGAAACCGTGAATTAACTACATAGACACTGGCTGGTTTATCATGATTGTAGTGTATGATCATTCTTATTTAATTGTTATTTATCTAATCAATTGACTTCGTCATCAGATTCATAAAACAATTTTTCAATTCGGTCACTATGATACCCACTTTCCGCTAACTCGCCAATAAAATCTCGATATGTGCTGATATCCATGATACCGCCTTGAAACAACCGTCTACAGATATCAGCTGCTTCATTAATTATTTCTGGAGAGTTATTTCCAGCTCGGAACCCTCCGATGAGAACATCTAATCGTGATATATCATTGATAACACTATCAGGACATACCCTACTTTGGGTTCCTAATCCCTTCCTGCTATAACCAGTTGTTTCATCCAGTTTGTCTGTATCCGTGGGTTCTAAATAATCAAGAGTATCCTCATCAGGTGGTAGTTTTTTTAGGAGAGAAAGATATTTTCTTTGCAGGTTGCTGTCGCTTTCTTTGCATTTTTGGCGTTTTTTGTTGTTGTTTAAACTCTTCGTATTGATTATACACTATATCCACCGCATTGATATATTCATTGTATGATGCACTTGTTGTGTCAATTTGACTTGTTTTAGTTTTGATTTTATAAAATATATCAGCCCAATGATTGAAATTCTTAACAAACTTATGATGTTCTGGTTTCAACATTTTTTTTCTGTTTTCATAAGTCGTAACAACAAGCGCAGAAATTTCTGTTGGATCAGTCGCATCAATTGCTGCTAATCCTTCCTCGGTAAATCTCTCGCTTAAATCATCTACTGTTCTTTTTTATTTCATTTTTTGTACAGCCTGTTTTGTTTGTTCAGTTTTCGCTGCTATTTTTTCAAGTTCACCGATAACAGATTTCCCCATCTCGGGAACATCTCCCCGTATAGCACGCTCTACCCCGTACGTTGCTGTGGTTACTGGTTTAAACAACTCTTCAGACCCCAAAGCAAAATCAGTTTGTAAACTCTGTCGTTGTTGCAGTTTATTCCTGACAGAGTCACAAATTGGTATAAATCTCCTAATTGCATCTAGTCGTTTACGAGCCAATCGGGTTGTTAATGCTTCATTGACCATTATTTGAAATCAGAAACAATTTTTCAATTGTAAAACAATTAATACCACACTTTTCCCACTTTTTTGACATCAATGACATGTCGGGTGATTTTTAACACAGTCATGGAAGTGTTATTTCATCATAAAACAGCTTCTATCAATGATGGAGAAAGTGTGGAAATTGTATATAAAATAATAATTATCACACTTTCTCCATTCTATTTTGATCGTCCATCAATTTTTTATTCAGTATGAAATATAAAATATTTTCACTGTTTTAACACGGTCACGGAAATGTTATTTCATCGTGGGACACCTTCTATCATTGATGGCGCAAGTGTCATAATTGCTATAAAAATATATAATACTGACACTTGCGCCATTCTATTTTGATCAATCTAACATATCATCCATCGATTTTCGACACCCCCCTTGAATGTCGGCTAAAAAAATGAAAATCTCTTTGAGGGTCGATTTCAATCAAAAATGATAATGGTCGGGCAATCAAAAAATGATAAATGGTCGGTCAATCAAAATTGTTCATTTTCTTGAATTAACGCCCGTAGGTTTCTAATTTTAGAGTTGACTTCTTTTTTCAATTCGTATTCGTTACCCAATTCTTTCGTATTCGTTCTACGATAGTATAAAACGGAACAAACACACTGATGTCACTGGAAAATGCAAGAGAGTCTCTAATAGAATTCTGAATTCTTTTGATGAGTGCATACTTCTTTGGTAGCATATATTTACTGTTGTTTACTCTGTATTCTATATCCTGAAAATCTGAATTGATTTGATCAGGATTTAACCCATCTGATAGTTCAATATCATGACTTTTCAATTTTAAAATTTCAACTATGATGCTATTCATATTTTCAGAATTCATTATTCTATAACAATGACATATCTCTAATTGAAAAATATGACGCATTAGACATAACTAAACTAAATTTTCTGTCCGGTCTGTTTTGAAATAGCCGATCGATAAATCCCCCCTGCAACTTTTTGTACAGAAGGTGAACAAATATTGAAATATTTTCCGGCTTCATTCATTGATTGAAATGTTTTCTCTTAGTTAGTTGTTGTATTCAAAGATGTCACAGGTCTCTTCCCAACTGTTTTGCAAGTGCCAGTCCTTCCTCGTTTCAAATTCTCACTCTGTGTGATAGCTTCTAAATTATCCAATTTGTTATTCTTTGGATTAGAATCCTTGTGATCAATAACAAGACCATCCTCGATCAATCAATTGAACATTCAAATATGAAACAATTAGTGAAATATTTCTTCTTTCCAACAGTAACCAACAAATACCCTTGATTAGTCACAAAACCGACCGGTTTCTTCAGTCTACGGTTTCTTACAACACCATCACTGGATGCTTCATAATTTGTATTTACAGGATGCTGTCTGAATTCTTGGCTCATTCGTATACTAATACTATTTGTCTAATTCATTGTTTGGTTTAATGATTACATCACTGGAGAATCTTTCAATGTAGTCTTGGGGAGTTCTTATGATTTTATCATTGACGTTGTCGTGGTTAAGGACTTTTTCAGGGTCATAATTTCTGATTGATTGTCCATTTTTTATTCTTTTATCATAATAACGCTTCAATTCCCTGTATCGCTTTCCACCACAAGCAATACACAATTGTGATTTTCCCCTGACCCCAACCCCACATCGAATACAGGGTAACGGACCAAGGCTTCCACGTCGAAAACTTTGCATATGATACCTACAGAACTCATTTCTGCATGATTTGTTACACGGGGTTACTGATCCAATCAGAAGCCATTTGCAGTGATTCATTATACATAAATCTTTCATTTAAATACTTGTTTTTAGTATAGCATGAAGGAGTTAAGGAGGTTGCCTTCGAAAAATGCTAAATTCAATACTGATAAGGAATTTAAGAGATTATTGAAAATTAATCCTAAAGTTAATCTCGATAGACCCAAAAAACGTCCAAAAGACGGAAACATGAAGGAGTTTAAGAGATTATTGAAAATTAATCCTAAATTTAATCTCGATAAACTCAAAAAACGTAACAAGAGATTATTGAAAATTAATCTCAAACGTCCAAGAGACGGAAACATGAAGGAGCTTAAGAGATTATTGAAAATTAATCCTAAATTTAATCTCGATAGACCAAAAAAACATTTAATAGACAAAAACATGAAGGAGTTTAAGAGATTATTGAAAATTAATCCTAAATTTAATCTCTATAAACTCAAAAAACGTAACAAGAGATTACCCTGGAAAAATGCTCAATTCAATCTTAATATAGTTTCTAATACACCAAAGAATAAAATTCTTGATAAAGCCATGATTAGTAAAATCAGAGACTGTTTTAATGAATTCAAGCGTGATGGAGCATCTTATTGTTGGTCAACATTTCGAATTGATGGTGTTGTTGACGCTACCATGAATGATGAAAAAGCAGCAGTGATAATTTCACGTCTTGGGAAAGAAAGAAATTTTTTTCGAATAAAATTCCTTATCCGTGATGATGGAAAATGGATTATTAGGGATAAATTTTAACCCATTCTCAGGGACAAAAAAACTGTCACCGTGAATCAAGATTCCAAACCAGGAATTTTGACTGGAATTGACAAACCATACTACGAAAGATCTTATCCTGTCACAGCAGTTGTCTACGGGACATATCCGCTCAATGAAAAACCTGATATTTCAAAACTAGCACCAATGAAATATTCGACAGGGCTCAATTATGTAGCAGAACGAATGATGGAACATTTCACAAATGCGTCCCGGGAAAATAAATTGACTGATCTAAAACGAAAAAAATAACCGAATGGGAATTAACGGTAAAAGAGAATGGGGCAACAATTCAGGATATAATTAAATTAGAAAAATCATTAAGATTTCCAATATCAGTAACGACAATCACCGGAGAAGCATTATACGAATCGAAATATAAATCACAGGGAGCTCCAATTGAAATTATTGATCATAACGAACACGCGTGGTCATCTGCAGTAACAATATTCCCACCGGATAGAACCGTAAAATATCTATCCCAAACCGAAGAGTTTTTTTTCAGAGCAGAAATTATTTGATGCTATTTACAATTTGAGTAAAAACGATCCTGTGTGAATGTGGCTATTTCATAGTACTTCAGACGAGGAATGTAGATTTGATCAGTTTGTAAAGCCCAACGGAGAATTGTACCGTACTGAAAAACTGCATAATCAAATGAAAAAACTAGCTAGTGAGTTTTTCACTGGAGGGGGAAGACAACGATCAATTATTAGCAAACTCTTTTACACTACCATCAATTGCAGCACATTTTGCTAGAAAGAAAAACGCGTGGAAACCAACACGAAGTAAGTTTTTATCAGATGTCAGATTGTTCTGTCTTGAATACAGCCATGGAGGGTTATGGAATACAAAATACGACCCTGAAATCATTATTTCAGTTGATATGATTGCGTGTTATCCAGGAAGTTTTCTCGGGTATGGAGAATGTGAAAAATATTTTAAACCATTTGGACACCCAATACACGAAATGACCCATGTTAATAGTGTTATTACGGTATATGATTGATTGTAAGATGTTAAAATCATTAATTGTCAGTGAAGCAATTATATCCTATCAAGCACAGAAATCAGTCTGGTTACCACAACCTGATCTAGAAAAAAATAATTAGCGAACAGCGAAAACTGTTTCCTGATTTTAATGAACAACAAATCATGGATTGGTCCAAACAGTTATTTGAAATCAGAAACAATGAAGCAGAAGATCTCGGACGAAGAATAATCGGTAAATTCACTCAGGGTGGTAAATATGACAATACAAGATATTCTTCACGATTGATTATAGACAACGCTGAATACGATTTAGTAATCGTGGATCTAACGAATAAGGGCCTATATGTCAATCGTAAAGACGCATTTCTGTCCGATGGAACCAAATTGGGTACAATTGTTACTTACAATGATGGATACAACCCGCAGTATACACATTTGAGAGCTTCTATGCTCGGTTATGCTTCTATCAATTTATTTTCAATAATAAATATATTTCCTAACACCGCAGTTAGAGTTGCCTCTGACTCATTTTACATAAATAGCAAAATGGCTGATTTTATAAACGGTAGCAAGGCTACTGGCAACGAGAATTGGGGGTCATAGGGAATTAAGAAGGAAATGCTTCATGATTATATTCAATCAGCAGATGTTACAATTGAAAATAATTATCGGAATCTCAAAGAGATTCAATCAGAATTTTCTAATGCACCACCGATTTCTGATCCAATATGCCGGTATAAAACAGTTTACTTAAACGGTTGTGGTGGGTCAGGAAAAACAACTCGGGCAATTGAGTTATTTCGTGTTTACAAATCAAATATGATTGTACTAACACCAACACACAGACTTGCAAGAGAAATGATACAGAGAGGGGTAAATACCTGTACCTATCACAGTTTTTTCCGATGGAAAGGGGATAAATGGACTCCTGAGCGTATGGGAGAGAAATTTATTCCTGAAATTATCATTTGGGATGAAATAGACAGTGTCAGAAGATGTATTAAAAATATTTCTTGAGTGGTTGTTATTGAAAAATACAAAAATCGTCATGTGCGGTGATCCCGGCCAACCACCACCATTTGTCGGTGCATCCCCACATGAATGGCTAAAGGGTTTTATAGACTATTATGAAGAGATTGATACCGATCATAGATCACTTCATAATGAATTAAAAGAATTTAAAAAACTAATTAGGTTACAACCGGATAAAATCCAGTGTGAAATAGCCCGTGAAATAATTTCGGAAACTCCAATGAATGAGTTTTGGGAAGCGTGGAGACCAAATGATTTGATAATTGCCAGTAGAAAAATAGTCAGGGACACTCTTCAGATGAAGTTATTTGAATTGCATAAACAAAAATTTTCAACACCTCCAGTGCCTCTTTGTTATAGGCCATCTGATACACAAAAACAGAACATTGAAGTTGATATTCCAGGACAAAGTGAAAAACAAATTCTCGTATTAAATGATATTGTGCTGGTTGATATCAATGTCGTTGAAGATGCATTGCGTGCTAATAAATCTCCGTGGACGCTAGGATACGCAGCAACAATACATTCATCACATGGATTGAATATATCGGATACAATTGTTTGGATGGTAGATAATCGCATCGAATGGTCGAATTTAGTCTATCTTTCAGTATCCAGAGTACGAAAAATAAATCAACTTCAAAGAATTGTTTTCGATGATATTGATGTTAAAATTATTGATAAAAAACTCTCCGGTTACAAATAACAAGACAAAAAAAAACAACGAGAATTTGACATTGATGCTGGATTAATAATCACTTTGAAGAAACAACAGAATAATCACTGCGCAAGTTGCAATTGTATAATGCGTTGGCAGTATTCGGATAAAGATCCTCGCCAATTTACCGTTGACAGAAAAAATAACAATCTCGGTCATGTCAGAAACAATGTGATGTTGACTTGTCTTGAGTGCAATAGACGCAACGGCGCTAGTTAAGACCCCTGGTGGTAATTGAGTATCCTCGGGTATCACTTGTAATTGTTGTCTAGTAAATCCTCGTTGAGGGGCAGTTGAATCCAGTTTATAGATTGGAAGTCTACCCGTGGATCGTGTTACACTAGATATCTTGTGTGCAGTAACACTCCAAATAGGATCAGTAGCCCTTTTTCTGCCCCCTTCAAGCTCTCCTGGTTCGTATAAATACCTCACAATGACATTACTACCAAGAATTGGTTCTTTGAAATCCTTTTGTGGTTTTTCAGGTATTGACTTCTTTTTAATCGCATTGATAGGTTTCATGTTGATTGTTTTAGTAATCTCGTTATTCAGTGCAGTAATAACAGCTGGTAACCTTTTAACCCATTCACGGGATCTTTTTTCTTGGATAAATTCTTTTGCGTATTGATATCCAAATAACCGCTCAGCAATCGTCCGATAAAATCGTTCTACAATTGCCTGATCACGATGTAGCGCAGTATGTCCTCGTCGTATTGTGACATTGTGATATTTCATTGTAGATAACACTGCACCCTGAAATTCCTTGCCAGGATCAATATGTAATAGATTTGGCCAGTGCAGAGGACCCCTTCGATAAATCCTTTCAAATGCAGAAGCCACTTCAGTGGCCGATTTTGTTTTTAACGGTTCTGCTTCTTTGTATCGACTTGCAATATCAATTATGGTTAATGCGTACTTGTAACCGTGGTCATGTGGCAAAAATAATATATCAGCCTGATGAACTTCAATGGGTCCGGTCACATCAAAATGCGAGTAATTAATTTGTTTAGGCCGTGGTAGATAAATTTGCCATAGTGCCTGTTTAGATAACCAATGAGCCGCGGGTTTTTTTTTCACTTTTGCAGCGCTAGCGAGTTTATGGATTGCAGCGCTACCCCTCCAGTATCCTTTTGGAGAATAGTAAATAGATTCCATGTTGTTATTAATTACCAGCACCTAACATCAAATTGCTTTTCATTGCATATTTTATCAAAAATGAAGCCAATTTTTCTGTGAAGGATTTATCAGGAATGTCATTCAACGCATGAATTAATTTCACATCTGCTAGATGCCTGTGTTGCAGATTACTGCTTTTATAAGCGACATCATGAAGGTGACAGGCCTTATCAATGGCGTCTATTGGTTCTTCACCGGGTCGGGGCTGATTTTGATTATTGAGTCTGATATCAAGTCTGGTTCCCGGTCCACAGTAGCTATATCCTGGAAGGTGTTTTTCTCCTGGGTATTTTGCCCATGGGGTTCCAGGGAGTTTAGTTAGCTTGGCTGCGATATCACCTCCTCGTTTTTTTAAAGGCTCCTTGGGTTTAGAAACAAATCTAAATTTCTTTGTACTATATTGTACGCATTTACCAGAAAGCGCTGATCGGTTATTTTTTGTTGTAATCATCGTCAAGTCATCTGTGCCAGTACGTTTTTTACACTTCACACAATATCGATCCATAATTTATATATAACAGCATGAATGTAATTGATTATTCAGCTACCCGACGATGGGAACCTATTAAACACCATGAAATGTTACCGAATTCAATTAGAATGATTATAATCGGACCATCCGGATGTGGCAAAACACAATTGTTACTTAATTTGATAACAAGATGGATGAAATGGAACAAATTGTATTTAATAGCCCCGAGTGTAGACGATCAGTGATGCTATGAAGTGCTAAAGGATTTTAACGAGAAAGCAAAAGATTTTGAAATCGACGATGATTTTATTGAATTCATTACTGATATTGATGAACCCCCTTCCGTGGAAGACATCGATGGAAGTATTAACAATTTAGTCGTGTATGACGATATCATGTTAGATAATCAAAAAAATCCTGCTAAAATCTTTTCCCGAGGCAGGCATAAAACACTGATGTGATATATGTGACTCAACGGTACACACAAATACCAAAAGTGATTCGCGATAATTGTAATGTGTTGTGTGTGTTTAATGGAGTTGATACTCATACACTACGAAATATTCATCAGACTTGGTGCAGCGGTGATATGAATCATAATCAATTTAGAAATTTCTTTAGTCACGCTCAGTCAAAACCACACGGATTTGTGACGATAAATTTAGCAGACCCTAGGACACGATATCGTATCGGACTTGATAAAATATTCGGTTGAAGAGTTTTTACTCCTGCAGGATCATGTTTTTCGGACAGTCTCCATTGGCAAATGGAGGCTGTCCTTTTTTTGATTTCATTGATTTTTTTTGACTGATTTCATTGATTTTTTCATTATTTTTTGCCTGTTTCATTGATTTGTAGCCGTTTTAAATTGGGTTTTAAGCCCTAATCCATTGAAAACTTGTTTAAAAACGTTGTCTGATTCGCCTCCTCTTTCTCTTTTTTGATTTCATTATTTTTTTTTGACTGATTTCATTGATTTTTCATTATTATTTTTTGCCTGTTTCATTGATTTTTCATTATTATTTTTTGCCTGTTTCATTGATTTTTCATTATTATTTTTTGCTTGTTTCATTGATTTGTAGCCGTTTTGATTAGGTTTTAAGCCCTAATCCATTGAAAACTTGTTTAAAAACGTTGTCTGATTCGCCTCCTCTGCTGCTACAGAGCTTATTTCTTTAAAAAAACGTAGGCGCTGTACTAATTCCGGATCTGTTATAATATTACTATTCTTATTATTATTTTTATTATTATTATTATTATTAGTAGTAGTAGTAGTAGTAGTAGTAGTAGTAGTAGTAGTAGTAGTAGTAGTAATAGCAGTAGCGACAGTAGTAGTAGTATTATTTGCATAATATACACACAACTAATAGTTTAAGGCCAGATACGGAAACATTATGCTCAATACTTTCCACCAATACAAACCTAACGTGCCACATATCTTTTTTAAACGAGAAGAGATGCGAGAGATTAGAGAGTGCACATGTCGAACCTAATGGTTAAAGTTAACCACAAATGTGAAACCAAATAATTGATTACAGCTAGGAGAGGGGGAAGAATATAAAAATTAGAGATGTCATTGCATGTTTCAAATCAGTGTTTGAGCAGTAAAGATATTACTGGGGTAACCACATACCAGAGTAACCCCAAAAAATAAATTATACCCCATTTTACCTGGAATCCATCATTCTTCGTTCTAATTTTTATATCTCTAGTGACTAATATTATGACACAGGTAATTCAAGCTAGCTGAAGTGAAAGCCTCAGTTATAAAGTTTCTGCATAATGACAATGGAAAAGCATTTGGTAACCCGCTCGTTTAATCTAGAATGCATACTAGAATTCGAAGTCGCTGAAGTGATTTACACAATGATCAGTATTCTTTTCATTTGAGTGAAAATCCTATGTATGCTCGTGGTGATGATACAGAACAAGCCAACCATTGCATATTTGATTTGTAAATACTATATTGAACAGAATAGAAAACTGGTTGACTATTTAAATCAACTGCATGTACCAGAAATTACAATAATTTGTTATATAAATCTTCTGATTTTAAAAATAACTACAATACGGCTTGGATGTCTTTATTCAAACATTATATTAAAGATATGGACAATTTAATTTTCATACTCAATTACTTCCATTCGTCTTCATTAAGAAATATATAATGTTAATTTTTAGATTTATTTTTTGTGTGAGTAAACTTTAACAATATCGGGTTCCTTCATAACGTATGTATGTATGTATGTATGTATGTATGTATGTATGTATGTATGTATGTATGTATGTATGTAATAGAGAACCAAAATGAAGAACAAAAGGATAAAATAAAAATAAAAAGATGTGACAAATCTTTAAATAAAGTATCTTTTGTCCAATTATTAAACGGTTGTATCACAATATTTCACAAAACAAAACAGACAAACCTTCGATTTTCAATCACTTCAACTAACAGACAAAAGTTCGATTATTAATCACTTCAAATAACAGACAAACCTTCGATTTTCAATCACTTCAAATAACAGATAAACCTTCGATTTTCAATCAATTCAAAAAACAGAACTTAGAAACAAAAGCACACCATACCTTATTTCCAAGCGTAAATTTGACCTTAAGCCGAAACTGATGACCTTCAAATGATGATATCTGCGCGATGAAGCTTTCTTAAACGGCCCCAGCTAGTTAAACGCTTTTCAAATTATTGATAAACATTTTCAGAAATACCTTAGTCCCTGTTATGTGGCAGGTTGTAAATTTCGTATCCAAGCTCTCTCTCTCTCTCTCTCTCTCTCTCTCTCTCTCTCTCTCTCTCTCTCTCTCTCTCTCTCTCTCTCTCTCTCTCATAATATATAATCTCGAAAAAGTGATAAAACTCATATATCCTATTTCCAAAAAATTAGTTGAATATTGACTTGAAAAGGACGACCCTCTAGTCAGGATTTTGGCTTGATGTGGCTCTCTTAAGTGTTTCCAACAAGCTACGCTATTTTCTAAGTGTGGATAAACATTTTTAGGAAATAACGTATTCCGTGCCGAATGAGTTGAAGGGTTGCATCCATTTCGTGTAAAACTTGACAGTATTCATGCATGTGAAAAAAGAGATTTGGTCAGACAGAAGGGTGATGATTATTAATACAGTAGCTTTTGATACATTTGCATCTTCTGCTTCGTTCTAAAAGTGAAACTAAAACATTTTCCTAATTATTTCAAGTGTATTTCAGTATGATAGCCTGTCTAGAAATGCATGAATATACATAATACCCCATATTCATTAACACCATTAATCAACACATATATCAATGTAAAATTACAAAATCACGATTAATCATTTCGGGGCGACAATTAACTGATCTGGTATCTCACATGATGGGATGTAGTACATAATATAAGGTAGTGTATTAAAAAAATCCTCTGTATAGTGCGGATTTGTGAGAAGGAATACTCTGTATGTCGTAAATCCGGTTTTGAATTAATGTCATAAAACAGTTACTAAATTCTCAGTTGATGCCTTGCCTAGTTTACCCTTCTTCTAATCCAGCACGTGGGCGGAATGCGTACATCATTTCCCCACTCATTACTCCTATACAAGTTGTGCTTACAGAAGACGTACGTCATCAGTATCAAGATGACATAGGATATACTCAAGTGTTGACTTGATTAGAATGAGCATAAGGAATTAGTGGTTACCCGAAAAATTCGCAAAAGAAATCATTCTTTTAAAGCCTGTGAGAATGTATATATTTTTTTATGAAAAAACTGCCTCAAACCTTGCAAACGTTTGTGACGTCATACAAATTATAAAGGCATCTACATCATGATATGTTGTCACGATGTTTAAATGTTGTATCCAGGAAAAGTCTTTTTAATCCCTCCTGATGAAGCAGAAAAAAGCACAACATTGTGTTGATAGCATTATGTTACAAATCTAAGCTCTGTAACAGAAACGAGTGAAAAGCATCACGTTTTGTCAAATTTTCCAAATAATGTAATGATTTTTTTCCCTAGAATACAAAGTGAACATTGAAAGAGAGAAATAAATTACAGTACTGCGAATTGAATCCAAAATATAACTCGAATTAAAACAACAAGTTCTAATAATACAAGTTCTGAATAAACATTAATATAAATCCACATGAAGATTAATGCTGAATGTGTTGATGTGCCTCTGGCGGCATGTGCCTTTTTGTTATACCAATAGTCTTTTATTGAACTACGGTAATATAATTACAATTTTGAATTCACTTTGAATACCAGTAAATGTCTCTGTTCGAGAATAGTATATTGTTTAAGAGCACCCTGTATTAATATAGAAAAATCATTTGCATTGAATAATTAGGAGAAATAAATTCCATCCCAAATGAAATTCTTGACACAACAATAATACAAATAGATTCTGCTAGATCTTTATGCACGAATAAATAATCTTTCCAGTAACAAGATTGCATGGTCCTCTACTTGACTTCAGGTCACAATTAGCATTTTCTAAAACAAAAACTATTACGATAAGGCCAATAACCTTCTAGAAATTTCCTCGTGTTTACAAAATAAAACTTTAGTTACAATTAAAAAGTATGTTACAAACGTTATAGTATATAACCTAAATTATGTCAGGCATGCCAGGTAAAATGTTATGGAATTACAAAAAAGTAGATCCAGATCCAAATTGGTGAAAAAGGATTGACCTTGCAATTTACAATTTTGAAATAATTTTAAGCGTGTATGTTTGAAAGCTGTCAGTCAATATTCATAGAGTTAAAAAAATTAACTCTGCATCAAAGGATCATCAGTTTTACTCGTGACAATACCAGGAAGAATGCAGCAGCAGTAGTGTACTATTTTTGCTCTCTTATCTTTATATATTAGAAACAGACCACTCCGGTGGTCTACGTGGTCAGAGCGTTTGCGGGATCTCGCTGGTTCGAATCTGTGCCGAGTCAAAACAAAGATTTATAAATATTGTAATTGGCGATCGTCATTAAGAGATTAGTGTTCGAACTGGTCTGCCTGGTATCCGGATAATGTGACTTGGTCGAACGTGATAATGCATGTCTGTGGCATGATGCCCTATTGCGAGACATCATTATAAACGGCCTCATTAGAGTTTCTTTCCATACCTTTATAACACGTATGCACGTGTTTCAGAGATGACCATACATGCATGATATCAACTTCGCTGTTACGAAAAGTTCGGAAACGTTCGAATTTACTTTTTCAAAATAATTCATCTCTCAGTCGGGGAAATAATGCGATTGCCAGGTAACCAACCAGTTTTGTCTGTACACGATATTCAAGAGAAATTTTGTGTTAATTCGTTAAATAATGGATTCTACTGGAAGAAGTTCTTGCTCTGTGAGACAAAATGTACAACAGTAAAATGGGGTTAAAGTCACAAATACCTAAACTTTTCAAATTGCAAAAAGTATTAATAGAAACAAACATAATTGACATTAAATGAAAGAAAATGTAAGAATGTTTGATATGATATGAAAGAAAATGTACAGATAGTGATTTGCTAAGAAACGATTTATTTACGAGACTAAATCCAGGATCGCATTCATGTTTGTACTTAACCTCAAATACAATTCGCAATTTCCTTTATGTCGTCTTCGGAAAGGATCTAAATCTTTAGATTAAGTTGTGGTAGAATTTTTTAATTGCTTTGCATGAAAACCAGTGTAAACTAAAATATGAAAAAACATACAACAAGTATAAATATGAAACAAAAGCATGAAAATCTAACAAAGAAAAAAGGAAAATATATTCAAGGCCGACAACTCTGTTAAAACTAACTTGCTAAACGGGCGATAACTGTGAAATTCGAGCTCATTCTTAAGGTATATTTTCTATTTGTTCTTGCCAAGAAAAAATAGAATTCCGGCAACGATAGCGATGACACTAGATACGATCGCCAAGGCAAAGCCTACACTTAGCGTGTCTGCTGTTATGCCGATTTCATGGATTACTTTTGCAGCAAAGACGATAGCACCAACCAGGATTAGTAAACCTGAAATGATAATATTGCATGTAAGAAAAATATATCAAATACATAGAAAACAACTTAATGTAGAAGCAATAACATCGCATGGATGAATAAAAAATATGAATGTATCTATTTATCTACATGTTTGTCTGTCTGTTCTTTTGTCTGTCTGTCTAGGTGTAAGTTGTATGTCTGTATGTATGTATTTATGTGTGTGTGTGTGTGTGTGTGTGTGTGTGTGTGTGTGTTTTCAAGCGTGATGACAAATGGACAGAAAGGAAACTTTTACCCCCAGCAATTGCAGAACCAGCTGCTCCGATTGACAGACAAGAGTTGTCTTTCATTACGAACATCTTCAACACAGCCACCACTATGGCCACTACCATCATGATTAAGCCGATTATTAAAAGCGCTTGAGTTGCTTTAATGTAGTCTGCAAAATGCAAAAATTTCTTATGAAGCAATTATTTTCCGTTTGTTAGTTTACATGTAATATGCATGGAAAACCCTACTTAATATCAGAGCGTCTCTCAAAATACACAATAAGTTTATAATAGTTGTTATCTAATAATTATACCCAACAACTCGTGATGTATTTTTTCACTCCTTGCATGAACGGCGTCTGGAGTTGGCAAGTGGGAGACCGCCGTAGGCCCCGCTCTTGAGGCGTCCTCGCACTAAAGGCCTAAGGTCTTCCTTACGAGTTTGTCAATCTATACTCTAGCCCTCGCGGTCCTGGATGGCCCTGGGCCTCGCGTACGGTGAACGCCACCTTTAACTCCTTGCATGCTTTTTTAAAAAAAATCAAATGAAGACTCAGTGAATATCTTTAATGTATTGAAAAGTGAAGACAAAGGTAATAACAACAATAATACTAGCATATTTACAAATGAAGTAATTGCATATATATATATATATATATATATATATATATATATATATATATATATATATATATATATACACACATATATATATATATATATATATATATATATATATATATATATATATATATATATATATATATATATATATATATAAGCCTGTTTAAGGCCTTTATAAATCAACACAATATGTTGACACGGACTAATTTAGCATTCGTATGATGTAAACGACATGCATTTTAAAAATTATTCTCATAGCTTGAATTTTTCTTGAAAAACATGGTAATGTTGATGAAGAATCTTCTTTCCAAAAAGTCAACATAAATACAGTTTATTGTGCGTTTGTGTAGAGTTTTAGAAACAATCTCAACAAATACAACAGCTAAGATGAAATACATGTCCATATTGTCGAAGAGCATTATATTCATCAGACATGTAAGTACCTCACTAAAATTCAAACATGCGAAAGACACTACGTGTCAAGTTTAGTGTTTTGGATTTTCATAGGCAATTCGTTCGTCTGTCATGTCAATTGTTTCTCACCTGGTTCTTGTAAACCTCCCAATGAATATACATCCCCGATATCCATGCATACATCTGAAATACAGTATTTCCAAAGTCCATAATGGATTGGTGACTTTGAGATCCAATTAGGAATAGCAACAGCAACTATGTCAAGAAGAAGTGACAATGCAGAACATGCCACGGCTATGTAATTAATAATTCCTTCCATGCTGAAAGTAAATTTAAAAAAATATATTATATATATTAGGATGGAACACAATCCTTTCAACTCAATGCTTTTAAATAAAAAGAAACAAATCAGCAAGAAAAATACAGGATAAGATACATTATATCAAGGGGACTCTCATTAGTTACGAATATATAAGTTGTCATTTGCAGATAGTTTTAAATTTGCAATATTAGAGGAGTTTTCAAAAGAGGTTCATTCACTTCTGTAAATGAGTGAGTGTTTAATTTGTTCTGAAATTACTGTTAAAGTTTCTAAAAGGTTTTCTTGATAATTTTTAAAATTTTAACTATTTGTTTTAGTTTAAAAAAAAAACTATATAAAGAGCTATCTAAAGTATGTATAGTTTTAAAAATATTCTCAATATCTTATAATGCTTTAAGATGAAGTTTAAAATCTCTCTTGATGAATCCGAAAATACTTGAAAATATTGTTCATGAAAGCCAGTGGGAATTATAAGCAGAAGATATTATAAATATATTTAGTTATAGTCCTGAATCTATTATTTGAGAATATTTTTGGTATTAAAAATAACCATTTTGTTTCATTTTCTGTGATAAGGTAAAAATATGATAATTATTTTTAAAAAAATCTGTATCATAGAAATAATGAGAAATATTTGTATTCTAGACGGAACATTACGCAAATAATAGATATGCTTATGAAATAAACGTTTTGTTGTATTGTAATTACTGTCAAATGCGTATTGTTACATTGTGAAGGAAAATGGCCGAGATTGCACTTTTAGAAAAGATAACATATTCTTTGTTCTTTTTAAAATAGTTTAGATGATCAGTTTGTGAGTATTGTTGGCGAAATGCTAATTCTTTTAAGACTTTTAAAAATATTTTATGATTATTTGATGCTAACTTTTAATGGTGCTTATTCATTACCACTAAAGTTTTTCATTTACACTAAAGTTGAAATAATTTGTACATAACATTATAGCAGCTAAATTTTAAGGATTTATAAATATTTTCAAAATTTGTAACAAATGTTTAAAAATGTATACGTAGAATGTAATATTATAGCATTTTAAGTATGAATAATTGTTCAGTAATTTATGGTATATTTTCCAACTTTTAATATTTTCTAAGTATTTGTAGATATCTGTTTTAAATGCCAATAATCGATAGGTATAATTGAAGTAATGTATTGTAGCATTAAAATGTTAATGATTATTCGAATCATGTAATTACTTTACGATAACATGTAGATATCCAAAATATAAACCATCTTGAATTTTATTAACTTCCAAAATGTGCTGCCTTTTTGGACGTGTGTGTATTGGTTGCTATCTGCAAGTGAATGTATGCATCAAAGTCTCTCGGTTGCTATCTGCAGGTTAAAATATTCATCAAAGTTTATTGGTTGCTATCTGCAGATGACTGTATGCAATAAAGTGTATTGGTTGCTATCTGCAGGTGAATGTATGTGTCAAAGTGTACTGATTGATATCTGCAAGTGAATGTATGCATCAAAGTCTCTCGGTTGCTATCTGCAGGTTAAAATATGCATCAAAGTTTATTGGTTGCTATCTGCAGGTGACTGTATGCAATAAAGTGTATTGGTTGCTATCTGCAGGTGAATGTATTTATCAAAGTCTATTGGCTGCTGTCTGCAGGTGAATGTATATAACAAAGTGTACTGATTGCTATCTGCAGGTGAATGTATGTTTCAAAGTCTATTGATTGCTATCTATGTGAATGTATGAAAAGTTCACTCTAAGCGAATAATAGGTGTGCGCGCAGTGCTAGCTGCACTGCGCAAGCATTACGGAAACGAGCAAAATGTAACGTTGAATTGAGCAAAAATTGGCAATTCAGCTGCGCGGAGATGCCTGAGCACACACGCGCGCATCTTAGAGGGATCGTTGAATGTATGTATCAAAGTCTATTTGCTGCAATCTGCAGATGAAAGTATGTATCAAAGTCTATTGGTTGCTATCTGCAGGTGAATGTATATATCAGAGTGTAATGATTACTATCTGCAGTTGAATGTATGTATTTAAGTCTATTGGTTGCCATCTGCAGATGCATG
This sequence comes from Unio pictorum, assembly GCA_030141615.1. NCBI lineage: Eukaryota > Metazoa > Mollusca > Bivalvia > Unionida > Unionidae > Unio > Unio pictorum. The sequence goes on from JARLTB010000065.1 coordinate 6,487,494, forward strand.
TATGTATCAGACGCAGCGCATCGGTTGGTGTCTGACGATGAATGCATGAAGTGAAGCGGTTGCTCTCTGAGAACAAACATTATTAATAACATTTTAGTGTAAAATGTAAATATGAATTTCAAGTGAACAAATCGCAAAATAAACTTTGTTGCGCAAAAACACATTTCTTTTGAATTTTCCACGAGTGTAAATTATATATTTACAATTGTTCGAATCAAAAGTTCAAAGGCATTAGTGTCATACAGTTAAATCTTATCCTACGTCCAAAAGGAATATGGAGTTGCGGTATATTGTAAAATACATTTTATTGTGATCTATATTGGAATTCAAAATGGCTCCATGTTGATTTCAAAGATAACATAATAGTTTAAAATCAATTTCCAGATTTAAAATAACATGACGCTGTTAAAAGTATAAGCAAAAATAAGAACCGAATACATTGTAATTACAAAGCGGACCGAAACAATTTCCAAATTTAACAATTTCACAAAACTCTAAATATTGTTACACGCACAGGAGTATTCACTTGACCGAGCGGTGTCAAAACCCTGGCGCAAGTACCCCTGGAAGTCATATGTTTTCCCCAATTTTCCAAAGACTTCCATACAACTTGAGTTGTAAAATGGAATATCAGACGTGTCTGCTTATTTAATAAATGTTGCTCTAATCAATTGGCGACCACAGATGAAACAACTTGCCCAAAAGTCCATTAACCGCACCTTTGAATGGCTTTTCTTCATTATCATCAGATTTCCGTACCACCAACCAGTTATGCCATAGTATTCCATTTCTAACTGGGAGATATTTAACTACGCGACCCTAGGCCAGTTAATCCACACAATTTTAGGCGTATCACGCGTATATAAATATGCCTATTTTCCACTATTGACACATAAACGGTATCTACCAAATCACAACTTATTGATTCCATTGTATAATTTACTGATTTCCAACCATAATTAGTGCCATCTCAACCACTATAATACACCACTAGATTTTAATATGGACTATGTTTCTAAAGGGGACAGTCATACGGCTTGTACTTCAATTCACTACTAACGAACCCCAGCATGGTTCAAATTCACTAACACTCGGCTCTGTGACGTTTGCTCCTAATAATTGGCTAATTATTTCGGGCTAGGAATATTTCCATGGCGCCGAATGCCAAATCATCACACAAATCAATCTAAGAATTGCTTAAAAACCGGGCGCTGTCAAATGCATACTCTAAATTTATTACAATATATAACTAAAAGGAAGAAAGAAAGAATAATAAAAATAAAAGATCGTTAAATAAAGAAACTTTTGGTATAATTATTCAATGACTGGATCACAATATTTGACAAAACAGACAAACCCTTGATTTTCAATCACTTCAAATAACAGAACCTGGAAACAAAAGCTCACCATAACTTTTATCCAAGCGTAATTTGACCTTAAGCCGCAACTGACGCCCTTCAAATGATGATATTTGCGAAATGAAGCTCTCTGTAACGGCTCCAGCAAGATAAACGCCCATCAATATTACTGATAAACATTTTTAGAAAATACCTTACTCCCTGTTATGTGATTTGGCAAGTTGTAAATGTTGTATCTAAGCTCTCTCTGCACTCATAATATGATCTCGAAAAAGTGATCAAATTTTTATATCCTATTTCCAAAAACTAATTGAATATTGACTTGAAACGGACTACCCTCGAGTTAGGATTGTGACTTGATGTGGCTCTCATAAGTGGTTACAACAAACTAAACCATTTGTTGTAGGAAATAGCGTATTCCGTGTCGTATGAGTTGAAGTGATGCATCCATTTCGTGTAAAACTTGCTAATATTTATGCATGTGAAAAGAGAAATTTGGTCAGACAGAAGGGTGATTTCTATTAATACGGTAGCCTTTGATACATTTGCATCTTCCGCTTCGGTCTAGAAGTGTAACTAGAACCTTTTCCCAATGATTTCAAGTGTATTTCATTATGATAGACTGTCTAAAAATGCATGAAGATACATAACGCTCCAGATTCAATCATTTCTGACCACTGGCTGTGCACCCCTGGCGTATGATCAGTATATGAAAGGTCAGCCCAATCCTACCACACTCTTAAAATCCTGATACATGTATATGATCATAGTATATGAAACTGGCGTGAATTTAGGACACGGAGGTTAGCCGCTTATACTAAGGAGTGAGTTCGATCTTGTACAATTTGATTACTACTACTTCAGTAAATATGCTGAATAACATGATGAAAGCAATTTCTCAAGATAAAATGTTCATCTTGCTTTTTATTTCAGATTGTATCATGTTATAATTTTATTTAAATTTCCAGAACAGAATATGTAGTCAAAATTCTGATAGTAGAAATAACGGTTGATGACGTCATAAACACTTCAAATATTTACGACTGTTGCTGGATCCGGTAACTTTAAAAACGCAGATTCTACGCCGTGTTCCGTACAATTATTAGACACCAACGGATATTTACTGCAGGGTAGAAACTGGTGGAATGGGCTACTTCCGTCAGGTAATCAGCCTACATTGGCTAATGTGACCGTACTTGTGAAAAAAAAAGGTTAATTTGCCGGTCGGATTCAGGACATGGTCATTTAAGAGCTATGCGTTGTTGGTAGGTAACTGTCTTTTGAATGCATATGTGTAGATGTGTAAGTGTTTCAGACTTCTTGCGATTCTGAAGCGATAAAAGACTCGTGAGAAAATGTCGAATCGAGCGAAGGGTTGTGTTCACGCTTGTATTCCTTGTGTTTATATATATATATATATATATATATATATATATATATATATATATATATATATATATATATATATATATATATATATTTATATTTATATATATTATTGTTAAGGGTATTTCATTTTATCAGACATTTCGCCGTACTTTATTGATAAAACGTCAGACTCCTGTGATGTCACCACGACGTTTCAGCTAATTAAAACTGCTAGCTGACTCATCGCCTTCATCTCAAATAACAAAACCTGTTGTCATCAAGCGGCCGTTTTATATTTTCCTGAGCAGACCCACTTGTTTCACCCCTTTCCCACCATAATGAGATGAGACCGAGGGTCTCTTATATTATTGGTCTTCATTCTTTCCACCCAAATGGTGTGTATGAGACAGAGATTCACTTTTTTATATGACTTACCGTACTGTAACTCTCCTTTTTCCAGGTTATTTTTGCTAGTTGGAAATTTCATGATTGTTCATGTTCACGACTGTATTTGTCGAGTGCTTTCCTTCCTTAATTATACATTGTTTATAAACGGTACCATATACCGTATATACTGACTCAAAATTCATGTTTAACTGCAAACAACATATACAACCTGGGCATTCGAATCAGGATATATGGTTGTTCTATCGATAACTTCTAGCAAATGCAATCTACTCAGTTCTGAATACATATTTTTCTGTGTATTTGATACCGATCATTAGTATACAGTTATAATTGTTTACCTACATTTTGATATGTTGTCAGTACTTAAATTACAGCAAGGCCTTGAAAACATTGTATATCTGAAGTCACACATCTCATAATGAATTGTAAACGCATTTTGTTGGACGCGATTACCAATGCTGAAATGTAGATATATTACTTAGTGTGACAGAACACCATTGATATTAGAATTATTATTCCTAAAAACAAATACATATTTCACTATGTGTGGGTTTGAGTCTCTGGTTCTGTCATTGTTGGTATTTTAGATAGCTTGCTAGAAGCTTCTGGTGGGTAGGTGGTTCTTTCTGGGCTTTCTACGTTCTTCCTTTACCGTTTAATACTGGCCGCCATGTAAATACTCTCTTGTGCTAAAAAGATGGCGTTAAACCCTAAATAGCAACAATAACATATTACAGCTGCAGATGGATGAAAATATTAAGTTTATAAATGGGAAATAACTCCACCAAGCCAACTGACATTATTTTCTGCAGCTATGTCCCTTTGTAAGATTGCTTTTTAATGTCTTAATCTCGGTTTACAGACCATGTAACTATCTGCATAGAATTAATTCTCAATTCAATCCGTAACTAATGGCATATCGACATTCTTGAGTTGACCATATTTACCTTTACTCTCTGCTATCATTTTATAAAGGTAAATTCTCAATATTTTACACTGTATGTTACAAGCGATTTCAAAACACAGAATTGCTTTGGACGAAGTATGTATTTCAATATTAAATTCCTCTTCTATTGTTTTTTCTTTCTTTAGGCGTTCTCTTATTTATTCTTTACATCTGTAGAGTAAATCATTCTAAAAACTTTTGCCTATTTATATCATGCATATCAACATGTATATTTTATTGTATTTTAAATACGCCATAGCGTACATGCGGGCAAGATACCGTCACATTGGGCATCATGAGAAGATTGTCCAACATATATGCTGTCTGGATTTCACTTTCCAACATTTCAAAAGATGTTTTATTACGCTTTGTGACCTTAACTTTGTAATTATAGTATCGTCTTTTATTTGAAAATGGTTTGGTGGCAATGGACACCACAAAGAGACACTTGGTTTGGATTTGACAACAGCGGTATATTCGAAGAGGCAGTACGCAATTTTTCTCTAATTCCTATAACAATATTTTCGAATTTGTTATAACAATATTCTCTCTTTGCTATACCAAAATCCTCTGATTGCTCTAACACTATTCTCGAATTTGCTCTAACAATATTCTCTATCTGCTATAACAGTATTCTATGTTTGCTATAGCAATATTCTTTATTTGTTATAACAATATTCTCTACCGGTAATTGCTATAACAATATTCTATATTTCCTACAATAATTTTCTCTGATTGCTCTAATAATATTCTCTAATTGCTATAGCAATATTCTTTATTTGTTATAACAATATTCTCTAATTGCTATAACAATGTTCTATATTTGCTATAATAATTTTCTCTAATTGCTCTAACAATACTCTCTGATTTCTCTAGCAATACTCTCTAATTTCTGTGACAACATTCTCTATTTGTTATAACAATATTCTCTCTTTTCTATACCAATAGTGCTCTAACAATATCCTCGAATTTGCCCTAACAATATTCTCTGATTACCCTTACAATATTCTCGAATTCGTTATAACAATATTCTCTATCTGTTATAACACTATTCTCTGTTTGCTATAGCAATATTCTCTTTTTGTTATCACAATATTCTTTATTTGCTATAACAATAATCTATATTTGTTATAACAATATTCTCTGATTGCTCTAACAATATTCTCTAATTGCTCTAACAATATTCTCTAATTGCTATAACAATATTCTCTAATTGTCATAACAATATTCTTTATTTGCTATACCAATGTTCTCTGATTGCTTTAACAATATTCTTAAATTTGTTATAACAATATTCTCTATCTGCTATAACACAACTCTAAGTGTGCTTTAGCAATATTCTTTCTTTGTTATAACAATATTCTCTAATTGCTATAATAATGTTCCATATTTCCTATAACAATATTCTCTGATTGCTCTAACAATATTCTCTATTTGTTCGAAGACGCAATAAGTATATTAAGTTACAAGCAAATCTAATTTTTAAAAAAATGTTGAAAGTTAAACAATAATCTTGGTTGTTATATTCATCTGCATATTTAAACAAGCTCTCAATATGCCAGACACATATGCGTATGGTATTTTTCAGATATTGCATATGACGACCTTGACCGCATTTCCAATGTATGAATTGGTCTTTATAACATTGCAGGTTTGCCGTTTCTAGGTAACGTCACATATATTGCCCTCGTCCGTGGCCGTTTCATTGTCATCATGTGCGTTGTCGTAAACATTCCACCAACACGTGCGAGTTCAGGTCATGCATGCAATCTGTTGTATTTATCTGCCATGTTTTCTTTGGCTTTTCAAATGGCTTACAGTTAATCGGTTTTTGTTGTTGCAGAGGAACGATCATCCGTATGTATGTATGTATGTATGTATGTATGTATGTATGTATGTATGTATGTATGTATGTGTGTATGTGTGTATGTGTGTGTGTGTGTGTGTAGGTAGGTAGGTAGCCATGAAAAACCACTGTCAGACAGTCAGCATTAGACGGCGTAACATTACCATCCTCCGCTATGCAGACGAAATTAATGGGCTGGCAGGCAGTAAAGACGAGCTTCCCACCTTAATGAAGAACCTGGATGAAACATCTTCCAGATTTGATAAGGAGATAAGCACTGAGAATAAAAGCAGATGACAAATGTTGACAAACAAATCTCAGCCAAGATTAAAGTCAGAGTACAGGAACTGGAAACTGTGGGCCAGTTTAAATAGTTTGGTTCCATAATCACCGAATAGGGATCAAGAGCAGAATTGTGTCACCAGCAACACAAACAATGGCAGCTATGTCAATGCTAAGAACCATCTGGAGAGACAAAATTATTTGTCTGAAAACTAAAATCATTACTAGTCATCTCAATCTTTCAGTATTCATGTGAGGCTTGGACCCTGACAGCAGAATTGCAATGAAGGATACAGGCACATGAAACGAGATGCTACATAACCGTCCTTAGCATCTCGTACATGGTCCACATCTAAAAAAATGACGTGCGTAACACTATCAGGCACAAATTAGGCTAATATGAACACCTCCTCGCCAATCAAAAAGAGAAAGATGAAATGGTATGGCCGTGTTACTAGAGCCAGCAGTCTATCCACAAAAGTACTGTATGGTAACGTACAGAGTTGACGAATGAGAGGTAGACAGAGAAAACAGTGGACCAACACCAACACAGAATGAACCAGCAAGAGTTTTCAGAAGACACTGGCATTGGCACATGATCGAGACGAGTGGAGGGAACTAGTCAGATGTTCAGCAGCACAGTATCTCAACGACCATACTAGGTCAAGAGACTGATGTATGTATGTATGTATGTATGTATGTATGTATGTATGTATGTATGTATGTATGTATGCATGCATGCATGCATGCATGTATGTATGTATGTGTAATAACTGGTTACACATCTTCCATTAAATGCCAATTTTAGTTACATTACTGACTGACTGAATAAATGTATGTATGAATGGTGTTGTCGTAAATGTTGCCGGAGGATAATTTACTAACTGTTAAGTTTTTTACTTCTAATTATCTGTAATTTATAACATATATAATTTATGTAAATTAAACAGACTTTGATATTTCCTCGTGAAGCATCAATACATATATTTATACTTTTTAAAGTTCAATGACATTGTTATTGCCGTAATGCATCAGTCGAAATTAGTTTGAATATCATTGTAATCTGTTACATATTACAAATCACATAACGATCAAGATATATATTAATATTCTGTATTGTTTTATTTTACTGCTTAGTGCTTACGTGCTACATATTATTTAATTTTCGTTCGTGTTGAAACTACTAAATCACACGTGACAAGAGCAACACGTTATGTTGCGCATCTTTAAGTCGAGTCCAAATGCAATAGCTTGATAGCAGTTTAATTCCAGCTGATAATGTAATTTTGGATAACAAATTCTAATATCCCTAGACACATTTGTCCAATCGAGGATACTGCGTGTATTCCCTTTCAAACGGTCTACACCTCGTTCATCGATTATTTTCTATCTTTTTCTAATTTCTTTATACACGATTGCTCAAGTCCTGGTCTCACAATGAATGAATGTATTAGACGAAAGTGTGTATGTTTCTCTCTACTGGTGAATGTATGCAACAAACTGTATTGGTTGCTATCGGCAGTGGAATGTATGCATCAAAATTTATTGGGCGCTATCTGCAGGTGCATCTATGTATCAAAGTCTCTCAGTTGCTATCTGCAGAAGAATGTATGTAACTAAGTCTATTGGTTTATATCTGCATGTGAATGTATGTATCAATGTATATTGGATGATATCTGCAGGTGAATCTATGTAACAAAGTCTATTGGTTGCTAATTGCAGTTGAATGTATGTATCAACGTCTATTTCTTGTTATCTGCAGGTGAATGTATGTATCAAATTATATTGATTGCTATCTGCAGGCGAATCTATGTATCAAGGTCTATTGGATACTATCTGCAGGTAAATCTATGTATCAAGGTATATTGGTTGTTATCTGCAGATTAATGTATGTATCAAAGTCTATTGGTTGTTATCTGCAGATGAATGTATGTATTTAAGTCTATTGGATGCTATCTGCAGGTGAATCTATGTATCAAAGTCTACTGATTGCTATCTGCAGATGAATGTATGTACCTTAGTCTATTGGCTGCTATCTGCAGAAGAATGTATGTATCAGAGTCTATTGGTTGCTATCTGCAGGTGTCTATTAGATGCTAAATGCAGGTGAATGTATGTATCAAAGTCTATTGATTGCTATCTGCAGGTGAATGTATGTATCAAAGTCTATTGGTTGCTATATGCAGCTTAATGTATGTACCTAAGCCTATTGTTGTTATCTGCAGGTGAATGTATGTATCAAAGTGTAATGATTGCTATCTGCAGGTGAATGTATGTATTTAAGTCTATGGTTGCTATCTGCAGATGCATGTATGTATCAGACGCAGCGCATCGGTTGGTGTCTGACGAGGAATGCATGTGTATGATGAAGTTTTGCTGCTGCTCTCTGAGGACAAACATTATTAATAATATTTTAGTGTAAAAATGTAAATATGAATTTCAAGTGAAGGAATCTCAAAAGAAACTTGTTGTGCAAAAACACATTCCTTTCGAATTTTGCCAAATATTTCCGCGAGTGTAAATTATATATTTATATTTATTCTAATCAAAACATTAAACGCATTAGTATCATACTGCTAAATCTTATTATAACATTCAAATGGAATATGGAGTTGGAGTATATTGTAAAATATATTTTGTTGTGATCCATATTGGAATTCAAATGGCTCCACGTTTATTTAACAGATAACATAACGATACAAAATCAATTTCCAGATTTGAGATAACATGACGCTGTTAGAATTATAAACAAAAAGAAGAATCGAATAGATTGAAATTACAAAGCAGACCGAAACAATTTCCAAATTTAGCGATATCACAAAACTGTAAATATATAACTAAAAGGAAGAAAGAAAGAATAAAATACAAATACAAATATCGTTAAATAAAGTAAGTTTTGGTCTAATTATTCAACGACTGTATCACAATATTTCATAAAAGAGACAAACCCTTGATTTTCAATCACTTCAAATAACAGAACTTAGAAACAAAAGCTCACATTACCTTTCTTCCAAGCGTAAGTTTGACCTTAAGCAGAAATGGACGACCTTCAAATGATAATATTTGCGAGATGAAGCTCTCTTTAACGGCCGCAGCAAGTTTAAAGCCCATCGTACTTACTGATAAACATTTTTAGAAAATACCTTACTCCCTGTTACGTGAGCTGGCAAGTTGTAAATGTCGTATCTAAGCTCTCTCTGCACTTATATTACGATCTCAAAAAAGTGATCGAATTTGTATATATTTTATATCCAAAAATTAACTGAATATTGACTTAAATCGGACGAACCTCGAGTTAGGATTGTGACTTGATGTGGCTCTCAAAAGTGGTTTCAACAACCTACGCTATTTTTCAAGTGGTAATAAACATTTTTAGGAAATAGCGTATTCCGTGTCGTATGAGTTGAAAGTGATGCAGCCATTTCGTGTAAACCTTGCTAATATTTATGCATGTGAAAAAAGAGATTTGATCAGGCAGAAGGGTGATGGCTATTAATAACGTATCCTTTGATACATTTGTATCTTCTGCTTCATTCTAGAAGTGTACCTAGAACATTTTCCCAATTATTTCAAGTGTATTTCAGTATGATAGACTGTCTAGAAATGAATGAATATACATAATGCTCCAGATTCATTAACACCATTAATCAACACATACATCAATGTAAAATTACAAAATCACGATGAATCATTTCGGGCCACCAACCACACTCTCATGTCACTGATATATTTGTATAATCATTATTATATGAATGAGGCGTGAATTTACGACACTGACTATAGCCGCTTATACTAAGGAGTGAGTTTAATCTTGTACAATTTGATTTCGGAACAAGATTCGCATATAATAAAATGAAAATTGTCTTCTCCAACATAAAGATCTGATTTGTTCATCTTGTGGTTCCAGAAAAAGAAATGTTTTAACGTGTGACTAAAATGGAACAAAATATTTATTATTAGAAATGAAAATATACAAAAATGAGTAATTCCCAATTGAACCAAGGGGAAAGAATTCTTCCTGTGTATTAATCACGTAATACATGAAAGTACAGGGCCATACAATTGTATGCGCCAAGTATAATTAAAAGTTTAACAACTGGGTCGTATTAGCCAAGCGTTCGTCCGTATAACCGGACAAACATTATTTTTCTGTGGCGTTCTGCCTACTCATAATAGAATCATGATTGCTGAGTTGAATTTAGAAAATACATTTTCATATCTTTCCAAAATATTCAAATCCATGTAAAATGCCAAATCAGAGGTTGAAAGTCCATAACAATGAAAATGATTGTCAGACCGGCAGACACACATATACATATAGTTTATAGGTAATAAATGTATATGGATAAATGTGGACATATTAAGATGCATACATAATATATAATTGATATTTTATGTGATATAGACTCAGACGGTAAACTACAGATATGTTATCCTTTGAAATTACATCTTAAGGAGAAAAAAACCAAATCGCCTTATTTTGTTCGTGATCCTTTATGAACAAGATTAGCAGCCCTTATAACACCTTGTCCGAGATGGAGGACTACTCGAAAATCTCTCTAGATAGTTGGTAGACATGAATGGTCTTGTTGTTCCTCGTCAGATATCGACACCTACTCAGATATGCAATAAGCAGTTCATTAAATACCTTACATTAAGCTTTCTTAAACGGCCACAACAAGTTAAACGCTTTTCAAAGTACTGATAAACATTTTCAGAAAATACCTTAGTCCCTGTTATGTGAGTTGGCAGGTTGTACATTTCGTATCTAAGCTATCTCTCTCTCCCCCCTTCTCTCTCTCTCTCTCTCTCTCTCTCTCTCTCTCTCTCTCTCTCTCTCTCTCTCTCTCATAATATCAGCTCGAAAAAAAGAGATTTGATTAGACAGAAAGGTGATGACTAAATTAATAAGGTAGCCTTTGATACATTTGCATATTGTGCTTTATTCTAGAAGTGTAACTAAAACATTTTCCCAATTATTTCAAGTGTATTTCAATATGATAGCCTGTCTAGAAATGCATGAATATACATAATACTCCAGATTCATTCACACCATGAATGAACACATATATCAATGTAAAATTACAAAATCACGATGAATCATTTTGGGGCGATATTTAACTGATCTGGTATCTCACACGATGGGATGTACAACATAATATAAGGTAGTGTATTAAAAAAATCCTCTATATAGTGCGGATTTGTAGGAAGGAAAACTTTTTCTGTATGTCGTAAATCCGGTTTTGAATTAATGTCATAAAACAGTTACTAAATTCTCAGTTGATGCTTTGCCTAGTTTACCCTTGTTCATATCCAGCACGTGGGCGGAATGCGTACATCACACGAACGCTTACGGTCATTCCCCCCACCCCCTCATTACTCCTATACAAATTGTGCTTACAGAAGACGGACGTCATCAGTAACAAGATAACTTAGGATATACTCAAGTGTTGACTTGATTAGAATGAGCATAAGGCATTAACGGTTACCTAAAAGTTTCGCAAAAAATCATTCTTTTAAAGCCTGTGAGAATGTATACATTTTTATTTAACAAAAACTGCCAATATAACCTAAACTATGCTAGGCATGCCAGGTTAAATTTTGAGGAATTACAAGAACTTAGACCCTGATCCAGAAAGACATGTTAAAACTTAAGTAGATTAAAACTATTGTTTGCGAAGAGATTGAAGAGGATAAGTGTTTACTATATTTGTGAGATAACGCAGGAAACCCAGATGTATCTATTTCTTTACTTGTATATATGCAATCCAAAATTTGCGATTAACTTTGACATCGTCCTCACGACAACAATAGTGATCGAAACGTTTTCTGGTTAGAGAGACAATATGAGGCCATGATTTACAAAATGAAAGTGCGGTAGCAGAAACAAATCAGTTCCAAGTAATTATAAACGTTTTTAGGAAATACATTATCCCCTTTTCTTGGTTGAATGTCAAGTGTTATCAAACGTAAACCTTGCAAAGTGACCTACTTCGTATCCGTCAATATCAAATTTATCTGTTTATGACATGATATAGTCACATCATCAAAACTTTGCATTTGTTTTACTCTCGGTCTGGTTAGACTGTATCTTCATCAATAATTGAAGATCTCAGTTTGATCAAAACAAAATACAGTAAAACCTGCTTCTCCTTGGTGATCCACATCTCTTTAATGACACGATGGAGACACAGTTTTAAGGAAACGTCCTGCTTTTTAAGAGTTGCAATGTAATTGAGCACCCTTTGTCACAGCCTGTTCGTCTGTACACTGCTCATAAAGTTTATAGTTTAAATAACGTTACACGGTACGATAAAAATGGAACAAAATATGAATATTATTTGAAAAGAAAGATACAAAAATGCGAATTCCTTATTGAAAAACCGGGAAGAAATTCTGCTTCGGTATTAATCAAGTATTACATAATAATACAGGGCCATACAATTGTATGCGCCAAGTATAATTAAAAGTTTAACAACTGGTCGCGTTAGCCAAACGTTCCTCCGTAAAACCGGACAAACATTATTCATCTGTGGCGTTCTGCCTACTCATTATGGACTCATAATTCCTGAGTTGAAATTAGAAAATACATTTTCATATCTTCCAAAAATATACCAATCCATGGAAAATGCCAAATCAGAGGTTGAACGTTCATAGCAATGAGAGAGATTGTCAGACAGGCATACACACATATAAATATAGTTTGTAGGTAATAAATGTATATGGATAAATGTGCACGTATTAAGATGCATACATAATTTATAATTGATATTTATGTGATATAGACTCAGACGGTAAACTACAGATATGTTATCCTTTGAAACAGCATCTTAATGATAAATAGCCAAATCGCCTTATTTTGTTCGTGATACTTTATGAACTAGATTAGCAGCCCTTATAAAACCTTGTCCACGATGGAGGCCTACTCGAATAGTTGGTAGACATGAATGGTCTTGCTGTTCTTCGTCAGATATCAACTCCTACACAGCCATGCAAAAAAAAGTTCATAAATATGCAGGAACTTGCAATGTTTCTATTGAAAGAGTAAGAAGGCAGAATTAAAAACCCTTGGTAAATTTTGAAACGAAATTTGTGTTAATCCCTTTGATTTTCAATAGCTGCAAAAATAATAGAACAAACGGAACAGAAACTTAACAAAGACAAATACCTTATTTGCAAATGTCAATTAGATCTTGTGCGAACACTTCAAACTAGTAAAAACGCAACTAATGTAATCATGTTAAAGACTGTTTTTTTTTTCTTTCTGAATTGATACGATTGAACATTCATTTCATAATGTACGCTGCCTATCATAATTTTATATAGAATCATATATTAAATTGTCGTTTTTATAGACAGAATCATGGATTTAATCAAAGTTTTCTTTTATATCTTTTAAGCGGTTATGCGATATTATTCGGATTAAGGCAGAAGGTACCAATCTTAATGATAGTGAAAGATCAGCAAACATGACATAATAATTGTCGACCACGCCGGTGACTTAATTTATTAGAGCGATTGCCTCGGATGCGGGAGGACGCTGGTACGAACCCCGGCCTGGTCATACCCAAAAATTACAAACATGTTAATGGCAGCTGCATCGCTTGCGCACAGCAATAACTTAGTGTTAGATCGAGTAGACAGATATTATAGCTATATGACTAGAAAATTGTGAAAGAAGAAATAATGTTGCATACGGTTATGACGTTATCGCAGTTAACATTATCAAAATCTGCGTTCACGTGGAAACGACTTTTTTGTACACAGGAAACTGTACTACGCATATAAAGAAAATGTATCACAACACCAAGATTTTGTCAACCGTATCTTTTACCTCGGATGATAAGTATCAATAATACCAGCATTAGATTCACAGTCTAGTTTACATGAACTTCGGCAAGGCTGCATATTCGTAGCTGAGACGCATAAGTTCCATTTGAATCTTTTCTCTGCTGATGGCACTAAAACACGTTGGTGCTCATTAGTACTTTCAAGGCTTGATTATTGTAATTCACTACTATCTGGTTAGTCTTTGTTTCTACTAAAAAAATTTCATAACATTTAAAGTACGACTACCGGCTCATCCACAGAGTACGAAAAAATTAGTAAATCTCCACCCTCCCCACTCCGTAACATTCAATGGCTACCTGTTCCATCCAGAATCAAAAACAAATTCTGTTTACTAAGCTACATTTTGTTGCCATTCTGCAGTCCAATATATGTATCCCAAATCAACCATGTGTATATCCCATTTAGAAACGTACGCTCCTTTTCTGGCATTCGCATTCTCAATGTTTCCACTATAAAAAACGATATCCTAAGGATACCGTTCCTTTGCATACCTGGGGCCATTTGCCTTAGACACAAAGAAACCGATTTGATTCAGGGGTGCTCTTAAAACTCATGCTTCGACTACGAGAATATTCTAACAGACTTATTATTGTTCACGTCGTTAATTATTATCGGCATGATTTTGTTTTGTAATTTTTATTATGTTTGCTAAAGAAATTTCAAAACATTTAATGTGAGCCTACTCGTCTCAACACGGACACACACATTCCGTTAACATTCAATGGCTACCTGTTCCAAGCAGAATCAAAAACAAATTATGTTTACTAAGCTACATTTTGTTGCGATGCTGCAGTCCAATATATGTATCCCACATCAAATTTGTGTATATCCAATTTACAAACGTACGCTCCTCTTCTGGAATTCGCATTCTCAGTGTTTCCACAATTAAAAACGATTTCCTAAGTATACCGTTCCTTTGCGTACCTGGGGTCATCAATATGGAACGAATTTCCCACTTGCCTTGTACACAAAGAAACTGTGATCTCATTCAGAAGTGCTCTGAAAACTCATCTTTCGACTCCAAGAATATTCTAACAGACTTATTATACTTATTGTTCACGTCGTTAATTAATATCGGAATGTTTTTGTTTTGTACTTTCATGATGTTTGCATTTGTAATCTTGTCGTTGTAGATTTTTTTATGCGTTATCTAATACTGCAAAGAGCGTAGAGCTTTATAAAGAAGGCGCTGTACTAATTCCACATTTGTATTGTTTTATTATTATTATTATTATTATTATTATTATTATTATTATTATTATTATTATTATTATTTCCATTTTAGTTTAGAGCCAGATACGGAAACAGTATGATCAGCACTTTTCACTAAAACAAACTTCACGTGGCACATATTTTTTTAAACGAGAAGAGTTGCGGGAGAGTGCACAAAGTTAAAGTTAACCACAAATGCAAAAAGAAATAATGTATTACAGCTAGGGGAAGGGGAAGAATATGAGGATTAGAGATGTCATTACATGTTTCAAATAAGTGTTTGAGCAGTAAAAATATTACTGGGGTAAACACATACCAGAGTAGCCAAAAAATCAATTATACCACATTTTACCTGGAATCGATCATAGTTGACGATGGGTTAGAAGGGTACATAGAAAACGGACATTATTCGTTCTAATGTTTATAGCTCACGTGACTAATATTAAGCCACAGGTAATTCAAGCTAGATGAAGTAAAAGCATAAGTTATAAAGTTTTTGCGTAATGATAATACAAAAGCATTTGCTAACCCACTCGTTTAATCTAGTATGCATACTAGAATTAGAAATCGCTGAAGTGATTTACACAATGATCAGTATTCTATTATTTTTGAGTAAAAATCCATTGTATGCTTATGGTAATCATACAGAAAAAGACAACCATTACATATTGATTTGCAAATATTATATTGAAATATACCAGCAACAAAAATAATTTGTTTTACGAAACTTCTAATTTTAAAGAGAACTTTAATATTGGCTTGGTTGTCTCTATCAAACATTATATTAAAGACACGAAATGTTTTACTTTATTAAAGATATTGACAATTTAATTTCCATACTCAATCACTTCCAAAATTCTTTATAAAGAAATATATAAAGTTAATTTTTAGTTTCATTTTTTGTGTGAGTACACTTTAACAATATTGGCTAGGTTGATAACTCTCTCTCTCTCTCTCTCTCTCTCTCTCTCTCTCTCTCTCTCTCTCTATGTATGTATGTATGTATGTATGTATGTATGTATGTATGTATGTATGTATGTATGTATGTATGTATGTATGTATGTATGCATGTATGTAATGTGTGTGTGCTCTTTCGAGCACTCCTTCGTTATCCGATCCAATATGTAGATATAAAACTTTATTTAAACGGATGTGGTGGGTCTGGAAAAACAACGCGAGTGATCGAATTATTTCGAGGAAAGTCAGACATGATTGTGCTAACACCAACATACAGACTTGCAAGAGAAATGAAACAACGATGAGTTAAATCCTGTTACTGGCAAATACAGCTGTGATAATGTGTAGCGATCATGGCCAACCACCACAATTTGTCGGTTTGTCTCCGCATGATTGGCTGAAGAATTTTGTAGATTATTATGAAGAAATTAATACTGATCATAGATCTCTTAATCCAGAATTAGGCGAGTTCATGAAATTAATCAGGTTACAACCGGATAAAATCCAGTGTGAAATATCACATGAAATAATTTCAGAAACCCCATTAAATGTTTTTTGGGAAGCGTAGAGACCAAACGATTTGATAGTGGTAAGTAGAAAGAGAGTCAGACACACTTCAACTGCGGTTGTTTCCAGGGCGCCTGACAGAGTCAGGAACAGAAAAACAAACACTCGTCCTAAATGATATTATGTTGGTTGATATCAGTGTTGTCGAAAATGCATTGCACGCTGATAAATCTGATGGACACTAGGATACGCAATGACGATACATTCTTCGCAGGGATTGACTATATCCGATACGATTGATTGGATCGTATATGATCGCATCGAGTGATCAAATTTAGTTTATCTTGCAGTGTCCAGAGTACGAATAATGAATCAACTTCGATGAGTTGTTTTAGATTTTAATGACACCACAGTCAGTGATATTGTCAGCGATAGTAAGAAAACAACTCGCTGGTAATAACAACAAGATAAGAAAAAAAACGAGAATTTAATATTGATGTTCAATTGATAATTTCGCTGTAACATTAACATAATAATCACTGCGCGAGCTGTAATTGTATAATGCGTTGGCAGTATTCGAATAAAGATCCTCACCAATTTACCGTGGATAGAAATGATAATAGTTATGGTCATACTAGAGATAATTTAACACTGACCTATCTATAGTGTAATCGAAATCACCGCGCTAATTAATACCACGCGACAGTAATTGAGTATCCTCGGTTATCACTTGTAAATCCACGCTGAGGAGCAATTGAATCTAATCTACAGATTGCAGGTCTACCCGTCGATCTTACTATGTTAGATATTTTATGAGATGTGAAACTCCAAATCAGTAGCTCTTTTTTACCACCTTCAAGTTCACCTGCTTCATATAAATATCTCACAGTGACATTGCCGAGTATTCGTTGTTTTGAAAAATCATTTCGTGGTTTTTGTACGGGTATATACTTTTGTTTTATTGCAATAAGAGGTTTCATATTTATTGTTCGAGTAATTTCATTATTTAGCGCAGCAATCACACCTGGTAATCTCTTGACCCATTACGAGATCATTTACCTTCGATGAATTTCTTCGCGTATTGATATCCAAATAACCGTTCAGCAAGTGTTCGATTAAATCGTTTAACAACTGCCTGATCGCGGTGTATTGCAGTATGTCCTCGTCATATGGTGATATTATCATGCTTCATTGTTGATAACACTACACCTTGAAATTCCTTGCCAGGATCAGCCTGTAATAGATTTGGCCACTGCAGAGGACCTCATCGATAAATCCTTTCAAATGCAATAGAAACCTCTGATGCCGCCTTGGTCAACAATGGTTCAGCTTCCTGGTATCTACTCTCAACATCAACTACGGTTAGAGCATACTTGTATGTCCGTTTATTGACAGTATCATTTTGCAGAAATAATATATCAGTCTGATGAACATCATTAGGGACGCTGACATCAAAATGTACAAAGTGATTTTGTTGAGGCGGTGGTAGATAAATCTGTCATATCGCCTGTCTTGATAATTATTCTTCCGCAGTAATTTTTTTAATCTTTGCCGCGTTGGCGAGTTTATTAATTGCTGATTTACCCCGCCAGTATCATCTTGGGGAATAATAAATAGATTCCATATTGTTATTAATTACCAGCTCCTAATACCAGTTTACCCTTCATCGCAGATCTTACTAACCAGTTAGCTAATGATTCCTTGAAAGATTTATTCTTAATAGAATTCAGCGCATGAATCAATTTCACATCTGCGATATGTGTATGTTGCACATTGCTTTTTTTATAAGCAACATCGTGAGCATGACACGCCTTATCAATAGCATTTATCGGATATTCGCCGGGTCGGGGCTGATCTTGATCATCGAGTCGGATATCGAGTCTGGTTCTAGGACCAAAATTAATTATATCCTAGAATGTGTGGTTTCTTTCTGGATATTTTGGCTTCAGACTTTGGCTTTAGACTCCCGGGCAGTTTTGTCAATTTTGCTGCAATATCAACTTTTCGTGTTGTTTTTACAAATCATTACCCGATTTCATAGACACAAATCTGAATTTCTTTGTACCACATTGTACACAGTTACCAGCAAAGTGCTGATCTGTTTCTGCTTGTTGCAATTGTTGTCAAGTCGTTTATGCTAGTACGCGTCTTACATTTCACGCAATATAGATCCATAATTATTTATGAGAACATGAATGTAATTGATTATTCAGCTACGCGACGACGGGAACTTGTTTGACACCATGCGATATTGCCGAATTCAATCAGAATGATTATAATTGGTCCGTCTGGAAGCGGTAAAACACAATTTTTACTTAATTTGATAACGAGATAGATGAAATGGGATAAACTTTATGTGGTAGCCCCGAGTGTAGACGATCAGCGATGTTACGAGGTGTTAAAGGCTTTTAACGAGAAAACAAAATCGGAATATTATCGATGAGGATATTATTGAATTTACAACCGATATCGAAGAGTCTCCGAGTATTGATTATATTGATGGAAGTATTAACAATCTAATTGTGTACGATGATGTGATGCTAGGCAATCAAAAATATTCCGCTAGGATATTTTCACGGGGTAGGCATACAAATAGTGATGTGATATACGTCACTCAGAAGTATACTCAAGTACCAAACGTGATCAAAGATAACTGTAATATTCTTGCTGTATTTAACTGAGTTGACATTCATACGCTACGAAATATTCACCAGACCTGGTGCAGTGGAGATATGGGCATAATTCATTTTAAAACTTTCTTTAGCATTGCTACATCAAACCCGCATGGATTTATAACGATAAATTTCTATGACCCTTGATCAAGATATCATATCGGACTTGATAAAATATTGGGTTAATTAATTCATAACAACTAACAACACCACGACAACAAATGTGCGTCTGTGTTTTGGTTTCGTAACAAGCCTTAGTGTTGTTTTTTGTTTTGACTTTTTTCGGTTTTAAGAAAATCTTGATTTGACAAACAGACGTCGAACATTGTTTGCTTTAAATCTAACTCAATTAATGATTGTCCAATTCGCCCTCTCTGCTGCTTCTTTGTTATTTCTTTTAATCGTTGCACTACCGATGCCTGCTGTTAGATTGAATATAAAAATAGTGAATGCTATCAAATTATTTCTTCTTAACAAAATATAATTTTCTTGGTTCTCTGTCTTTAAATATACACTTAAATGACAAACATACGTAATCACTCCGCTATTGCGGCCCATGAATATTTAGAGAATTTATTTATCACAGACTGAATTAAAATTGTTTTTGTATTTGTTTCTAGAGCTATTAAATCTGCCCAACACTGAGGATTAAATTAATTTGCGTAAATTGTTGAAACAGATCAGAACACTCTGCAGCGGAATTTAAACGGTTTATAAAAGCGTTCTAAATTGCAGTCGTTCAATATTAACTGCACATACAATAATTATGAAAAATATGTTCAGTGAACGAAACAATAGTTGCCATGATATGAAGATATAACATAGTTTTGTTAATGTCGTGTATATTACTTCCAATAGATACGATGTTCTTTTCTTACGAACTATAACATCTTGTTTACTGCATGATGGTGGGATAAGTATCATTCTCCAGTGTCCTATATTAGAAATAAACATTATTATTATTATTAGGAGTAGTAGTAGTAGTAGTAGTAGTAGTAGTAGTAGTGGTAGTAGTAGTAGTAGTATGTTTACTTATATTATTATTATTATTATTATTACTATTATTATTATTATTATTATTATTATTATTATTATTATTTCTTTATGAGAGCGAGATATATTTTCAGTGAGAGAGAGAAATAACCAATACGGGGAGACAGGAAATTGTCTGTTATTGCACTGCACATAGCACGAGAGGTCGGGGAAGGTTCACAGGGGAAAGTAAAAGGCAAACAAAATAAGACCCACATTTCTGTAATGAATCATTACGTTACTGGTAAACAAACCATTGTCAGTCAATATCGTTATAAACAACATTGCTGGAATGAACCTAACCATCATGAAAAAGGCCTGCGATTTATTGTGATTTTACTTCACTTTCGGACATCGTATTCAAGCCTATATTCAAATAGCAAAGATTTATCTAGAAACAAATATATGCCGTTGCAGGGACGAAATTATGATCTTTAAGCATCAGTGTTACAGTAAAAAATATAATAATGAATTCGAGGAAAGCTTAATGAATGTCAAAAACAAGAAAGAAACAAGGAGAACGTATGTTTGTTGACTTTCAATGTACACATGAACTTTTCATTTGCGTACTCAATTTTGCGAAGTCAAGATGCTGCTATATAAATATACAATTACTTATATTTTTCCACTATCCGAATTCTAGTCAGTTTACAGGAAGGCATGCAAAAGGTATTTTGTGACTCCAGGCACTTGCTGATTTTCATGGATTGATCATGAAGCAATGTGACGACACTTTGAGCTATAATAATGTTCGGTATTACGGAGACTGTCGTCAATACGATACGGTTACTGACTGCAATTTCGCAGAATAAGACGGACAATTTCCTTTTCAAATATTATTCAAAGCAAGGAACCGAATGTCCCTAAGTAACTATGAATATCAGATTTCATGAGTTTATTTAGCCATTACCTTCGAGTAGAATGCCTAATAATTTGTAATGACAGAAATGACCAAAGGTTATTTCTCCGTATTTTTCAATAATGAAGCTAATGTGTTCGCCATTTCCCTGACGTTTGTTAGTACAACCTCGACAGTGAATGCACAACGACAAGGATACTACGTCTGGTTCCGCAATTCACTCTTGAGAGCCGTTTTCCTTTCCAGAAGACACTGTGAATATTGCCGATTTGATGTCGAAATTTGACGACTCTTATGTGCGAATTTTGATAATGTTTTCTGGATCAGGTGGGTATACATCATTTGTTGTAAAGTTCTACCATTTCTAAAGCATGTATATTAGTGTATCCCAAACCATCATACCCCTTCAATCATCTCACTCGCTCAGATGTGACCAGATGCAAAATGGCTAAATGCCTAAGCATAAACCGTAGCAGATGTCGAACATCTGAATCAGCGCACATTTTCTTTTAAAGACTAACCAATGAAACATGCATGTTTTACGAAGTGAACGAACCTCAAGAGAAGACATCAAATACATCGATATGTGTTCTTTGCATTCCTCCTAACATGTGCACCTGTGACATATTCTTGAATAGGAAGTGTAAAGGTTGGCCTTATTGAGTTTGGATTGGGGTGCTCCCAATTTATTTAAATTAATAAAGAAGATCCACCATAGCTCGTTTTTGTCAGCTCCTTTTTATTCCCAGAAGATCAATTTACCCGCCACTTTCGGATGACGTCGGAATAGCCTATTTTCCCTACTTTCCGCTCGATGGTTTTACCCTACTGCGTTTAGTTCTCAAGATAATAGATTTAAACTTGCGATTCTAACGCCTGGCCACACCCTGCTCAATTCCGATTTGATAACTGTCCCCTCCCAACAGTGTGTGATTGATGGTTTACGACCCTCTTTGATGCTCCCTTGTTCCGAACAAAGAATCACACCACTTGCCTGTGAACAATGTTACGTAATTGGCTTTGGCAAAACTAAAACGCGCGTCACTATTTGTATGGCTCTGTCAATTAATTGGCGCGACACCTATTGTTCGACGAATTGATCTTCATATATATTCACGGCGCGATATTATAGCATCAGGGTCTAACATACATATGTTGAAATCTGGTTAATCCTACAACGTGACAAGAAGGGTGCATCAAATGCAAAATCTTGACCCCAACGAACCTGTACCGTCATATGCTACCATATCATGCCAAGAACAACTGAAGTTTTCGTTGTACCGTTCATGTACTCAAGATAAGGATTCGCCACAAGAATGAAGGAATGAAGGATGCGTTTTGGCAGGTGGATGAGTGTTGAATTGTGGTGTGTGATTGTGGTGTGTGATTGATGGTTTACGACCCTCTTTGATGCTCCCTTGTTCCGAACAAAGAATCACACCACTTGCCTGTGAACAATGTTACAGGGAATCAGGGATATCTACTGTTAATAGTTTATGAACTTTGGCACTTTCCTACCAGCGACAGGACGTCGAGTCCAATAAAAGAATTCGCACAGTCTTCGTCAAAGAATTCCTAAACTTGAAACATGACGCGGCAATTCATCTTCTTTACAGAAGCCTGAAGACAAAGAGGAACTCAGTGAACAGTACCGAGTCTTAGAAAGGCATCAGTTTAGAACACGTGGAAAAAAGAAGACCATCGTTTCGTTTGCCAATGTCATGCTAAACTACTTGTTTGGAAAATCGATGCAACTTACTATATTACGTGCCAGGTTAATGCCGCTATAATAAACCATTTTACTACAAAACAAAACTATGAAACACATAAACATTCGATTTTGATAAAGAATTCACTGAGTTTGCACATTATCCCGTCCCCATTTGAGTTTAGAAATGTCCTCATTGAGACATACTTGACAGTCAATTGTTACGGCTCTAGACCTTAAAATGTGTACAGAATGAAAGTGAAACCAAAACTTTAAACAAATTGCAACAAACAATTTCGTTCCCTTGTATATAAAGTGAAAATTCAAACACTATTCTGAATTAAATTCCAGATAATCCTAAATGTCATATAGCAAATAATAATAATAATAATAATAATAATAATAATAATAATAATAATAATAATAATGAGGACTTTGTATAGCGCCTAATCTTTAGAAGCTCCAAGCGCTTAACAACATCTATAATTTTATAACTAACAAACAAGAAAAACCATGAAATTGGAAAAAATAAAAACATGCTGATAACATATAAGATACAAAATATTATTATGTATCTAATTTTGTTCCTGCAGTCGAAAAAGGTGAGTTTCAAGAGCACTCTGAAAAGGGACATCTGTGTCTTTGTGTCTAATTTCAATGGGCAATTCGTTCCTCATTGACGGGCCCTGGTATGCAAAAGAACGTTTTCCATATGACTTTGTTTTCATAGTGTGAACAATGAGTATACGATTGTCAAAAGAGGAGCGTAAGGATCATGCTGGTATATAGACATGGATGTGGCCAGATGGATATGTTGGTCTTTAGTCTGTTAGTGAAACGTAGCACACACAATAAATTGTGTGATTCATTCTGTATCGAATTTATAGCCAGTGTGGGGTACAGAGCAGTAGTGAGGTGTGCTCTGATCCAGGTACTTTAAAGATGATCCGAGCAGATGTGTTTTAAACTTTTTGAAGTTTCTGAATTATGACCAACCTGACAGAATTGAATTACAATAGTCCAGTCTTGAAAGTACTAATGAACACACAAGTGTTGTATTGGCATCAACTGAAAGATATTTGCGGTTGAAACTGATGCGTCTCAGTTCGATATATACAGCCTTGCATATATTCATGACATGTTCGTGCAATGTGCGAGTACTGTCTAAAGTAACACTAATATTTCGTACTGACTGTGAGAATTTAATATTGGTTGTTCGGATATTTTTTGTCTGAAATGATGTGAATGAGAAAGGCTTTTTGTTGTGGTCAGAATTGCCTCAGTTTTATTATCATTTATATGCAGCTTGTTACATGTCATCCATGATTTCACATCACACATGCACCTCTCTACTCTCTGGATGGTTGCATCAACTTCATTTGGGTGGCTAGACTTACATATTTGGGTGTCATCAGCGTATAATTGGTGAGACACTGGGTGAGAGCGGCTGAGTATATAAAAGGAACAAAACAGGTCCAAGAACAGACCCATGTGGAACACCACAACATATATCAACTGGGCTGGAGTATATTCCATTTGCAGATACGATTTGTGTCCTGTTGAATACGTATGACTTGAACCACTGTAAGGCTATATTCTAACTGCCAAATACATGCTGGAGACGGTGAAGTAATATATCATGGACTATTGTACCAAATGCTGCAGACAAATCAAGGAGGGTGAGGACTCTAATCTTTCAATTATCCAAAGCAGAGAGAATGTCATTAAATACTTTCAGACTAGTAAATTCAGTACTGTGGCAAAGGCGATATTCAGACTAGACTATTCCTATAAAGATTCAAATGAGATACAAGTTGCGTTAGAACAACTTTTTTTAAAGCTGTTTGATATTAATGGGAGATTAGAAACTGGGCGGTAGTTCTTTAAATCGTTATGGTAACGTATTGGCTTCATCTGCACAGGTTTTACGATGGCAGTTTTGAAAATTAATGAGAAGTTCCCAATTAGAGAGAGATATTAATAACATCAGTTAGCGAAGGCAATATTGGATCTAAGCACTCAAGCAGCAGTGATGTTGGAACTGGATAAAGTTCACAAGACTTTGGTGCACTGTTCATCATGATTGTCCGTCTTAAATCAATAGAGACAGGTGCAAATGCTTCTAATGGTTGTCGCTGAAATTCTATATCATAACTGTATGGTGACGAGTCGATTAAAATTGTGTTCTCGAGCGAATCTCTTATGGTTTGTACTTTGTCACGGAGGAACTTTGCAAATGGGTCCGGAAGGTCTACTGGAGGGAAGATACTTGGAATTGGTGTACAGATGTTCCTTGACATTAGTTTGCTCGTTATCTCGAAGAGCTCTTTGAAGTTGGAACTCTCCGTGATCTTAGTACTGTAGTGCGATAATTTTGCTAAATGGACTATGTTTGTGACGTTCTTCTTAGCGGCCTCATAGATTTGTTTATGAATAATGAGTCTGGTGGACAGCTAAAGCCTCTCTGCTTTCCGGCGATGTCTTTTAAATGTGCAAAACTGGTCCCTAACACTGCTATACCATGAAGTACACTTTGTTTTATTGATACTCTGCATTTGGTCACTGGGGCATGTTTTTCAAGCAATGAACGCAAGCAGTCAGTTATCGAGTTGTTCTGCTGTAGAATGCAAGTAAGTTGTTAGGTTTTCTTGGATGTCATGCATTAATTAGGTTCTATTTATCATATGGAGGTTTCACTTAGCAGCAAATAAAGATGTAGGGTTATGGAAATCAAAGAATATAGAATGTTTCGGATGAATTATAATAATCTAATATATAAACAGTCTTGAATTTTATGATATATCAATATTTTATTCCAGAATGTCTTCAAATGAGCTCAGAAATTCCAAAGTAATTTATTAATCCAAACATCAATGTAAAATTTTGTAAGTCGAATGAATAATTTAAATAGATAATTCCTCTGGAATTATTTTGGTATCCATCAATACAACTGTAAGGTCAATAGATTCCCAGATTGAAACAAAAAAAATGGCTATCGGTCTCTGACTAAACTGTGTCTTGTAAGAAAGATCCTTTGTGTAGCAAATTTTAAAGAATATTTTGACCTGATAAAACGTCGAGATATGTTGATGAAATCGTCCTAGTCTTTACGACCTTATTTGTTATTCTATAATTGTTGTATATATTGTAGAGATATGTTCATGAAATATTCATAGTCTTTACGACCGTATTTGTTATTCTATAATTGTGATATATATATATATATATATATATATATATATATATATATATATATATATATATATATATATATATATATATATATATATATATATATATATACATTGTTGAGATATGTTCATGAAATATTTCCAGCCTTCATTTGTTATAATATAAGTGTTATATTTCTGTTTTGTTGATGTTCTATCTTCTAATGACTTCAAGAAAGATTTTCATTCTTTGCAATTTTCCTTGATCCTTTTTAAATTTTAACTCTGCTGTCAAAGGTTGATAAATCTCATTTATAACTTAAAACTCGTTAGTAATGGTACATAGAGAAGTTACATCATGCAAACTATTAACTTGACAATTCAGTCGTAGTAGAATGTAAAAGATGGTTGTTGACAGGTACTATACCTACATAGTTTCGTCATAATTTAAAGATATTTTGATCAATATGACCAGATTTCATTTTTGTTTGTTTGTTTGATTAGGAATTTTAACGTAGCTTTAACATTTTTTCAGTCATATCGCTCCATTGTCTACAGTGAGGCAGTTTACAGTGATGTCTAGCACTGGGGTATCATGCCGCAGACATGTAACATGATGTCCCACCCAGTCCCATTATTCTGACATCAGGCCGACCAGTCCTAACACTAATATATTAATGCTGAGCGCCAAGCGAGGCAGCGGTTAGTAACAATCTTGTAGGTCTTCAGTATAACTCGGCCAGGGATCAAACCCACGACCACCCACTTCTGCAGCATGCTCTCCTACCACTAGGCCACCGGAAAATCACTCCGAAAAAAAGCACTAGATATTAAGATAAGTATTGTAAGCAATATCAGTCAATGATGTCACAATATTCAGATGGCATTTTTTCGAATGTATCAAACGTTTGATGGCATTGGAAAACATCCGCTCTCATTCATTTTAAAAGTTTCCTTGACTTGCATAAACACCGAAAATGTTAAAGGAGTTTGGCCACGGGGAGACTACTCATACTATACATCTGGTTTGGGACTTCAGCAAATTCACCTTCATACCCATATCTTTACTATTGATATTTGATGTGATAAAGGCAACGTAATGCTTATAGAAAACAATCCTTCATCAGTTGTTCTGACGACTACTTATTATCTTTCAATAAATAGCAGTACTATAAAGCTTGACACTATCCAAATTGTTTGGTTACATTACAAACTTGAACGCACACTAACTATATTAACTAATCTATAGAATGGTTGTGAATGCATCTAGAAACAAAGTTTAAAATAATTGTCACCATTGATGATCAATGAGACGGATATAAGAAAATTGTGATGATATGTTTTCCGAAAGATTTGATTACACTCTCGCAGCTAATGTTATTGAGAATGGTTATTGGATGTTATATGAAAATATTGTACATTACTCAAACGATTGTTGAAAATATTTCGAAATGTCCTGAATAATAGTAAATCTTATCTGGACAAATTGCTTCAGACAGTGACAGTAATCTACAACCATCAGGACAGATTCATGTATACATTGGCAGCAAGGTAAGTTACCATTTTTAACATACACCTATTTATTTGATAATGAGGGACAAGCAATAGCGGAAGACAAAATTAATATAAGGGGACAGTAGGAGAGTCAATGTGACTGCCATGTATATAAGTCGAAAAACATTGGGTGTCAACGGGAATTGAACATGGTTAATGTCATGGTACTGGACATTAGGGGAAAATGGAAACAGTGTTAGAAGTGTCTGACCTCAATCGGGCTGGTACATGATAACAGTCTTCGAGTTGACCTCAATACAAGTTACTGTTGGTAGGTAGGAATCTGAAATGAAATTATAGGGACAGAAAAAGAAACAACATAGATAAGCATTAAGACAACATTTTTGGTATAATAATAATGGAAGAGTTTCGGTATATCTTTCCTAATCAAGCAAGAAAAGTAAAAACCAAGTATTTATTTTTAGTCTCAAATTGTAGGAAAATCCTTTGGAAAACGCTCAAATCCATTATATGGCATAATGTTTTTGTTACAATCCCATGCTAAAACATAAGATGCATTTTTAGCTTTAACTTGTGGAAATTCGTATCGACATTTTATGTTTGCATATATGTCAGCATGGAAAATAGTAGATAGGTGGATAGGTAAATGATCTTATATTTAAAAAGCCTTGGATTCAGGCATTTACCGGAATATATTCCGTATATTTAACTACAAAATATATAATTACTGTATTAGTAGCTAAAGTTATTTAAAACAACAATTTTATGCTCTCAGTGTTTTTCTACCCTCTATAATTTCTTTATTCAGTTTTTGTATTGAATTTGTATTTTTCTATTTTCGTTTGTAACAAAAATTAAGCAAATTGATGAAAAAAGATTGACCTTGGAATTCACAATTGTGAATTAATTTTAAATGAGTATGTTTGAAAGCTGTCAGTCGATGTTTACCAAGTTAATATGATTAACTCTGCAACAAACGATCGTCAGTTTCAGTCATGACAATACCCGTTGAGAATATAGAGAACAATATTAGATTCTCAATTTGACAAGGACAAAACCAGATACTCCATTCTATTTAAGAGAGATAACTCTTCTGGAATTAGACAGGGGTAAGAGTTATCTAGTCACAACAGATGTACCACATTAAAAAGAATCAGAACAAATACAAAATATGATCTAGATATGAATTAACATAAACTCGCATGTTGCCAAGAGTCTTACACTTTTTAATCCTAACAGAAAGTACAACTCTTACATAATGCAGCAATCACAGCTAGTGTTGTTTTCTGAATACACCTTAAGCTCCGCCATGCAGGTGTTTTTTTACAATTGGTACCATTATACATATACAATAGTTTTTCCTCCACCATTTAAACTATATGCCATCTATAGGGTATCCTGTGCTGAAAAATGGCGTTAATTCCTATAACAACAATTGCATCCACAATATGGTTTCTTTCATGCCATGATCATTTACGTTACCTTCTTTCTTTCACGTTACGATTGATATTATTAAATTATCAATAAGGATTTTAAAAAAAACAACATTAAAATTTTTGTTGATAGCGAAACTTTACTAGTGCGAAAATGGTGCAGATTGATCTAGGAGAAAATGGAATAGCTAAATCAACTATCAAAATCGATAAATAGTTTTTATATGTGCTCAATACACGAAACCTGATAATTGTTTTACCGAATTATGGGAGACAGCTCCAGCGTTATTAATAAGCGTATTGTAAGAAAGAGAATATGAAACCTTTTTACAAACTGTCTCAAATGCTACAGTGAATGTATTTGGTTATGTCAAACAATATCAGTTAACATAGCAAAGCAATATGCCATTTAAGACTAAATATATGTATATTTCGCTCAAAATGTGTCAATCGAATGCAACATTTATATACGAAAATAATCTGGAATTCATGACTTCAACGTAAAGCAACGGATTTAAAAGTTAAATCACCATGGAAGTCTAATCATGTTGAAAACAGCCATTTAATATTTTTTATGATTTGTTGCCTTTTCACTACTACATTCTGTGCATCATTCGCTCACTTTCCACTCCTTACTATGTACGTTTCTTTGGACTTGTGAATACATTACGTTAGTGTGCAGAGTTATATTTTAAAAGTATTATTAGATCTCTTCTGTAGAAATCAACTGTTAATAACAAAAGCAGATGAATGTTAAAGAACATAATCTAGTTGCATTTAATGAATTGGTTAATTATGTAAAAGAAATAAAGCACATTCTTGACTCTCTCTCTCTCTCTCTCTCTCTCTCTCTCTCTCACACACACACACACACACACACACGCACGCGCGCCCGCACACACAACTTAGAATACACACATTCTCACTCACCCACACACTACTTAGATTACTCTCTCTCTCTCTCTCTCTCTCTCTCTCTCTCTCTCTCTCTCTCTCTCTCTCTCTCTCTCACTCACACACATACAATAGGCGATCGCACGCTATTTAGATTACACAGAAAGAGAGAGAGACACACACGTTCTCTCTCACACAGAGACACACAGACACGCGCACACACACAGACACGTGCACATGTAATTTGACTTGTTTTTAAAGGTTTCACAATTGGTAGCAAACCTTGTAGAAATACATTATACTACTATGTATTGATATTTTTATCTTTTTAAAGACAATGCGAAAGACAATATGACTGTTAAATTTCGGGTTGGAAGACAAATAATAAATGGTAGGGTTTTGTCCTCTTTCGCTATTTCGTTTCCGTATGTCAGTTGAAGGTTTTCTTAATTAAACTACAATCTTTTTATTTAAAGAACATCTTACATTTACTGTCATTTTCTCTTTTAGAATGGTTATCAACTAGCGTCGTTTTCATTTAATGAACATCTACGAATTACTGTCGTTTTCATTTGAAGAAATCTTACGCTCTTCTGACATTTTCACTTAAAGAACAGTTACTATCTCAATTCTAGTAAGTTTCCAGGAGAGCATACAAATCGTATTTTGTGACTCCACGCACTTGCTGATTTTCCTGGATGGACCATAAAGCCATGTGACGACACTTTGAGCTATAATAATGTTCGGCATAACGGAGACTGTCGTCAATACGATACGGTTACTGATCGCAATTTCGCAGGATAAAACAGATAATTTCCTTAAAATATTATTCAGAATAATAAACCGAATGTCCCTAAGTAACTATGAATATAACATTTCATGAGTTTATTTAGCCATTACCTTCGAGTAGAATGCATTATAATTTGTAATGACAGAAATGACCAAAGGTTATTTTTCAGCATTTGTCAGTAATGAAGCTAATGTGTTAGCCATTTCCCTGACGTTCGCTAGTGCAACCTCGACAATGTATGCTCAACGACAAACATACTACGTTTGGTTCCGGAATTAACTTTTGAGAGCCGTTTTACTTTCAAGAAGATAAGGTAAATATTGCCGATTTGATGTCGAAATTTGACGACTCTTATGTGCAACGTTCAATAATGTTTTCTGGATCAGGTGGCGATAAATCCTTTGATGTAAACTTGTACCATTTCTAAAGCATGTATATTTGTGTATCCAAAACCATCATACCCCTTCAATCATCTCATTCGCTCAGCCGTGACCAGATGCAGAATGGCTAATAGCCTAAGCATAAACCGCAGATGTCGAAGATCTGAATCCACGCGCAGTGTCTTATAAAGACTAACCAATGCAACATGCATGTTTTACGACGTGAACGAACCTCAAGGAGAAGATATCAAATATATCGATATGTGTTCTTTGTATTCTTGGTGTGAAAATGTCGGTGACGTCCTACCTGGCATCATGAAATATTAACAGAACACATGCACTTGTAACATAGTCTTGAATTGGAAGTGTAAAGTTTGGACTTATTCAGTTTGGGGTGGGGTGCTCCCAATTTATTTAAATTAATACAGAAGACCCAGCCTAACTCGATGTTGTCAAAATAATGAATACACAAAATATGAAATTCGAATAACAATATTTTATTATAATTCAATAACTTTCATCTCTCACAATAAAATTCAACTAAACCCTATCACTGGATCAAGTGACGGCCTATTTCATCTTTTGAATTAATGTGTTAAGTTTTCCTCATGTGCTGAGTTCCTACTTATATGTATGATTCTTCCTTCTCTATACCTTTGAATCCCTCTGTTCTTGCTTCGAACTTTTCCCTGCGTTCTTCCTTCTCTTTTGTCTCCCAGAGACTTGTACCAACTGCACTTGGGTAATTCCCTCTGGTCCCTAAAAGCTTCTAACGTATACATACAAGGACATTAGCATCGTATATTCTCTTAGCTATGTGAACTCATACTAACATTAATATCATCAAATAGGCCATATATATATATATATATATATATATATATATATATATATATATATATATATATATATATATATATATATATATACTCAATCTTATTATGCAAAACAATCATATCATCAGACGAATTTCTGTAAATTGCACTTCTACAAATGTACACAGATATGCACATGTGCTGATATATCCTTGCACATGATACTCCTGCAAAGTATACACAAACAGGCAAATCCCTATAACTAATGTTCCACACCGCAACCATTATACCAAAGTTTATAATTCAATTCAACATTAGCAAATCTATAATATCAAATGAGTAAATACATGAGGTTGCTTCGACTTAACCCAATAACGAATTATATTAATTCTTTACATAGTATTGCTCATATCTCAAAATATGCATGTATATCAAACACTACAAACGAATCAAACTACAAATGGTAATTCTACGCACTAAAGTATACGTAATGCAATAATTTTAAAAGACTTACTTTCCAGCAGCATTTTACAACAATCGAGCAAATAGTCACTGACCTGTACTAAAGCTCCTGTTTCTTCCCAGAATAACAATTTTCCCGCCATTTTCGAATGACGTCGGAACAGCCTATTTTCTGTACTTTCCGAACGATGGATTTAGCCTAATGACGTTTTAGTTCTCAAGATAATTGATTTAAACTTGCGATTCTAATGTTTGGGCACGCCTTGCTCAATTCCGATTGGATGTATGTTCATAATTCTTAGACACTTTCCCCCCAACAGTCTGTCAATAATGGTTTACGACCCCCGTTGATGCTTCCTTGTTCCGATCAAAGAATTCCAACACTTACCTCTGGACAATGTTACGTAATTGGTTTTTGGCAAATCTAATGCGCGCGTCACTTGTTTATTGGCTATGTCAATTAATTGGCGTGACACCTATTATTCGCCGAATTGACATTCATGTATATTGACGGAGCGAAATTATAGCTTCAGGGTCTAACATACATATTTTGAAATCTGGTTCATCCTACAACGTGACAGGAAGAGTGCGTCAAATGCAATGTCTTGACCCCAACGAACCTGTACCGTCATGTGCTACCATATCATTGCCAAGGACAACTGAAGTTTTCGTTGTGCCTTACGTGTATTGAAAAATGTACTCAAAACAAGCATTCACCACAAGAATGAAGGATGTGTTTTGGCAGGAACGTGGATAATTGTTGATTGTGTCATGCTCTGAATCAGGGATATCTACTGCTAATAGACTCCATTCTCTCAGGCTTCGTCATAGAATTCCTAAAATTGAAACAGGAAGCGGCATTTCATATTCTTTACAGAAACCAGAATACAAAGAGGAATTTAGGGAACAGTACCGAGTCTTAAAGAGGCATCATTTTAGAACACGTGGAAAAAACAAACGAAGAATATAGTTTGCCAATGTCATGCTGAACTGCTTTTTGGGAAAATCGATGCAACTTACTATATTACTGAAGGCGGCATACGTGCCAGATCAACGCCTCTAAAATAAACTATTGTACTACAAAACAAAAATAAACAGAGTCGATTTTGATAAAGAATTGACTGAGTTTGCACCCCTTCCCCATTTGAGTTTGGAAATGTCATCATTGGGGCATCCGTGACAGTCAATTGTTACGGCTCTAGATTTTAAAATATGTTCAGAAAGGAAGCAAAACCAAAACTTTAAACAAACTGCAACAAACAATTTATTTCCATTGAATATAAAGTGAAAATTCAAACTTCACATACACAATTTTGAATTAAATTCCAGATAATCCTAAATGTCGTAATACAAATAATAATAATATTACTGCTACAACTACTGTTGCTACTACTACTACTACTACTACTACTGCTACTACTACTACTACTACTACTACTACTAATAATAATAATAATAATAATAATAATAATAATAATAATAATGATAATGAGGACTTTATATAGCGCCTACTCTTTAGAAGCTCTAAGCACTTAACAGAATCTATAATTATATGACTACACTACAGAAAAACAAATAACAAACAATAAGAAATTGGAAAAAATAAAAACATGCTGAAAACATATAAGATACAAAATATTATTAGGTCTCTAAATTTGTTCCTGCAGTCGAAAAAAGTGAGTTATAAGAGCACTCTTAAAAGGGACCACTGTGTCTTTGTGTCTAATTTCAATGAGCAATTTGCTCCGCATCTCCGGGCCCTGGTATGCAAAAGAACGTTGTCCATATGACTTCGTATTCATAGTGTGAACAATGAGTATACGATTGTCAGAAGAGGAGCGTAAGGATCTTGCTGGTGGATACATATAGGTGTGGCCATATATGTGTGTGGGCTGGAGTCTGTTAGTGAAACATAGCACAGAGAATAAATTTTGTGTTTTACTCTGTATCGAATTGATAGTCAGTGTCGGGTAAAGAGCAGTGGTGAGGTGTGCTCTGATCATGGCACTCTAAAGATGATCCGTACAGCTGTATTTTGAACTTAAGGAAGTTTCTGGAGTAAATATTGTGACGAACCAGACAGAATTGAGTTACAATAGTCCAGTCTTGAAAAAACTAATGAACACACAAGTATTGTAGTGGCATCAACTGAAAGATATTTACGAATGGAACTGATGCGTCTCAATTCAAGATATGCGGCCTTGCATATGTTCATGACATGTTGGTGCAATGTGAGTGTACTGTCTAGAGTAACGCCTAGATTTCGTACTGACTATGAGAATTTAATGTTGGTGTTGCTGATATTCATTATCTGAGGTAAAGGGTGTGAATGAGAAAGTCTTTGTGTTGTGAACAGAATGGACTCAGTTTTATCATAATTCATTGGCAGCTTGTCACATGTAATCCATGATTTCACATCAGAAATTCACCTCTCCACTCCATGGATGGTAGCATCAACTTCAGATGGGTGGCTAGACTTGTATAGTTTGGTGTCATCAGCATACAATTGGTGCGAAACTGGGTGATGGTCTATGACACTTGAGAGCGGCTGAGTATACAGAATCAAGAGAACAGGTCCAAAAACAGATCCCTGTGGAACATTTCCACAAAATACGTCAACTGGGCTGGAGTGTATTCCATTTGCATATATATTTCGTGTGCTATTGACTAAGTAGGACTTGAACCACTGCAAGGCTATATTCTGAATGCCAAATACATGCTGGAGACGGTGAAGTAATGATGCCCCAATGACAGAACTCACTACACTGCCGACATCATACATATATTACTCAGATTGGTAAACCTACGTTAAAGATCCATATTGTACACACACACCTTTGGATATAGTTTTGACAAGTAAAGGTTGAATTAAAATTCTAAACGTCATATTAATGTATGTTTTCTTTGAAAGGGACATTGCAAATTAATGCCTTTGCACAATGTGCCAAACGAAATTGAGTATTTTTCTCCTCACATATGTTAGACTCGACTCAATGTAAGTCCATCGTCTTTTCAATTTTACAATAACCAGGGAAAAAACAATATCTTAACTATTCTACGAAAACAATTTGTTGATCTGAATTATCCCTGCAAACAGTTTGATTCTAGGAATGGATATTTGAAGTTTGGGGCTTATTTATTGACTATAATGCAATTATGTCATTTATGAAAATACTTAGAGAAAGAAGATAATGGATGGTAAATTGAGATATCATACAATTTAATATGCATATTTAAGCAATTTATGTTTGCATATATGTGATCATGTAAAAAAGAAGTTAGCTGAATAGATAAATGAACTGATATTTAAAATGCCTTGGATTCAGGCAATGCATTTACATGAATATGTTCCGTATATATAACTGCAAAATATATAAGTACTGTATTAGTATCTAAAGTTATTTTTAACAACAATTTTATACTCTCGGTGTTTTTGTACCCTCTTTAATTTCTTTATTCAGTTTTTGTATTGAATTTGTATTTTTCTTTTTTCGTTTGTAACAAAAATTAAGCAAATTGATGAAAAAGATTGACCTTGGAATTCACAATAGTGAAGGAATTTTAAGTGTGTATGTTTGGAAGCTGTCAGTCAATGTTTACCAAGTTAATATGATTAACTCTGCAACAAACGATCGTCAGTTTCAGTCATGACAATACCATTTGAGAATATAGTAGCTAAGTTTACTTACTTAACTTTATCTGTTACATACAGACCACTCCGATGGTCTAAGTGGTTAGAGCGCCTGCCTCGCATGCGGGATCTCGCGGCTTCGAACTTGTGCCGAGTGCCGAGTCATGACAAAGACTCTCAAAAATAGTAATTGGCACTCGGCATTAAGAGGTTAGTGTTAGAACTGGTTTGCCTGGTGTCCGGATAATGTGACTAGGTGAAATTAATAATACATAGCAGGATGCGATATTGCGAGACATCCGTATAAACTGCCTTACCGAATATGTTGTAGCGATATGACTGTAAATTTGAAAAGCTACATTAAAGATGCAAATCACAAACACACGTTAGATAAATTGATTATTTTGTCAACAAACACAATATATATCCCAAAATGAGACCAAGAGTTCACGTATGACCACAAAATGACCTTTTGTTGATTAAGATAATACTAGAAAAAGAACATAGACCAGTTTTCGTCAGTTGTGTTCTTCATATAGATCGGATCAAGACTTGATTCACAAAATAAAATTTCTTCGATGTCTATAACAAATTTACATCGATCTGAGGATATTTCTTTGCGAAAGACCTTTTATTCTTCTAAATATCGTGATCGTGGCGTTTACGTTATTTCTTTCCCTGACAAATATACACCATAAAACAATATTAACGACACCGCTATCTGATGTTTTGCTAAAACATCTGATTTTCAGGCTAAAATGGCTGACAGTATTGCATACATTCCAAATAATTATGAAAAAATATTCCATCCTACATTTTTGTTCATTTCAGTATAATTTCGTCTCCGTCCCACGTATCAATTAATAAGAACGGTGTTTTTTGTGTGAAAGGCAATACCATATCCCATTTACTGTTGTAAGGAAATTTTATTCTAGACAAGTTAATTTCTGCACTCTGTTTACAAATATTCTTTAAGCCTGATTTGTTTTTAAAGTCACGTTTTTGTGCATCAGCTGTTTTTATTCTTACTTTTTTTATGGTTTTAATATCTTTTTGTAATATTGCCAGGAAAACAAGCACTGTAGACGTTTGTTCTAAGGCATACACGTTGAACAGATTAAAATAGTTGATTTGTTAGCAATAAATGAAGGACACACACGCACATTACATACATACATACATACATGCATGCATGCATACATACATACATACATACATACATACATACATACATACATACATACATACATACATACATACATACATACATACATACATACATACATTCCATTTTGCCTTAGCACTAAATAACATATTTGTGTTTCTGCGACGTAAGCACCAAATCCAATTATCTATGAATCAGAATTTAAGGAGAGTTGACATTATATAGCGTGATAATATCAGTAATAAAATTGAAACCAGTAGAAAAGTATTTGTTCAACTGCACAGAATAAACATTTATAAAATGGATTGGGAATCCTTCCCATAAATCTATAACTCTTGTATGCACTTATTTCGAGAGAGGATCATACATGCATAAAATATCATCTGCGTTGTTAGGAAACCTTCGGACAAATTCATAATTGAGTTGCTAAAGTAATTGATATCTCAGGCGGTGAAATAATGCAATTTCCAGGTAACCAACCAGTTTTCCCAGTACACGATGTGCAAGAGTAATTTTGTGTGAATTCATTAAATAATGGATGCGACTGAAAGAAGTTATTGTTCTGTGAGACAAAATGTATAACATTACAATGGGATTGAAATCACAAATACTTAAACGTTTCAAATGTTGGGATGCTATCGATTACAAAAGGTCTTAATATAAACAAGTATGTTTGATATGAAAATAAAGAAAATGTACAGACAGTGATTAGCTAAGGAACGATTTATTTACGAGACTAAATCAATGATGACCTTCATGTTTCTGCGTAACCTCAAAGCCAATTCGCAATTTCCTCTATTTCGTCACAGGAAAAGATGTAATTCTTTAGATTAAGTTGTGATAGATTTTTAATTGCTTTGAATAAACAAGTAAACAAAGAAAGAACAGGTATAAATATGAGACAAAAGCTTCAAAATCTAACAAGGAAAAAAAAAGTACATTTAAGGCCAAGAACTCTGTTAAAACTAATTTGCTCAAAGAGCGATAACTGTGATATTCGAGATCATTCTGATATGTATATTTTCTATTTGTTTTTCCCAAGGAAAAATAGAATTCCGGCAATGATAGCGATGACACTAGATACAATCGCCAAAGCAAAGCCTGAACTTAGTAAGTCAGCTTTTAAGTCGTTTTCAGCGATTTCTTTTACAGCAAAGACGACAGCACCTACCAGGATTAGCAAACCTGAAATGATAAAATTGCATGAAAGAAAAATATTTAGCTGACAACTTAAAGTAGAAACAATAACATCGCACTGATGAATGAAAAATATGGTATATATATATATATATTATGTCTGTCGGTATGAATGTTTGTATATCTGTCTGTCTGTAGTGTATGTGTGTCAGTATGTTTTGTCTCTCTGTCGGTATCTTTGTCTGTCTGTCAGTATGTATGTCTGTCAGTATGTATGTATGTATGTATGTATGTATGTATGTATGTATGTATGTATGATGTTATGTTATGTTATGTATGTATGTATGTATGTATGTATGTATGTATGTATGTATGTATGTATGTATGTATGTATGCATGTTTTCAAGCGTGATGACAAATGAACATAAAGGAAAATTTTACCTCCTGCAATTGAAGAACCAGCTGCTCCGAGTGACAGACAAGAGTTGTCTTTCATTACGAACATCTTCAACACAGCCACCACTATGGCCACTACCATCATGATCAAGCCGATGATTAAAAGTGCTCGAGTTGCTTTAAGGTGGTCTGCAAAATGTAAATATTTCTTATGAAGCATTTCTTTTTGTTTGTTAGTTTAATTGTAATGTATGTATGTATGTATGTATGTATGTATGTATGTATGTATGTATGTATGTATGTATGTATGCATGCATGCATGCATGCATGCATGCATGCATGCATGTATGTATGTATGTACGTACGTACTTATCTATCTATCTATCTATCTATCTATCTATCTATCTATCTATCTATCTATCTATCTATCTATACATATAAATCAAATATGTAGAATCGTACTAATTTAGCATTCGTATGATGTAAAAGAATTGCATTTTGAAAATAGGCATATCTCAGTTCTTTATTCAAGTGGTAACTTATAGAGTTATTGAGTGTATCCACCTATCCACATATTGTTCTGTTCATCTCTCCAAACAATCATTGTTCTACGTACTTATGCAATGTAATAATTATAGACTTAGTTTTTACGTTTTTGAAAGCATAATAGCGGATGATTTGTTTGTTTGTTTGCTTAGGAGTTTTAACGTAGCTTTTAGAATGTTTCAGTCATATCGCTATGATGTCTGCAGTGAGACAATTTATTATCACTTCTAGCACAGGGGCATCATACCCCAGATATGTAGCATGGTATCCCGCCCTGTCACAATTTTCTGACACCAGGCCGACCAGTCATAACACTAACCCCTTAATGCTGAGCGCCAAACGAGGCAGCTGTTTGTACCATTTTTGTAAGTTTTCGGTATACCTCGGCCGTGAATCGAACCCACGAATTCCCGCTCCCACGGCAAACACTCTAACCACATGGCCACCAGAGCGGTAGTAATGGATGAAGATCCTTCATACCAATAAGTCAATATAAATATAGTTTATGGTGCATTTGTGTAGAATTTTAGGAACAATCTCAACAAATAAAATAGACAAGATTAAATACATTTCCATATTGTCGTAGTGTATGATATGTAAGTACCATCAGACATAAGAGTGCCATACTGACTTACATTCAAATCCTGCAAAAAGAAACTACGTGTCAATTAAAGTGTTTGTATTTTCATAGGCATTTCGTTCGTCTGTCGTGTCAATTTTTTCTCACCTGGTTCTTGCAAATTTTTCGAAGAAAATAAATCGTTGATATCAATGCATACGTCTGAGAAGCAATATTTCCAAAGTCCAAAATGGAATGATGACTTTGAGATCCAATTAGGAATAGCAACAGCAACTATGTCAAGAATAAGTGACAATGCAGAACATGCCACGGCTATGTAATTAATAATTCCTTCCATGCTGAAAATAAATAAATAAATAAATATATATATATATATATATATATATATATATATATATATATATATATATATATATATATATATATATATATATATATATGCATATATACATATATATATATATATATATATATATATATATATATATATATATATATATATATATATATATTAAGAGAGAGAGAGAGAGAGAGAGAGAGAGAGAGAGAGAATATTTTTAAAAAACTATTCATACTTTAGACCTGTCATTCTTTTTCTTTTTTCTTGAGGAATAAGAATATACTTGAAAATATTGGTAATGAACGCCAGTGGGAATTATAGGCTGAAGATATTTTTAATATTTTTAGTGTAATTCCTAATATTTAATTTTTGCTATTATAAATAACCACTGTCTTTCATTTTCTGTGATAAAGTGAGATAACTATTTACTTTTGTAACCTAATTTAAAAGAAATAATAGGAATTATTTGTATCCTAGACGAAACA
This sequence comes from Unio pictorum, assembly GCA_030141615.1. Lineage (NCBI taxonomy): Eukaryota > Metazoa > Mollusca > Bivalvia > Unionida > Unionidae > Unio > Unio pictorum. The sequence continues at coordinate 6,528,239 of JARLTB010000065.1, forward strand.
TTACGCAAATAATGCTTGTTATTGAGCAACACGTTTTGTTGTAATGACTGTCAAATGCTTATTGTTACATTTCGAAAGAAAATGGCAGGATAGCTCTTTTTAAAATGATGACAATTTTTTCCATTTTAAATTAATATTTAAAAAGTAATTTGGATGTACAGTTTATGAATATTGTTCGCAAAATGCCACTAAATTTAAGATTGTTTAAAAATATTGTTTGAGTATTTGTCACTAAATTTTTAATGATGCTTATTTATTGCTACTAAATTTAAAATAATTTGTATGTAATATTAGAGGGCCTAAATTGCTAGGATTTATAAATATTTTCAACATTTGTTATAATTGTAAACAATTTATAAGTAAAATGTAATATTATAGCATTTTTAGTAAATATGAATAATTGTTCAGTAATTTATGGTATATTTACAAACTTTTAATCTTTTCCAAGTATTTGTAGGTATTTATTTTAAATGCTAATAATCTATAAGTATAATTAATGGAACGTAAATTCGTAAAATTTACTAAATGTTAATGAGTTTGAAGTAATTACTTTACGATAGCATGTGTATATCCATAATATTAACCATATTGGATTTGTTCAACTTCTAAAATTTGCTGCCATCTTCCCTAGCTATCATGTTAAGTAAATGAAAGCCCGAGACGCTCTCCAATTACCATAAACAAAACATGGTGACATAGCAAACCATTTTCACCGGTCAACTAATATAATGGTTACTCTTTTGAGCACTTTGCAACTATTTCGCATATGAATTTAGTCTTTGAAATGCAGATTTTATGAAGATATTTCTCTTAGTCGAGTCCAAATGCAATAGCTTGATAGCAGTTTTATTCCTGCTGATAATGTAATTTTTCGATAACAAATTATATTATCCCTAGATAAATTTGTCCAATCGATGATACTGCTTGTATTCGCTTTAAAACAGTCTACACCTCCTTTATATATTATTTTCTATCTCTTTCTAATTTCCTTATAAACGATTTCTCAAGTCTTGCTCTGACGATGAATGAATGTTTCAGACGAAAGTCTATCGGTTGTTATCTGCTGGTGAATGGATGTATTAGACAAAGTGTGTCTGTATACATCAGACGCAGTTCATCGGTTGGTGTCTGACGATGAATGAGTGTATCAGACGAAGTGTAGCGGTTGATGTCTGACTATGAATGCATGTATCAAAGTGTGTCTGTTGTTAGTTGAAGGTGAATGCATGTATCAGACGCAGTGCATCGGTTGATGTCTGCTGATGAATGTATGTATCAGATGAAGTGTAGCGGTTGTTTATATTGTGTAGTGTAGCGGTTGTTTAAACATTATTTATAATATTTTAGGGTACAAATGTAAAATATCGATTTCAATTTAACGAATCTCAAAATAAATTATGTTGCACAAAAACACATTACTTTTGCATTTTGTCAAATATTTCCGCGAGTGGAATATATTTACAATTGATATACTCAAAATTTAAAATGCATTAGTGTCATTCTGCTATCTCTTACCCTAACGTCCAAAAATAATATGGAGTGGCGGTATATGGTAAAATACATTTTGTTGTGATCTAAATTGAAACTAAAAATGGCTCCAAGTTTATTTTAAAAAATCACATAATAGTACAAAATCAATTTTCAGACTTGGGATAACATGACTTTCTTAAAATTAAATTAAGTTAAAGTTAATTAAATTATAGACAAAAAGAAGAAACGAATACAATGAAATTAAAAAGCAGACAGAAACAAATTCTAAATTTAGCGAGAACCCAAAACACTAAATATAGAACCAAAATAAAGAACAAAAGAATAAAATAAAAATAAAAAGATGTGACAAATCGATAAATAATGTATCTTTGGTCCAATTATTCAACGGTTATATCACACTATTTCACAAAACAAAACAGATAAACCTTCGATTTTCAATCACTTCAAATAACAGAAAAACCTTCGATTTGCAATCATTTCAAATAACAGACAAACCTTCGATTTTCAATCACTTCAAACAACAGAAAAACCTTCAATTTGCAATCATTTCAAATAACAGACAAACCTTCGATTTTCAATCACTTCAAAAAACAGAACTTAGAAACAAAAGCACACCATACCTTATTTCCAAGCGTAAATTTGACCTTAAGCCGAAACTGACGACCTTCAAATGATGATATTTGTGCGATGAAGCTTTCTTAAACGGCCCCAGGTAGTTAAACGCTTTTCAAATTACTGATAAGCTTTTTCAGAAAATACCTTAGTCTCTGTTATATGAGTTGGCAGGTTGTAAATTTCGTATGTAAGCTATCTCTCTCTCTCTCTCTCTCTCTCTCTCTCTCTCTCTCTCTCTCTCTCTCTCTCTCTCTCATAATATAATCTCGAAAAGTGATAAAACTCATATATCCTATTTCCAAAAATTAGTTGAATATTGACTTGAAACGGACGACCCTCTTGTTAGGATTGTGACTTGATGTGGCTCTCATAAGTGTTTCCAACAAGCTACGCTATTTTTTAAGTGTGGATAAACATTTTTAGGAAATAACGTATTCCGAGTCGTATGAGTTGAAGTGTTGCATAAATTTCGTGTAAAACTTGCTAATATTTATGAATGTGAAAAAAAGAGATTTGGTCAGGCAGAAGGGTAATGATTATTAATACAGTAGCTTTTGATACATTTGCATCTTCCGCTTCATTCTAGAAGTGTAACTAAAACATTTTCCCAATTATTTCAAGTGTATTTAAGTATGATAGATTGTCTAGAAATGCATGAATATACATAATGATCCAGATTCATTAACACCATTAATCAACACATACTTCCATGTAAAATTACAAAATCACGACGAATCATTTCGGGGCGATAAGATTTTAATATAGCTGGTTGGATATGTTTTTGAGGTGCTTTCCCGAGCGCGTGACTTACTAATTTATTGACCGCCGACAACATGAGATATCGTTTCTGCTAGGCTACCATCGTAAAACTATGTATAATTAACTGATCTGGTATCTCACACGATGGGATGTAATACATTGTATAAGGTAGTGTATAAAAAAAATCCTCTATATAGTTCGGATTTGTAGGAAAGAAAACTCTGTCTGTATGTCGTAAATCCGGTTTTGAATTAATGTCATAAAACAGTTACTAAATTCTCAGTTGATCATTTGCCTAGTTTACCCTTCATCTAATCCAACACGTGGGAGGAATGCGTGCATCACATTAACGCTAACGGTCACCCCCCCCCCATTAATCCTATACAAGTTGTGCTTACAGAAGACGGACGTCATCAGTAACAAGATAACTTAGGATATACTCAAGTGTTGACTTGATTATAATGAGCATTAGACATTAACGGTTACCGAAAAAATTCGCAAAAAATCATAATTTTAAAACCTGTGAGAACGTATATATTTTTTTATAAAAAAAAAACTGCCTATATAACCTAAATTATGCTAGGCATGCCAGGTTAGTTGTGGAGGAATCACAAGAACCTAGACCCAGATCCAAATAAACATTTTACATCTTTCAAAAAGGATACTAATGTTAAACTATAAACATTGAAAATATTTTATCTACGTATTGATTGCTTATATAATTTATAAAACAAATTCAATAATCAATGTCCAGTATAATATAGACTTGATTTTGGACAAAGGTAAATAAAATATACAATGTTAAGGAACATTTATTGAAATAAAAACGATACAAAAAATTAACTAAATAACAATGCAATATATATATATATATATATATATATATATATATATATATATATATATATATATATATATATATATATATATATATCAATTACAATAACTCTTCTAGGGATCTGAAAAATGTGTAACACTCAATTGTAATTAAAGCTATCAAACAAAGAACGAAAACAAAAGATCATACATTTCTTCCTGTACGAAACAAAACTGCAAATACGTAGAAATTACTGATAACGGTAATTAAAATAAAAACATGATTGCATATAAAGACCTACTCATCGAAATATGTTTCAAAGTTGTTATATGAAACTAGAAGTTCGTGCACGGTATAAAGGATGAATAAATACTTGGTGTCACGGAAATGACCCACAATATCAATCATGAAAACATGATACCCTAATTAAAGTGTAATATTTTTGGTTGCAATTATAAAAACTTAAGTAGATTAAAAATATTGTTTGCAAAGATATTGAAGAGGATAAGTGTTTACTATATTTGTGAGATAACGCAGGAAACCCAGATGGATCTATTTCTTTACTTGTATATACGTAATCTAAAATTTGCGATTAACTTTGACATCGTCCTCACGACAACAATAGTGATCGAAACGTTTTCTGATTAGAGACACAAATATGAGGCCATGATTTACAAAATGAAGGTGCGGTAGCAGGAACAAAGCAGTTCCAAGTAATGATAAACATTTTTAGGAAATACTTTATCCCCTTTATTTGATTGAATGTCAAGTGTTATCAAACGTAAACCTTGCAAAGTGACCTACTTCGTATCGGTCAATATCAAAGTTATCTGTTTATGACATGATATAGTCACATCACCAAAACTTTACATTTCTTTTACTCTTCGTCTGGTTTGACTGTATCTTCATCAAGAAATGAAGATATCAGTTTGATCAAAACAAAATACAGTAAAAACTGCTTCTTCATGATGATGGAATATGTATCCTTTCTAGACGATCCACATCTCTTTACTGGCACGATGGATACACACTTTTAAGGAAACGTCCTGCTTTCTATGAGTTGCAAGGTAATTCAGCAACCTTTGTGACAGCCTGTTCATCTATACACTGGTCATAAAGTTTATAGTTTAAATAACGTTAGACGGTACAATAAAAATGGAACAAAATATGAGTATTATTTGAAAAGAAAAGATACAAAAATGCGACCAGGAAAGAATGTTGCTTGGGTATTAATCCAGTATTACATGATAGTACAGGGCCATACAATTGTAGGCGCCTAGGATAATTAAAAGTTTAACAACTGGTCGCATTAGCCAAACGTTTCTCCGTAAAACCGGACAAATATTATTTCATCTGTGGCGTTCTGCCTACTCATTATGGACTCATGATTCCTGAGTTGAAATTAGAAAATACATTTTCATATCTTCCAAAAATATACCAATCCATGGGAAATGCCAAATCAGAGGTTGAAAGACGATAACAATGAGAGGGATTGTCAAACAGGCACACACACATATACATAGAGTTTGGAGGGAATAAATATATATGGATAAATGTGGACATATTAAGATGCATACATAATTTATAATTTATATTTATGTGATATAGACTCAGACGGTAAACTACAGATATGTTATTCTTTGAAATTGCATCTTAATGATAAATAGCAAAATTGCCTTATTTTGATCGTGATACTTTATGACCTAGGTTAGCAACCATTATAACACTTTGTCAGAGATGGAGGCCTACTCGAATATCTATCTAAATAGTTGGTAGACATGAATGGTCTTGTTGTTCCTCGTCAGATGTCAACACATACACATATATGCAAAAAGCAGTTCATAAACATGCATGAGCTTGCAATCTTTCTGTTGAAAGAATAACTAGGCAGAATGAAAAACCTTTGAAAAATTTTGAAAAGAAACGTGTGTTAATCCCTTTGATTTTCAATAGCAGCAAAATGAAGAGAACAAATGCCACAGAAACTTAACAAAGACAAATACCTTATTTGCAAATGCTGATTAGATCTTGTGCGAACACTTCAAACTAGTAAAAACGTAATTCATATAATTATGTTTAAGATTGTGTTTTATTTTCCTTGAATTGACATGATTGAACATTCATTAAATAATTTACGCTGCCTATCATAATTTTATACAGAAACATATATTAAATTGTGCTTTTTATGGACAGAATCTTGGATTTGATCATTTTCTATTATATCTTTTAAGATGGTTATGTGATATTATTCGAATTAAGACAGATGGAACCAGTCTTAGTGATAGTGAAAGATCAAAAAACATGATATAATAATTGTCGACCACGACTGTGACTTAAATTATTAGAGCGGTCGCGGATGCCGGAGGACACTGGTACGAAAACCGGCCTGGTCATGCCAAAAATTTACAAACATGTTACCGGCAGCTGCATCGCTTGAGCTCAACAATAAGTTATTGTTAGATCGAGTCGGCAGATATACTAGAAAATTGTTAAAGTTACATTAAAAATCCAAATCACACACACGCACACAGAATCATCAACTTTTATTGGGCAAAAACGTGTGTGAGTTTGGGACTCGTTAGTAAAACTTTCAGGCAGGAACGGTGTTTTGCCGAGTTTTTACCCACATTATTTAATCATTACACGAAACCAAAAAGCATTGATAGAAAAACGTTGCTTCGTCATCATTGGTAATTATATAACTTAGATATGTAGAAGATTTGGAAATGAACATTTTCCGATTAGTACAATAATTATTAAAGTAAAAATATGTTGCATACGTTTATTACGTTATCGCAATTTACATTCTCAGTATCTGTGTTCACGTGGAAGCGACATTCTTACATAGGAAACTGTAATACGCATATAAAGAAAATGTATCGCAACACCAAGATTTTCTCATCCATATCCTTTACTCCGGATAATAAGTATAACTAATACCAACATTAGATTCACACAGTCAGTAATATATGCGTGTGGTAATGTCGACGGTATTCTCTCATTAAAACTACTTTAAACGAACATATGCAAGGATGCATATTCGTAGCTGAGACGCATACGTTCCATTTGAATCTTTTCTCCGCTGATGGCACTAAAATACGGTGGTGTTCCTTAGTACTTTCCAGGCTGGATTATTGTAATTCGCTCCTATCTGGTTAGTCTTAGAGTCGACCAAAGAAATTTCAAAACATTTAAAGTACGACTACTCTGCTCATTCACAGAGTACGAAGAAATTAGCAAATCTCCAATGGCAACATTCAATGGCTACGCGTTCCATCCAGAATCACATAAGCTACATTTTGTTGCCATGCTGCAGACCGTTCCTTTGCGTACCTGGGACCAGCAATATGGAACGAATTTCCCATTTGCCTTAGACACAAAGAAACCGTGATCTCATTGAGGAGAGCTCTGAAAACTCATGTTTTACTACGAGAATATCTTAAAGACTTAATAATGTGTACGTTGTTATATATCATCGAGATGTTTTTGCTGTGTTGTTGTTGTATGGTTTAACGCCATTTTTTCAGCACAAGATAGACTATACATGGCGATCAGTATTATTGGTGGAGGAAGAACCCAGGAAAGCCCTGGAAAGAACCACCGACCCACAAGAAGCTACCAGCAAAGCGTTCTCACATACCCACATTAGCCAAGCCTGAGACTCGAACCCACGCAGACAGAGGTGAGATGGCAGTGATCCGTAAAGGTGAGCGCATTAGACCACTTGGCCACTTGGGGCCCCCGTTTTTATTGTGTAATTTCATGATGTTTGCATTTGTAATGTTGTCGTCGTAGATGTATATATGTGTTATCTAAAATTGCAAAGAGCTTAGAGCTTTAAAAAACTTAGGCACTGTACTAATTCCACATTTTTATAAAATAATATTACTATTATTATTATTATTATTAGTAGTAGTAGTAGTAGTAGTAGTAGTAGTAGTAGTCTTAGTAGTAGTAGTAACAGTAGTAGTAGTATTTGCATAATATACACACAGCTAATAGTTTAAGGCCAGATACGGAAACAGTATGCTCAGCACTTTCCACTTATACAAACCTGACGTGGCACATATTCTTTGAAACGAGAAGAGATGCGAGAGAGGAGAGAGTGCACATGTCGAACCTAATGGTTAAAGTTAACCACAAATGCGAAATCAAATAATTCATTACAGCTAGAGAAAGGGGAAGAATATGAGGATTAGAGATGTCATTGCATGTTTCAAATAAGTGTTTGAGCAGTAAAGATTTCAATGGGGTAACCACATACCATAGTAGCCCAAAAAACTCAATTATACCACATTTTATCTGGAATCGATCATAGTCGACGATAGGTTAGAAGGGCACATAGAAAACGGACATTCTTCGTTTTAATGTGTATAGCTCACGTAACTAATATTATGCCACATGTAATTCAAGCTAGATGAAGTAAAAGCCTCAGTTATAACGTTTCTGCATAATGACAATGGAAAAGATTTTAATAACCCGCTCGTTTAATCTAGTATGCATACTAGAATTCGAAGTCGCTGAAGTGATTTACACAAATGATCAGTATTCTTTTCATTTGAGTGAAAATCCAATGTATGCTCGTGGTAATGATACGGTACAAGCCAACCATTACATATTTGATTTGCAAATACTATATTGAACAGAATAGAAAACTGGTTGACTATTTAAATCAACTGCATGTACCAGCAACTACAATAATTTCTAATATAAATCTTCTGATTTTCCAGCTAACCAACCTTCTTCATAAAGAAATATATGATGTTAATTTTTAGATTCATTTTTTGTGTGAGTACACTTTAATAATATCGGCTTCGTTCATAACTCTCTCTGTGTATGTATGTATGTTATGTATGTACGTACGTACGTATGTATCCATGTTTGTATGTATGTATGTAATATAGAACCAAAATGAAGAAAAGAATAAAATAAAAATAAAAGATGTGACAAATCGTTAAATAAAGTATCTTTGGTCCAATTATTCAACGGCTGTAAACACAATATTTCACAAAACAAAACAGACAAACCTTCGATTTTCAATCACTTTAAATAACAGACAAACCTTCGATTTTTTATCTCTTCAAATAACAGACAAACCTTCAATTTTCAATCACTTCAAAAAACAGAACTTAGAAACAAAAGCACACCATACCTTATTTCCAAGCGTAAATTTGACCTTAAGCCGAAACTGACGACCTTCAAATGATGATATCTGCGCGATGAAGCTTTCTTAAACGGCCCCAGCAAGTTAAACGCTTTTCAAAGTACTGATAAATATTTTCAGAAAAAAAACCTTAGTCCCTGTTATGTGAGATGGCAGGTTATAAATTTCGTATGTACTCTCTCTCTCTCTCTCTCTCTCTCTCTCTCTCTCTCTCTCTCTCTCTCTCTCTCTCTCTCTCTCTCTCTCTCTCTCTCTCTCTCATAATATAATCTCGAAAAGTGATAAAACTCATATATCCTATTTCCAAAAATTAGTTGAATATTGACTTGAAACGGACGACCCTCTTGTTAGGATTGTGACTTGATGTGGCTCTCATAAGTGTGTCCAACAAGCTACGCTATTTTTTAAGTGTGGATAAACATTTTTAGGAAATAACGTATTCCGAGTCGTATGAGTTGAAGTGTTGCATAAATTTCGTGTAAAACTTGCTAATATTTATGCATGTGAAAAAAAGAGATTTGGTCAGGCAGAAGGGTAATGATTATTAATACAGTAGCTTTTGATACATTTGCATCTTCCGCTTCATTCTAGAAGTGTAACTAAAACATTTTCCCAATTATTTCAAGTGTATTTAAGTATGATAGACTGTCTAGAAATGCATGAATATACATAATGATCCAGATTCATTAACACCATTAATCAACACATACTTCCATGTAAAATTACAAAATCACGACGAATCATTTCGGGGCGATAAGATTTTAATATAGCTGGTTGGATATGTTTTTGAGGTGCTTTCCCGAGCGCGTGACTTACTAATTTATTGACCGCCGACAACATGAGATATCGTTTCTGCTAGGTTACCATCGTAAAACTATGTATAATTAACTGATCTGGTATCTCACACGATGGGATGTAATACATTGTATAAGGTAGTGTATAAAAAAAATCCTCTATATAGTGCGGATTTGTAGGAAAGAAAACTCTGTCTGTATGTCGTAAATCCGGTTTTGAATTAATGTCATAAAACAGTTACTAAATTCTCAGTTGATCATTTGCCTAGTTTACCCTTCTTCTAATCCAACACGTGGGAGGAATGCGTGCATCACATTAACGCTAACGGTCGAACCCCCCCCCCCCATTAATCCTATACAAGTTGTGCTTACAGAAGACGGACGTCATCAGTAACAAGATAACTTAGGATATACTCAAGTGTTGACTTGATTATAATGAGCATTAGACATTAACGGTTACCGAAAAAATTCGCAAAAAATCATAATTTTAAAACCTGTGAGAACGTATATATTTTTTTATAAAAAAAAAATGCCTATATAACCTAAATTATGCTAGGCATGCCAGGTTAGTTGTGGAGGAATCACAAGAACCTAGACCCAGATCCAAATAAACATTTTACATCTTTCAAAAAGGATACTAATGTTAAACTATAAACATTGAAAATATTTTATCTACGTATTGATTGCTTATATAATTTATAAAACAAATTCAATAATCAATGTCCAGTATAATATAGACTTGATTTTGGACAAAGGTAAATAAAATATACAATGTTAAGGAACATTTATTGAAATAAAAACGATACAAAAAATTAACTAAATAACAATGCAATATATATATATATATATATATATATATATATATATATATATATATATATATATATATATATGGCAATTACAATAACTCTTCTAGGGATCTGAAAAATGTGTAACACTCAATATTGTAATTAAAGCTATCAAACAAAGAACGAAAACAAAAGATCATACATTTCTTCCTGTACGAAACAAAACTGCAAATACGTAGAAATTACTGATAACGGTAATTAAAATAAAAACATGATTGCATATAAAGACCTACTCATCGAAATATGTTTCAAAGTTGTTATATGAAACTAGAAGTTCGTGCACGGTATAAAGGATGAATAAATACTTGGTGTCACGGAAATGACCCACAATATCAATCATGAAAACATGATACCCTAATTAAAGTGTAATATTTTTGGTTGCAATTATTAAAACTTAAGTAGATTAAAAATATTGTTTGCAAAGATATTGAAGAGGATAAGTGTTTACTATATTTGTGAGATAACGCAGGAAACCCAGATGGATCTATTTCTTTACTTGTATATACGTAATCTAAAATTTGCGATTAACTTTGACATCGTCCTCACGACAACAATAGTGATCGAAACGTTTTCTGATTAGAGACACAAATATGAGGCCATGATTTACAAAATGAAGGTGCGGTAGCAGGAACAAAGCAGTTCCAAGTAATGATAAACATTTTTAGGAAATACTTTATCCCCTTTATTTGATTGAATGTCAAGTGTTATCAAACGTAAACCTTGCAAAGTGACCTACTTCGTATCGGTCAATATCAAAGTTATCTGTTTATGACATGATATAGTCACATCACCAAAACTTTACATTTCTTTTACTCTTCGTCTGGTTTGACTGTATCTTCATCAAGAAATGAAGATATCAGTTTGATCAAAACAAAATACAGTAAAAACTGCTTCTTCATGATGATGGAATATGTATCCTTTCTAGACGATCCACATCTCTTTACTGGCACGATGGATACACACTTTTAAGGAAACGTCCTGCTTTCTATGAGTTGCAAGGTAATTCAGCAACCTTTGTGACAGCCTGTTCATCTATACACTGGTCATAAAGTTTATAGTTTAAATAACGTTAGACGGTACAATAAAAATGGAACAAAATATGAGTATTATTTGAAAAGAAAAGATACAAAAATGCGACCAGGAAAGAATTTTGCTTGGGTATTAATCCAGTATTACATGATAGTACAGGGCCATACAATTGTAGGCGCCTAGGATAATAAAAGTTTAACAACTGGTCGCATTAGCCAAACGTTTCTCCGTAAAACCGGACAAATATTATTTCATCTGTGGCGTTCTGCCTACTCATTATGGACTCATGATTCCTGAGTTGAAATTAGAAAATACATTTTCATATCTTCCAAAAATATACCAATCCATGGGAAATGCCAAATCAGAGGTTGAAAGACGATAACAATGAGAGGGATTGTCAAACAGGCACACGCACATATACATAGAGTTTGGAGGGAATAAATATATATGGATAAATGTGGACATATTAAGATGCATACATAATTTATAATTTATATTTATGTGATATAGACTCAGACGGTAAACTACAGATATGTTATTCTTTGAAATTGCATCTTAATGATAAATAGCAAAATCGCCTTATTTTGATCGTGATACTTTATGACCTAGGTTAGCAACCATTATAACACTTTGTCAGAGATGGAGGCCTACTCGAATATCTATCTAAATAGTTGGTAGACATGAATGGTCTTGTTGTTCCTCGTCAGATGTCAACACATACACATATATGCAAAAAGCAGTTCATAAACATGCATGAGCTTGCAATCTTTCTGTTGAAAAAATAACTAGGCAGAATGAAAAACCTTTGAAAAATTTTGAAAAGAAACGTGTGTTAATCCCTTTGATTTTCAATAGCAGCAAAATGAAGAGAACAAATGCCACAGAAACTTAACAAAGACAAATACCTTATTTGCAAATGCTGATTAGATCTTGTGCGAACACTTCAAACTAGTAAAAACGTAATTCATATAATTATGTTTAAGATTGTGTTTTATTTTCCTTGAATTGACACGATTGAACATTCATTATATAATTTACGCTGCCTATCATAATTTTATACAGAAACATATATTAAATTGTGGTTTTTATGGACAGAATCTTGGATTTGATCATTTTCTTTTATATCTTTTAAGATGGTTATGTGATATTATTCGAAATAAGACAGATGGAACCAGTCTTAGTGATAGTGAAAGATCAACAAACATGATATAATAATTGTCGACCACGACTGTGACTTAAATTATTAGAGCGGTCGCGGATGCCGGAGAACGCTGGTACGAAAACCGGCCTGGTCATGCCAAAAATTTACAAACATGTTACCGGCAGCTGCATCGCTTGAGCTCAACAATAAGTTATTGTTAGATCGAGTCGGCAGATATACTAGAAAATTGTTAAAGTTACATTAAAAATCCAAATCACACACACGCACACAGAATCATCAACTTTTATTGGGCAAAAACATGTGTGAGTTTGGGACTCGTTAGTAAAACTTTCAGGCAGGAACGGTGTTTTGCCGAGTTTTTACCCACATTATTTAATCATTACACGAAACCAAAAAGCATTGATAGAAAAACGTTGCTTCGTCATCATTGGTAATTATATAACTTAGATATGTAGAAGATTTGGAAATGAACATTTTCCGATTAGTACAATAATTATTAAAGTAAAAATATGTTGCATACGTTTATTACGTTATCGCAATTTACATTCTCAGTATCTGTGTTCACGTGGAAGCGACATTCTTACATAGGAAACTGTAATACGCATATAAAGAAAATGTATCGCAACACCAAGATTTTCTCATCCATATCCTTTACTCCGGATAATAAGTATAACTAATACCAACATTAGATTCACACAGTCAGTAATATATGCGTGTGGTAATGTCGACGGTATTCTCTCATTAAAACTACTTTAAACGAACATATACAAGGCTGCATATTCGTAGCTGAGACGCATACGTTCCATTTGAATCTTTTCTCCGCTGATGGCACTAAAATACGGTGGTGTTCCTTAGTACTTTCAAGGCTGGATTATTGTAATTCGCTCCTATCTGGTTAGTCTTAGAGTCGACCAAAGAAATTTCAAAACATTTAAAGTACGACTACTCTGCTCATTCACAGAGTACGAAGAAATTAGCAAATCTCCAATGGCAACATTCAATGGCTACGCGTTCCATCCAGAATCAACTAAGTTACATTTTGTTGCCATGCTGCAGACCGTTCCTTTGCGTACCTGGGACCAGCAATATGGAACGAATTTCCCATTTGCCTTAGACACAAAGAAACCGTGATCTCATTGAGGAGAGCTCTGAAAACTCATGTTTTACTACGAGAATATCTTAAAGACTTAATAATGTGTACGTTGTTATATATCATCGAGATGTTTTTGCTGTGTTGTTGTTGTTTGGTTTAACGCCATTTTTTCAGCACAAGATAGACTATACATGGCGATCAGTATTATTGGTGGAGGAAGAAACCAGGAAAGCCCTGGAAAGAACCACCGACCCACAAGAAGCTACCAGCAAAGCGTTCTCACATACCCACATTAGCCAAGCCTGAGACACGAACCCACGCAGACAGAGGTGAGATGGCAGTGATCCGTAAAGGTGGGCGCTTTAGACCACTCGGCCACTTGGATCCCCCGTTTTTGTTGTGTAATTTCATGATGTTTGCATTTGTAATGTTGTCGTTGTAGATGTATTTATGTTTTATCTATTACTTCAAAGAGCTTAGAGCTTTAAAAAAAACTTAGGTGCTGTACTAATTCCACATTTTATATAGTAGTAGTAGTAATAGCAGTAGCAACAGTAGTAGTAGTAGTAGTAGTAGTAGTAGTAGTAGTAGTAGTATTTGCATAATATACACACAGCTAATAGTTTAAGGCCAGATACGGAAACAGTATGCTCAACACTTTCCACTTATACAAACCTGACGTGGCACATATTCTTTGAAACGAGAAGAGATGCGAGAGAGGAGAGAGTACACTTTAACAATATCGGCTTCGTTCATAACTCTCTCTGTGTATGTATGTATGTTATGTATGTACGTACGTACGTATGTATCCATGTTTGTATGTATGTTTGTATGTAATATAGAACCAAAATGAAGAAAAGAATAAAATAAAAAAAAAAGATGTGACAAATCGTTAAATAAAGTATCTTTGGTCCAATTATTCAACGGCTGTAAACACAATATTTCACAAAACAAAACAGACAAACCTTCGATTTTTAATCTCTTCAAATAACAGACAAACCTTCGATTTTCAATCACTTCAAAAAACAGAACTTAGAAACAAAAGCACACCATACCTTATTTCCAAGCGTAAATTTGACCTTAAGCCGAAACTGACGACCTTCAAATGATGATATCTGCGCGATGAAGCTTTCTTAAACGGCCCCAGCAAGTTAAACGCTTTTCAAAGTACTGATAAATATTATTCATAAAAAACCTTAGTCCCTGTTATGTGAGATGGCAGGTTGTAAATTTCGTATGTACTCTCTCTCTCTCTCTCTCTCTCTCTCTCTCTCTCTCTCTCTCTCTCTCTCTCTCTCTCTCTCTCTCTCTCTCGAGATCTCGAGATCTCGATCTCGATCTCGAAAAAGTGATAAAACTCATATATCGTATTTCCAAAAATTAGTTGAATATTAACTTGAAACGGTCAACCCTCTAGTCAGAATTTTGGCTTGATGTGGCTCTCATAAGTGTTTCCAACAAGCTACGCTATTTTCTAAGTGTGAATAAAGATCTTAGGAAGCCAACTGACATTATTTTCTGCAGGTATGTCCCTTTGTAATATTGCTTTTAATGTCTTAATCTCGGTTGACAGACCATGTCATGATCTGCACAGAATTAATTTTGAATTAAATCCGTAACTAATGGCATATCGACATTCTTGACTTGCCCATATTTACCTTTGCTCTCTGCTAGCATCTTATAAAGGTAAATTCTCAATATTTTACACTGTAAGTTACAAGCGATTTCAAAACACAGCATTGCTTTGGACAAAGTATGTATTTCAATATTAAATTCCTCTTCTATTGTTTTTTCTTTCTTTAGGCGTTCTCTTATTTATTCTTTAAAGCTGTAGAGTAAATCACACTAAACACGTTTGCCTATTTATATCATGCATATCAACATGTATATTTTATTTTATTTTAAATACTCCATAGTGTACAAGCGGGCAAGATACCGTCACATTGGGCATCAGGCGAAGACTGTACAACCTATATGAAGTCTGGATTGCCTTTTCCAACATTTTAAAAGATGTTTTATCCTGCTTTGTGACCTTAATTTTCTAATCATAGTATCGTCTTTTATTTGAAAATGGTTTGGTGTCAATCGACACTACAAAGAGACATTTGGTTTGGATTTGACAACAGCGGCATATTCGAAGAGGCAGTACGCAATTTTTCTCTAATTGCTATAATAAATTTCTATAATTGCTCTAGCAATACTCTCTAATTGCGATAACAATATTCTCTATTTGTTATAACAATATTCTCTCTTTGCTATACCAATATCCTCTGAATGCTCTAACAATATTCTCGAATATGTTATAACAATATTCTCTAATTGCTCGAAAACGCAAAATATATATTAAATTACAAACAAATCTAATTTTTGAAAAAATGTTGAAAGTAAAACAAAAATCTTGGTTGTTATATTCATCTGCATATTTAAACATGCTCTCAATATGCCAGACACATATGCGTAAGGTATTTTTCAGATATTGCATATGACGACCTGGACCGCATTCCCATTGTATGAATTGGTCTTTAGAACATTGCAGGTTTGCCGTTTCTAGGTAACGTCACATATGTCGCCCTCGTCCGTTGCTGTTTCAGTGTTATCATTTGCGTTGTCGTAAACATTCCACCAACATATATATTAATATTCTGTATTGTTTTATTTCACTGCTTAGTGCTTACGTGCTGCATATTATTTAATTATTCAAAACTTCGTTCGTGATGAAAATATTAAATCACACGTGACAAGAGCAACACGGAATGTTGCGCATCTTTAAGTCGAGTCCAAATGCAATAGCTTGATAGCAGTTTGATTCCAGCTGATAATGTAATTTTGGATAACAAATTCTAATATCCCTAGACACATTTGTCCAATCGAGGATACTGCGTGTATTCGCTTTAAAATGGTCTACACCTCGTTCATCGATTATTTTCTATCTCTTTCTAATTTCCTTATACACGATTTATCAAGTCCTGGTCTAACGATGAATGAATGTATTTTACGAAAGTGTGTATGTTGCTCTCTACCGGTGAATGTATGGAACAAACTGTATTGGTTGCTAGCTGCAGGGGAATGTATGCATCAAAATTTATTGGGCGCTATCTGCAGGTGAATCTATGCATCAAAGTCTCTTGATTGCTATCTATCTATGTACGTTTGGGCAGTGGGCAGATGTTCACATTTGCACGGGATATAGACGACCCCGCCCTCCACGAGTCCCCTGCTGCCTTGTAGGTTAGGTTTTGGATAACCAAAGGCTAGGGTGCTGAAACAGTACCTGATTGGGAGTATGAACATTCTCAATATGGTCACCGCCCAGGGCGGAGGAGTCCCAAGAAGGACTCAGCGGCCATTTGTCCAGGATGAAGGCGAGCCACTAGTTATGTGGAGTTCGGCTGTGGTCAACAGCCTGGAGAGGGATGGGCTCCGCCAGGTTTATTGCCCAAGACAAACCACATGCAATGACAGCTTTACCTCCACCCATACGGATCGGTCGTCGCCCGGAACAAGGACCGCGCCTTTCGTCTTGCACCAGGGCAGAGGTGTTAAGTGTGCTACTGGTGCACAATCACCACCAAAACTCCGATTCAGAAACAACATCAGCATTGGTAAATGGAACATCAGGACATTAAGAACGCCTGGAAAGGTAGAGGAACTAATACACGAAATGAACAGATACCACTGGACCATCCTGGGACTGTGCGAAGTACGATGGAAGAACCTTGGGGAAATATCAACACAGAATGGCCATAAACTATACTACTCTGGCAGGGAAGATAAACATGAACATGGTGTCGGATTTCTCGTCCACAAAGACACTGTGAACACTGTCATGAGTTGTCGGCCAGTCTCCAGCAGGCTTATCATCATAGGCTTGAGGGCATCACCACTCAATATCACCATTGTGCAAGCTTACGCTCCAACTACAGACCATGATGATGATTAAACAGAGGATTTATATGACCAACTGCAAGAAGTCCTTGATCAGACCCCAAAGAAAGACATTCTTGTGGTGCAAGGAGACTGGAATGCCAAAATAGGAGAGGATGCCGTTGGTAATTGGAAAGGCTCATGTGGACGCTACTGCAATGCAGAGACCAACGACATAGGCTTAAGGCTCCTGGAATTTGCCAGTTTCAATGATCTGAAACTGTTGAACACGTTTGGTCCACACAAAGCATCCAGAAGGTGGACCTGGCATAGCCCGAATGGAAAACACCATAACCAGATTGATTATATCATGGTGAAGAGACGTTTCCACACCAGCGTAAACATTGCCAAGACAAGAAGTTTCCCAGGAGCAGACATTGGAAATGACCATGACTTAGTGATGATGACCTCCGACTATGTCTACAAAAAGTCGACAAAGAGGGCCCCACAAGAATCAAGTTCAACCTTGACAAGCTAAAAGACCCAGAGTCTTGGAAGCCTTCCAGACAAGGATAGGAGAAACATTTGCACCACTGTTACTTCTTAGTGCAGGGAACAAAGTTATAGACACAATGATCGACACATTTAACATAGCAGTGACCCAAACAGCCAGTGAGATCCTTGGCAAACATCGACGACCAAAGAAACCTTGGGTTACAACTGACATACTGTACTTGATATGTGTGACAAGCGTCGAGAGCTAAAGAAGAAGAAGTCAGAAGTAGAAGGAGCAAAACAATACAGGAAATCAACCAGGTTATCAAGAAAAGCATGAGAAAGGCAAGGGAGACATGGCTTGAAGACCAGTGTAAAGATAAAGAAACCAATCTAAAGAAAAATAATAGCAAAAAAGCATACCAACTGGTGAAAGATCTGACCAGTGTAAAACAAGGACGCTCCTCCATCATTCAAGATAAGGGAGGGAAATGTCTTACAGAAGAACAAGACATTCTTAAGAGATGGACAGAATACTGCTCAGACCTGTACAACCACAGACCTACAGGGGACCCAGACATTCTAAACACCTCATCAGTGACCAACACTAACAACTACCCCATCCTCCGAGAAGAAGTAGAGGCTGCAGTGAAAGCATTGAAAAAAGGGAATGAAGCAGGAGTAGACAACATTCCTGCAAAACTAGTCCAAGAAGGGGGTGAAGCCATAATAAGCGCCCTACTAACAATCTGCAACAAGATCTGGCAGACAGGGGAATAGACAACACCATGGACTCAGTCACTCATAGTAACTCTCCCGAAAAAAGGTAATTTTCAGCAGTGTCAGAACTATCGTACGATCAGTCTTATATGCCACCCAAGCAAAGTCATGCTAAAAATCAAATTAAACAGACTGAAGCCGCGGGCAGAGGAAATCATAGCTGAAGAACAGGCAGTCTTCAGACCAGGGCGAAGCACAACTGAACAGATTTTCAACCTGAGAATACTATGTGAGAAATACCTCCAGCACCAACAAGACCTTTATCATGTCTTTATAGATTTCAAGAAGGCGTTTGACAGGGTATGGCGTGCAGCCCTTTGGTCCACCATGAAGCTGTACAATATCAACGCTAACCTGATCAAAGTCATAAAAAGCCTTTACAGCAAGGCCACCAGCGCAGTATTCTTCAGCGGTTAAATAGGAGATTAGTTTAGGACAACTGTGGGAGTCAGACAGGGCTGCTGGCTTTCACCTACTCTCTTCAACATCTTCCTTGAAAGAATCATGACAGATGCACTGGAAGACCTTGAGGGAACTGTCAGTACTGGAGGCAGAATAATAACGAATCTGCGCTTTGCTGATGACATCGATGGCCTTGCAGGAAATGAGGAGGAACTAACTCAGCTGGTGGAAAAACTGGACAGGACAACTACTGCTTTTGGTATGGAAATCAGTGCAGAGAAGACCGAATTGATGACCAACAACACCATTGGCATCAGCTCTGATATCATGATTAGAGGCCAAAAACTGGAAACAGTTAATAGATTCAAATACTTAGGAGCCATCGTGGCAAACGAGGGATCGAAACCAGAAATATTGTCCAGGATTGCGCTGACAATAACAGCAATGGCAAGGCTGAAGACAGTTTGGAAAGACAGGAACACCTCAGTCAGCTCAAAAATCAGACTGATGCGCTCCTTGGTTGCATCTGTATTCCTATATGCCTGTGAGTCATGGACCATCACAGCGGATCTCGAAACGAGGATACAAGCTGTTGAAATGAGATGCTTTCGAAGGATGCTTAGCATTACATATAGAGATCATGTCACGAATTAGGTAGTGGGAAATAGAATTAAGCAAGCCATTGGGCCCTATGAAGAGCTATTGACCATTGTGATTAAACGCAAAATGAAATGGTATGGACTTGTCACACGATCAACAGGGCATTCTAAGACATTCATCCAAGGTACTGTGCAGGTAGGGCGAAGGAGAGGAAGACAGAGGAAAAGATGGGAGGATAACATCTCAGAGTGGACAGGGCTGAAGCTGAGTGACACAGTGAGAGTCGCAGAGAACAGATTGGAATGGAGGAAGCTGGTTGTCAAGTCATCAGTGGTGCCCCAACGGTCGGCAAGACTAAGGGATAGAGAGATAGATAGATATGTATGTATCTAAGTCTATTGGTTGCAAACTGCAGGTCAATGTATGTATCAAAGTCTAATGGTTTCTATCTGCAGATGAATGTATCTAAGTCTATTAGTTGCTATCTGCAGGTGAACGTATGTATCAATGTCAATTGGATGCTATCTGTAGATGAATGTATGTATCAAAGTCTATTGGTTGCTATCTGCTAGTGAATCTTTATATCAAAGTCTACTGATTGCTATCTGCAGGTGAATGTATGTATCAAAGTCTATTGGTTGCTATCTGCAGGTGAATCTATATATCAAAGTATACCGATTGCTATCTGCAGATGAATGTATGTATCTAAGTCTATTCGCGTGAATTTACGACATGATTAAAGCCCCTTATACTAAGGAGTGAGTTTAATTTTGTACAAATTTGATTTTGGAACAAGATTCGCATATAATAAAATGAAAATTATCTTCTCCATGGATCCAACTCATTCATCTTGTGGTTGCAAAAAAGAGATGTTTTAACGTGTGACTAAAATGGAACAAAATGTTTATTATTGAAAATGAAAAGATACAAAAATGCGTATATCCCAATTGAACCACGGGGAAAGAATTCTTCCTGTGTATTAATCCAGTAATACATGAAAGTACAGGGCCATACAATTGTATGCGCCTAGGATAATTAAAAGTTTAATAACTGGGTTGCATTAGCCAAACCTTCGTCCGTATAACCGGACAAACATTATTTATATGTGGCGTTCTGCCCACTCATTATGGAATCATGGAATCATGATTACTGAGTCGAAATTAAAAAATACATTTTCATATCTTCCCAAAATATACCAATCCATAGAAAATGCCAAATCAGAGTTTGAACGTCCATAACAATGAGAGGGATTGTCAGACAGGCAGACACACATATACGTATAGTTTGTAGGTAATAAATGTATATGGATAAATGTGGACATATTAAGATGCATACATAATTTATAATTGATATTTGTGTGATATTGACTTAGACGGTAAACTACAGATATCTTATCCTTTGAAATTGCATCTTAATGAGAAAAAGCCAAATCGCCTTATTTTGTTCGTGATACTTTATGAACTAGATTAGCAACCCTTATAAGACCTTGTCCACGATGGAGGCCTACTCGAATAGTTGGTAGACATGAATGGTCTTGCTGCTCTTCGTCAGATATCGACTCCTACACAGCCATGCAAAAAGAAGTTCATAAATATGCAGGAGCTTGCAATGTTTCTATTGAAAGAATAAGAAGGCAGAATGAAAAACCCTTGGTAAATTTTGAAACGAAATTTGTGTTAATCCCTTTGATTTTCAATAGCTGCAAAAATAATAGAACAAATGGAACAGAAACAGAACAAAGACAAATACCTTATTTGCAAATGTCAATTAGATCTTGTGCGAACACTTCAAACTAGTAAAAACGCAACTAATGTAATCATGTTAAAGACTGGGTTTTTTTTTTCTGAATTGATACGTTTGGACATTTATTTCATCATTTACGTTGACTATCATAATTTTATATAGAAACAGATATTAAATTGTCGTTTTTATGGACAGAATCATGGAGTTGATCACATTTTTCGTTTAAATCTTTTAAGCGGTTATGCGATTTTACTCGAATTAAGGCAGATGGAACCAATCTTAGTGATATTGAAAGATCAAAAACATGATAATGATATAATACTTGTTGACCACGCAGGTGACAATTTATTAGCGCGGTCGCCTCGGATGCGGGAGAAAGCTTACAAACATGTTACTGGCAGCTACATCGCTTTCGCTCAGCAATAGGTGTTAGATCGAGAAGGTAGATATTATAGCTGTATGACTAGAAAATTGTTAAAGTTACATTAAAATTCCAATTCCAAATCACACACGCACTCAGAATCATCAACGTTTATTGGGCAAAAATATGCGAGTTTTGGACTCGTTAGTAAACCTTTCAGGCAGGATCCGTGTTTTGCAGAGTTTTTACCCACATTATTTAATCATTACACGAAACAAAAAAGCATTGATAGAAAAACGTTGCTTCGTTATCATTGGTAATTATATAATTTAGATACATAGAACATTTGGAAATGAACATTGTCCGATTAGTACAATAATTATTAAAGTAAAAAAAAGTTGCATACGTTTATGACCTTATCGCAATTTACATTATCAATATCTGCGTTCACGTGGAAACGACTTTCTTACATAGGAAACTGTAATAAAGAAAATGTATCGCAACACCAAGATTTTCTCATTCATATCCTTTACCCCGGATAATAAGTATCAGTTATACCAACATTAGATTCACACAGTCAGTAATATATGCGTGTGGTAATGTCGACGGTATTCTCTCATTAAAACTACTTTAAACGAACATATGCAAGGATGCATATTCGTAGCTTACGGTCATTCCCCACCCCCATTACCCCTATACAAGTTGTGCTTACAGAAGACGCACGTCATCAGTAACAAGATAACTTAGGATATACTCAAGTGTTGACTTGATTAGAATGAGCATAAGGCATTAACGGTTACCCAAAAATTTACTTACAAGAACCTAGACCCAGATCCAAATAAACATGTTACATCTTTCAAAAAGATACTAATGTTAAACTATAAACATTGAAAATATTTTATCTGCGTTTTAATTGCTTATAAAATTTATTAAACAAATTCAATAATCAATGTCCAGTATAATATAGACTTAATTTCGGACAAATGTAAATAAAATATACAGAACATTTCATTTATTGAAATAAAAACGATACAAAAAAACTAACTAAATAACAATGCAAATTATATATATATATATATATATATATATATATATATATATATATATATATATATATATATATATATATATATATATATATAAATTACAATAACTCTTCTAGGGATCTGAATAATGTATAACACTCTAAATTGTAATTAACGCTATCAAACAAAGCAAGAAAACAAAAGATCATACATTTATTCCTGTACTAAACAAAACTGCAAATGCGTAGAAACTATTGATAACGGTAATTAAAAATAAACATGATTGCATCTTAAGACCTACCCATCGAAATATGTTTCAAAGTTGTTATATGAAACTAGAAGTTCGTACACGATATAAAAGATGAATAAAATACTTGGTGTCACAGAAATAACCCACAATATCAATCATGAAAACTCGATGCCTTAATTAAAGTATAATAGTTTTGGTTGCAATTATAAAAACTTAAGTAGATTAAAAATATTCTTTGCAAAGAGATTGAAGAGGATAAGTGTTTACTATATTTGTGAAATAACGCAGGAAACCCAGATGGATCTATTTCTTCACTTGTATATATGCAATCCAAAATTTGCGATTAACTTTGACATCGTCCTCACGACAACAAGAGTGATCGAAAGGTTTTCTGGTTAGAGACACAATATGAGGCCATGATTTACAAAATGAAAGTGCGGTAGCAGGAACAAAGCAGTTCCAACTAATGATAAACATTTTTAGGAAATACTTTATCCCCTTTCTTCAACTTAATGTCAAGTATTATCAAACTTAAACCTTGCAAAGTGACCTACTTCATATCGGTCAATATAAAATTTTTGTAACGTTGTAGAGTCGACCCTTTGAGACCGGGCAGTGTTTTAGAGAAACAACAAACACGTTCGGTGAAAACAAATATTATATTAAACACAAGTACTAATGATGTGATAACAAAACACAGAAAGGCAAAATAACAATAAAACATATGAAATACAAGTTGACTACTACGTCGAATTCAGGTAGTCAAAAGAAATAGCAAACAAATATAAATTTCATGCATACAACTAACTCTAGTATACTTCCATATATACACTTATGTAGTAAAATCACTACTATTGTAAATTATATATAGTCAACACACTACTTGTTGTGCTTCACACGTAGTCAAACACTACTATTGTAAATCATATGTAGTCAACACATTACTTGTTGTGTTTCACACGTAGTCAAAATAATTCACTAAATTCACGTTGACACGGCCTTCTCTCTCTGGCACGGTCGCTTTCTCCTCCACATTTGTACCCGTAGGTCGGCACTATATTGGTGGGTCATAGTAGCATTGACATGCCAGACTTCATGGAATTCATAAACCAATCTTGCTGCTCATCACCGGCGAGCTGAACATGAAAAAATAAACACACCTTTCCAATAGTATAATTTAATTGGAATGGGTTTTATTGAAACTACTAAACGAATACACGATAGGTACGAAGTATGACGTTGTAGTGCTCTACAAAAAAAATATACGTAATACGACACTAATACACAAGTAATGTGTTTTTGAAATTAGTTGTGATAGCGACTAGATGAAATAACTCGCTACCGCATTAAATATAAAACATACGATAAACGATGTGACTACATATGTTAGGATTGAATTTGTAGAAAAATTAATAAGATTGATATTTTCTTTTGAATTGAATTAAAGTAATGTTTTATTTGTTAAAAGATATTAAAGGTAATTTCATTTGTTTTTGTAACACAACTATATAGAATAGAAATGGTTGTTGAGCAAGTAAAAAAGGGCAATGTATATAACCACACTATAACTCAAGTAAAAGTAGCTAAGAACATTGCCAATATACAATGTTGTGTGAGATTGTATACGAAAAACATTATACATGAATTTTGCCTGCTCAGCTATAGTTCTAAGCTACATTAGTAAGAATATGTTTCTGACCTAGTGTTGGCATGAGTTCAATTCAGTTAATGAAGATGAAGTAAGATTTCTCTAGACGATACAGAAACAAGATGGCTTCCAACTCACAGCTAACCATATATGGTGTGACGACATGAAACGAATATAAATAAACTATAGAGTAGGTCTCATGACGTAAGATAAGTTGGTTTCTACCGGTCGAAACTAGTTTATACCTGAAAGTAAGTCAGCATCTTTTCTGACTGATGCATGGAGGGTATGACCTTCTCTGACCCTAACACTATAAATACAGATGCGCGATCAGGTCAGATTAGTTCTCCATGTCAGTAGAAAATGAATGTTTGACTCTTAATTTCAGGTAAGGACACTGTATATGTTTTATACCTATTTTAAGAAATAAGTATTTTTAATGCTTGAGATTCTAAATCAATATTCTACTTTAAGATAAGTAAAATGTATTCTTTAAATTAATTGTTGCATTAATTACAGTTATTATATTTCATACTTCGGCTATTTTGAAATTGATTGAGAATTAACTATTGTATAATATTCTAAGGTGCAGAAGTTATACGGGTAAATGAAGTTGGAAAGCTTAATAAGGAAAATGTAATATGTATTTCATGAACTTTTATTATAAAGCTTTTAGATGTGTTTCTAGAATGTAGTAATATATATGTGTGTTGATTATTTAAATAAAGTTCTCCATGTCAGTAGAAAATGAATGTTTGACTCTTAATTTCAGATGTAGTGTAGCTGTTTTAACATCGTGACGGCACGCTTTTAAGAGAGCCTGAATTCTTCCTTCTCTCTCTCTCTCTCCCTTACCATGGATATTGACGTTCCCCAACTTACGAGTAATTCCTTCTCATAGCAAGAAATGAGAAGAAGGTTATGAAAAGCTAATCACAACACATAACAAGCAAACACATACATAACAAGTGGATGGAGAATGTTACAGATCTCTGTACCCTCTCGCAAAGCCAGCGGAGTGATTATTTCTTTGAAGGAGTGTTAATAATTACAATCCATGGGGGAGATTGGCACTAACATATTTACGATCGTCAGACTTCATACCGCCAATGTTCGCATTTTCTTGCCTGTATCATATATATAGCTGTTCACGTGACTGATTCGTGATTCTACCTACATACTACATAGCTCTTGTAGGAATGGCTTCGCAGATTTCTAGCAATGTATATACCAGTATCTACGCGCTATCCAGTTCTAGTGACGCACACTCCATTCGACTATGGTTCCTTGATCCTACGTAGACAACGATTGGAAACCAAATCAAGTTCTTACGCAGACGACTATCAACTCATCCCACAAAACCACGTCAGCAGCAGCACTTCAGTGACCTTTGTCAGCTCAAAGATTCCTCAAAAGTACTTTTACACGGCAAATTAACTGTGTATACATTTACTATCAACGCCCAGAACATTGTGAGTTAAGCCGTTTAATTCATTTAATGTGACTCATTACTATTGACATTATTCATAGGAGTGCAATGTTTCTCTGGAAACACCAGATTCTCAAGTGCAGGTATGTCTCTTATCACATTAGATATTTTTAAAGGTGATCAATCACAAAATCCTGTTAAATGGCTAAATCATTTTTTACAATGGGCTAATTTTTATGATTTGTCAGAATCTAAAATTTTGAATGCTTTTCCTTTTCACCTCCAGCAACATGCTAAAGTATGGTATGAATCGCTACCTGATAACGTTAGGAATAACTGGTCAAGTCTAGTAACTGCCTTTACATCTAGGTTTCACACTGACGATATCATTTTAGATCTATCAATTTTACAAACTCGACAAGAATCGTCTGAAACAGTTTTGGACTATTTAACTCGTCTCTTACAAATTGCAAATAATCAAACTATCTCAGATGAAATATTGTTAGCAGTTGCATTACAAGGTTTAAAACCAGCTATTAAACAAATCGTAATGAATAAAAATCCAACAAATATGGATGATTTACGACAAGCCGCAAATCTAGCAGAGAAATCTCTTGTCGCAACTGAGAATGATGATTGGTCAACACTTAACACAATTTTAGAAGAACTTAAACATCTTAAAGATGAAATTAAAGCAGTCAGCTCAGAACAGAACACAGAAAACAATGTACATGTAATATCTCAACCCTTCGTACGTGCCAAAAACAAACCATTTCGGCTGCATTGCAATAATTCTCATCATTATACATCGTCTTCTCAGACAGCTAATTTTCCAAACTATTTCTCCAGTTCAGTACATAAATCTAGCGATAACAATACATATCAGTTACCTACTCGGGCTGCGCGCTACCAGCCACAACTACATAGTCGTAAGCCATTCTGTCTCAGATGTGGTATTTGTTTTCAATCACACGGAAGAT
Source organism: Unio pictorum (assembly GCA_030141615.1). Classification (NCBI taxonomy): domain Eukaryota; kingdom Metazoa; phylum Mollusca; class Bivalvia; order Unionida; family Unionidae; genus Unio; species Unio pictorum. Next base: position 6,555,588 of record JARLTB010000065.1, read on the forward strand.
TATGTCCTGCGCTCGATAAAAAGTGTTACTTGTGTCACAAAACAGGTCATTTTGCACGAGTATGCTTTACCCCACAACAACAATATAAATTCGCGCCAAATCAAAGGTCACAACCTTGCCACAAACAAACTCGAGAACCACAAATCACATTAGTCACACCTATTCACAAAAATCTTGTTCCTCTTTATGTTAAAAACAAAATCACGAATGCATTAGCTGACACAGGCGCGTCTATTTCGGCCATCAACTCAAAATTTCTTTCTCGCGCAGGATTCAATTCACGTCAAATTCAACCTTCAAATCTCAATAATATTATCGCAGCAGGGGGCGAAAGTCACGAAATTTTTGGAATGATACCACTTAATTTGAAAATAGGAGGCGTAAGTTTTTCTCATACATTTCACGTCATTCCGGCCCTACAACATTCAGTCATTCTGGGTCTCGATTTTCTCACTAAATACAAAGCAGTAGTGAATCTAGATACACAAACGCTCTCTTTGCTAGACGATACGGTAATTATCAATCTGATACGTACTGAGTCAGGATTAGCACGTGTAAACAAACGTACAACGGTTCCACCAAACTCAAGTTGTTCCATTCCTATTCATATCAGTAAAATCAAAAAAGGGACACCTGTTTTACTAGAACCATCTCATAATATGTCAAACTCCACATTTTTGACAGCTAGAACAATTGTAACGGTTTCGAAAAATAACTTTGTTCAGATCTTGAATCCTACTTCACAAGCTATAGACATACAGGCAAATACCGTACTAGCTTATGTAGACGTACTACACCCACAAACCATATTCACTGTTAGTGAAGACACTTATGACAAGAATATCACATTTGATACACCTGACATTGTGGACACAAACTAGTACATCACGAGAACCAATTAATTTTGATTTACACTCTTCAGATTTGTCAGAAAATCAAAAACAAGAACTTCAATTATTTTTGAATAAACATAGGGATGTGTTTGCCTTGAACTTAGAAGAATTAGGAAGTACTACGGTATTTACTCATCGAATAGAGACAGGTGATTCCATGCCAATTCGTTGTCAACCTTATCGTGCGTCTCCGCACATCAATAAAGAAATTGACAGACAGGTAGATGAATTATTAGAACACCAACTAATTGAACCCAGTTCTTCTAGCTATGCATCTCCAGTTGTTTTAGTCAAAAAGAAAAATGGGGAATATCGTTTTGCCATTGACTATCGGAAACTTAATCAAGTGACACAACCAATGACATTCCCTCTTCCAAGATTAGAAGATGTAATTGATGCAGTTGGACAAACTAAACCATGTCTTTTCAGTACATTAGATTTAAATTCAGCATTTTGGCAAATTAAAATGGATCCAGAGACAAAACATAAGAGCTCTTTCATAACATCACGTGGTCTTTACCAATGGAATGTAATGCCGTATGGACTCAGAAACGCGCCCGCCACATATTGCATTCTTTTAGGTCATGTACTTAGAGGTATACCATGGTCAACATGTCTTGCATACATAGATGACATTATTATTTTTGCCAATTCATTTGAAGAACACTTAGCACACCTTGAACTTATTTTTGATCGATTACGTCAAGCAAACTTGACACTCAAACCATCAAAATGTGTATTCGCAGCATCTGAAGTTATTTATCTTGGTCATAAATTCTCAACAAAAGGAATTAAAGTAGATGAGTCCAAAATTGACACAGTTACACAGTTTCCTGTTCCAAAAACACAAAAAGATGTTAGGAGTTTTCTAGGGTTGTGCAATTATTACAGAAAATTTGTCCAAGGATATATTCTACAATAGCAACACCTTTAAATAAGTTATTGACAAAAGACAGTTCGTTTCTTTGGACAGACAAGTGTCAAAAAGCATTTGAAACTCTTAAGACAGCCTTGACCACAGCTCCTATCTTGGCTTATCCTGATTTTAATAAACCATTTAGACTCACATGTGATGCCAGTGGTGCAGCTCTAGGTTATATTTTGTCTCAGATAGGGACAGACGACAAAGAGCATGTCATTGCTTATGGTGGACGAGCATTAACAAATGCTGAAAGACAATGGTCAGTAACTGAACAGGAGTGTTTAGCGGTATTAGAAGGTATCCGAACATATCATGTTTACCTATCACATCAGAAATTTACTGTCATTACAGATCACAAGGCATTAGTTTGGCTAAAGACAGTTAAGCACACTTCGAATAGACTAATTCGTTGGTCACTTCGCTTACAAGAATACGATTTTGATATCGTATACACTCCAGGCCATAAAAACACAAATGCAGACGCACTCTCACGTCGAAACTACGACCAAACAGCTAAGACTGACAGCCAGGTAGAAAAATCTCCAGTATGCACTAACACTCAGACTAAGTTAGAATCATCAGTACACTCCATTCAAGAAGAAATGACAGAAGTTACATTCTTTTACGATAAGGAAAATACTACTAACCTATTTTCACTACAGACTAATGATAACATACCTAGCAGTAGTTCTGAAGAACTACCGGATCTAGCCCAATATCAGCGCGAGTGCCCTGATTTTAAGGACATGTATGTTTACTTAGAACAAGGAATATTACCAGAAAACACTCGTCGTGCAACAGCTATTCCATATGAAGCAAATCAATATGAACTAATCAATGGTGTCTTACATCATTTTTTCCAGCCTCGTACAAAACATAAAACTTCTTCAGATCAACTCATAAAACAAGTTGCTTTACCCACAAATTTGAGACTCGATGTCCTTCTATCTTATCACGATTCAAAAGCAGGAGGTTGTCATTTTGGTGTTCAAAGAACATATCAAGCTATCAAACAGAAATATTATTGGCCTAAAATGTATCAAAATGTGTATGATTACATTACATCATGCTCTAAATGTCAGCTCATTAAACGGGACACAAACGCACGAAAAGCTCCATTGCACCCATTGCCCCCAGAAGACGTATTCTCTAGGTGGCACATGGACATTTTGTGCATGCCAAAAAGTAAGGAAGGTTATCAATACATCTTATTGGCGACAGATAGTTTGTCACATTGGTGTGAAGCCTTTCCCTTACGTTCTCAAACAGCAACAGAAATCGCCAGTGTTTTGTACAATGAGATATTTACACGTTATGGTGCACCGCGAACATTTGTCAGTGATCGTGGACGAAATTTTATGTCTCAAATTGTACTCGCACTTTGTGAATTATTTCAAGTAACACGTCACCATACTAGTTCATACCACCCTCAAACTAACAGTCTCTGTAAGAGAAAAAATAGTACCATTAGTCAGGCATTGAGGGCTTACTGTAGCAAACATCAAGATGATTGGCCGTCCATATTACCCAGCGTAATGATGGCATTCCGAATGAGTCCAGCAGTTAATTCTACTGGATACTCACCGTATTACATAGTCTTTGGGAAAGAAATGACTTTACCCTTAGATGTATCTCTTACGCCTAAAGAAACTGTACAAACACAAACACAACAGTACATAGATCAATTGATTCAAAGATTGAAAATAGTTCAAGAAATAGCTAAAGCAAATACACGTGAAGCACAAAGCACAAGCAAACAGAGGTTTGACCAGAAAACAAAAGAACCATCCTTTCGCGTTGGAGATTATGTACATTTACAAATCTCACATATACCTGTTGGGTTATCAAAAAAGCTTTATCCTCGTTGGGAAGGTCCATATTACATCACTCAAGTAGGTCCGAATAGCACCTACAGATTACGCCGTTGTTCAGACAATAAAGAAATGAAATCACTTGTACACGCAAACAGGCTTAAGCACTATAAAGATCCTAGGGATTATAGACCTCCGACACCGGACACAAGTAGTACACCTCCACAGTCAACACAAACATCAAATGATCAAACGAGCAATGAGCAATCACCAACCAACAATGGTACCGAATGGTACTTAGTTGATAAACTGTTGAAATCCAAATGGATTTCTGGAAAGAAGCATTATTTGGTTAAGTGGTCAGATGGATCCACACCATCATGGCAGCCAACGGGGAATGTTTCTCAGGCATTAAAAGAAGCATTTCACAGAACACACACACAATCAAACACACGTCGCAAACGACGAAGTCGAATATTTCGTAATTGAATTCAATACGAAATTCTGAAAACATAAAAAAAGAACAAATTCCTTCGTATTTGGAAGAGAAAATTATAGTCCTATCGTCCATTCCATTATTTTTTCTCATACCTTCTATTTCTCTTTTCTTCTTTCTGGCGCCAAATCTCTCAGTTCTCTTTCTTTCTCTTAAGGTATGGATGAAATTTGGATTGGTTCGTAGGCATATGTTTCTTTTTAACTCTGCATGCAGAGTACATAGTATCAGAACAAACAACAACATAAAAACAAAACAATTTGAAACATGGGTTATCTCCAGCATCCCCCACTTTTGTATAGTTCAGCTTATAAGTGGATTCACAGTTTAAATCAGGCTTACACGGACTTGTTGAATTGAACGTATCGAATATTGTTACAAGGATGTCAAATGTAGCTACATAATGATATTATTTCACAGTTATAATACGTCTTAAAAAGAATACGCGGTATATTACAGCAATCTCATTAATGCATGGGTTTGACAATGTTTAGAGGTTTATCCCTCACGATTTCATACCATTTGTATGAAAGTATGTACCTTATGGTACGGTGTCTTGGCGCATTCGCCATAAATGATAAACTCGTCAAAATGTCCGCGCGATTATAATTACTCGACACAGAGATCACGTAATGCATAGCTCTCAAGACATGAGCAGCTATTGGTCTATATACGGCCAGCTTCTGAGAAAAAAATTCATTTGAAAAGATAATGGCAGTACATTCTCTTTCACGCGTCAAAGATAACGTTGATAAAACACGTACATTTCAAGCTGCACTAGACTTACTCATTGTTCTTAGGTTAATTCAAAGGCGTTACATATTCATACACGCACAGGTCAAAGTTAATTGCAAGTGAACATACGTCATGGTTATTAAGGCTAGTGCAACATTAAATTGTCAGTTCCAAACTCTCGATATAATAAGTATTCACCCATAAATATGTTCTGCTAATGTTATACGAATAACATATAAAAGAGAAAAAGAAATACAGAAAAAGAACACAAAGGAAGATTACACTAAAATAGAAAAAGAAAAATAAAGATAACAAGAACTGTATGCTATTATTTTGTTTTACAATCGTCTGATAAGCCTAGTTTAGAGGTAGGTTTTATAGAATTATGTGTTTAATAAATATATATATATCTTATCAAAGTATTCAATGCTGTGAAGTTTTATTCCCATTGTATTTTTTGGGGAATCCTTTTCACGAATTTTGCATTGTACTCTTTATTGTATTTTTTGAGAATTTGACTGAGATTTGTGCAATACACTTCCCATTGTGTTTTGGGAATTTTATCAAATATTTTGCATAAAACATTACTTGTACTCATTGTACTTTTTGAAATTGATTGAGTATTTGCAATGTACTTCTTATTGTAATTTTTTTTTTATTGTATTTGACTTGGTATTTTGCAATGTATTTTGCAGTGTTTTACATTGTATCTTTAAACTTTGCGAAAATGTCTCGCAATGTTTTTTTTTTACCATTGTATTTTTGACCTTTCATCTTTTATCTTGTTTTGATGAATAAAATTGATTTTTCTTTTCGAGCCTCGAGGACTCGGCTCAAATAGACTAGAGGGTATTGTTAGGATTGAATTTGTAGAAAAATTAATAAGATTGATATTTTCTTTTGAATTGAATTAAAGTAATGTTTTATTTGTTAAAAGATATTAAAGGTAATTTCATTTGTTTTTGTAACACAACTATATAGAATAGAAATGGTTGTTGAGCAAGTAAAAAAGGGCAATGTATATAACCACACTATAACTCAAGTAAAAGTAGCTAAGAACATTGCCAATATACAATGTTGTGTGAGATTGTATACGAAAAACATTATACATGAATTTTGCCTGCTCAGCTATAGTTCTAAGCTACATTAGTAAGAATATGTTTCTGACCTAGTGTTGGCATGAGTTCAATTCAGTTAATGAAGATGAAGTAAGATTTCTCTAGACGATACAGAAACAAGATGGCTTCCAACTCACAGCTAACCATATATGGTGTGACGACATGAAACGAATATAAATAAACTATAGAGTAGGTCTCATGACGTAAGATAAGTTGGTTTCTACCGGTCGAAACTAGTTTATACCTGAAAGTAAGTCAGCATCTTTTCTGACTGATGCATGGAGGGTATGACCTTCTCTGACCCTAACACTATAAATACAGATGCGCGATCAGGTCAGATTAGTTCTCCATGTCAGTAGAAAATGAATGTTTGACTCTTAATTTCAGGTAAGGACACTGTATATGTTTTATACCTATTTTAAGAAATAAGTATTTTTAATGCTTGAGATTCTAAATCAATATTCTACTTTAAGATAAGTAAAATGTATTCTTTAAATTAATTGTTGCATTAATTACAGTTATTATATTTCATACTTCGGCTATCTTGAAATTGATTGAGAATTAACTATTGTATAATATTCTAAGGTGCAGAAGTTATACGGGTAAATGAAGTTGGAAAGCTTAATAAGGAAAATGTAATATGTATTTCATGAACTTTTATTATAAAGCTTTTAGATGTGTTTCTAGAATGTAGTAATATATATGTGTGTTGATTATTTAAATAAAGTTCTCCATGTCAGTAGAAAATGAATGTTTGACTCTTAATTTCAGATGTAGTGTAGCTGTTTTAACATCGTGACGGCACGCTTTTAAGAGAGCCTGAATTCTTCCTTCTCTCTCTCTCTCTCTCTCCCTTACCATGGATATTGACGTTCCCCAACTTACGAGTAATTCCTTCTCATAGCAAGAAATGAGAAGAAGGTTATGAAAAGCTAATCACAACACATAACAAGCAAACACATACATAACAAGTGGATGGAGAATGTTACAGATCTCTGTACCCTCTCGCAAAGCCAGCGGAGTGATTATTTCTTTGAAGGAGTGTTAATAATTACAATCCATGGGGGAGATTGGCACTAACATATTTACGATCGTCAGACTTCATACCGCCAATGTTCGCATTTTCTTGCCTGTATCATATATATAGCTGTTCACGTGACTGATTCGTGATTCTACCTACATACTACATAGCTCTTGTAGGAATGGCTTCGCAGATTTCTAGCAATGTATATACCAGTATCTACGCGCTATCCAGTTCTAGTGACGCACACTCCATTCGACTATGGTTCCTTGATCCTACGTAGACAACGATTGGAAACCAAATCAAGTTCTTACGCAGACGACTATCAACTCATCCCACAAAACCACGTCAGCAGCAGCACTTCAGTGACCTTTGTCAGCTCAAAGATTCCTCAAAAGTACTTTTACACGGCAAATTAACTGTGTATACATTTACTATCAACGCCCAGAACATTGTGAGTTAAGCCGTTTAATTCATTTAATGTGACTCATTACTATTGACATTATTCATAGGAGTGCAATGTTTCTCTGGAAACACCAGATTCTCAAGTGCAGGTATGTCTCTTATCACATTAGATATTTTTAAAGGTGATCAATCACAAAATCCTGTTAAATGGCTAAATCATTTTTTACAATGGGCTAATTTTTATGATTTGTCAGAATCTAAAATTTTGAATGCTTTTCCTTTTCACCTCCAGCAACATGCTAAAGTATGGTATGAATCGCTACCTGATAACGTTAGGAATAACTGGTCAAGTCTAGTAACTGCCTTTACATCTAGGTTTCACACTGACGATATCATTTTAGATCTATCAATTTTACAAACTCGACAAGAATCGTCTGAAACAGTTTTGGACTATTTAACTCGTCTCTTACAAATTGCAAATAATCAAACTATCTCAGATGAAATATTGTTAGCAGTTGCATTACAAGGTTTAAAACCAGCTATTAAACAAATCGTAATGAATAAAAATCCAACAAATATGGATGATTTACGACAAGCCGCAAATCTAGCAGAGAAATCTCTTGTCGCAACTGAGAATGATGATTGGTCAACACTTAACACAATTTTAGAAGAACTTAAACATCTTAAAGATGAAATTAAAGCAGTCAGCTCAGAACAGAACACAGAAAACAATGTACATGTAATATCTCAACCCTTCGTACGTGCCAAAAACAAACCATTTCGGCTGCATTGCAATAATTCTCATCATTATACATCGTCTTCTCAGACAGCTAATTTTCCAAACTATTTCTCCAGTTCAGTACATAAATCTAGCGATAACAATACATATCAGTTACCTACTCGGGCTGCGCGCTACCAGCCACAACTACATAGTCGTAAGCCATTCTGTCTCAGATGTGGTATTTGTTTTCAATCACACGGAAGATTATGTCCTGCGCTCGATAAAAAGTGTTACTTGTGTCACAAAACAGGTCATTTTGCACGAGTATGCTTTACCCAACAACAACAATATAAATTCGCGCCAAATCAAAGGTCACAACCTTGCCACAAACAAACTCGAGAACCACAAATCACATTAGTCACACCTATTCACAAAAATCTTGTTCCTCTTTATGTTAAAAACAAAATCACGAATGCATTAGCTGACACAGGCGCGTCTATTTCGGCCATCAACTCAAAATTTCTTTCTCGCGCAGGATTCAATTCACGTCAAATTCAACCTTCAAATCTCAATAATATTATCGCAGCAGGGGGCGAAAGTCACGAAATTTTTGGAATGATACCACTTAATTTGAAAATAGGAGGCGTAAGTTTTTCTCATACATTTCACGTCATTCCGGCCCTACAACATTCAGTCATTCTGGGTCTCGATTTTCTCACTAAATACAAAGCAGTAGTGAATCTAGATACACAAACGCTCTCTTTGCTAGACGATACGGTAATTATCAATCTGATACGTACTGAGTCAGGATTAGCACGTGTAAACAAACGTACAACGGTTCCGCCAAACTCAAGTTGTTCCATTCCTATTCATATCAGTAAAATCAAAAAAGGGACACCTGTTTTACTAGAACCATCTCATAATATGTCAAACTCCACATTTTTGACAGCTAGAACAATTGTAACGGTTTCGAAAAATAACTTTGTTCAGATCTTGAATCCTACTTCACAAGCTATAGACATACAGGCAAATACCGTACTAGCTTATGTAGACGTACTACACCCACAAACCATATTCACTGTTAGTGAAGACACTTATGACAAGAATATCACATTTGATACACCTGACATTGTGGACACACAAACTAGTACATCACGAGAACCAATTAATTTTGATTTACACTCTTCAGATTTGTCAGAAAATCAAAAACAAGAACTTCAATTATTTTTGAATAAACATAGGGATGTGTTTGCCTTGAACTTAGAAGAATTAGGAAGTACTACGGTATTTACTCATCGAATAGAGACAGGTGATTCCATGCCAATTCGTTGTCAACCTTATCGTGCGTCTCCGCACATCAATAAAGAAATTGACAGACAGGTAGATGAATTATTAGAACACCAACTAATTGAACCCAGTTCTTCTAGCTATGCATCTCCAGTTGTTTTAGTCAAAAAGAAAAATGGGGAATATCGTTTTGCCATTGACTATCGGAAACTTAATCAAGTGACACAACCAATGACATTCCCTCTTCCAAGATTAGAAGATGTAATTGATGCAGTTGGACAAACTAAACCATGTCTTTTCAGTACATTAGATTTAAATTCAGCATTTTGGCAAATTAAAATGGATCCAGAGACAAAACATAAGAGCTCTTTCATAACATCACGTGGTCTTTACCAATGGAATGTAATGCCGTATGGACTCAGAAACGCGCCCGCCACATATTGCATTCTTTTAGGTCATGTACTTAGAGGTATACCATGGTCAACATGTCTTGCATACATAGATGACATTATTATTTTTTCCAATTCATTTGAAGAACACTTAGCACACCTTGAACTTATTTTTGATCGATTACGTCAAGCAAACTTGACACTCAAACCATCAAAATGTGTATTCGCAGCATCTGAAGTTATTTATCTTGGTCATAAATTCTCAACAAAAGGAATTAAAGTAGATGAGTCCAAAATTGACACAGTTACACAGTTTCCTGTTCCAAAAACACAAAAAGACGTTAGGAGTTTTCTAGGGTTGTGCAATTATTACAGAAAATTTGTCCAAGGATATTCTACAATAGCAACACCTTTAAATAAGTTATTGACAAAAGACAGTTCGTTTCTTTGGACAGACAAGTGTCAAAAAGCATTTGAAACTCTTAAGACAGCCTTGACCACAGCTCCTATCTTGGCTTATCCTGATTTTAATAAACCATTTAGACTCACATGTGATGCCAGTGGTGCAGCTCTAGGTTATATTTTGTCTCAGATAGGGACAGACGACAAAGAGCATGTCATTGCTTATGGTGGACGAGCATTAACAAATGCTGAAAGACAATGGTCAGTAACTGAACAGGAGTGTTTAGCGGTATTAGAAGGTATCCGAACATATCATGTTTACCTATCACATCAGAAATTTACTGTCATTACAGATCACAAGGCATTAGTTTGGCTAAAGACAGTTAAGCACACTTCGAATAGACTAATTCGTTGGTCACTTCGCTTACAAGAATACGATTTTGATATCGTATACACTCCAGGCCATAAAAACACAAATGCAGACGCACTCTCACGTCGAAACTACGACCAAACAGCTAAGACTGACAGCCAGGTAGAAAAATCTCCAGTATGCACTAACACTCAGACTAAGTTAGAATCATCAGTACACTCCATTCAAGAAGAAATGACACAAGATACATTCTTTTACGATAAGGAAAATACTACTAACCTATTTTCACTACAGACTAATGATAACATACCTAGCAGTAGTTCTGAAGAACTACCGGATCTAGCCCAATATCAGCGCGAGTGCCCTGATTTTAAGGACATGTATGTTTACTTAGAACAAGGAATATTACCAGAAAACACTCGTCGTGCAACAGCTATTCCATATGAAGCAAATCAATATGAACTAATCAATGGTGTCTTACATCATTTTTTCCAGCCTCGTACAAAACATAAAACTTCTTCAGATCAACTCATAAAACAAGTTGCTTTACCCACAAATTTGAGACTCGATGTCCTTCTATCTTATCACGATTCAAAAGCAGGAGGTTGTCATTTTGGTGTTCAAAGAACATATCAAGCTATCAAACAGAAATATTATTGGCCTAAAATGTATCAAAATGTGTATGATTACATTACATCATGCTCTAAATGTCAGCTCATTAAACGGGACACAAACGCACGAAAAGCTCCATTGCACCCATTGCCCCCAGAAGACGTATTCTCTAGGTGGCACATGGACATTTTGTGCATGCCAAAAAGTAAGGAAGGTTATCAATACATCTTATTGGCGACAGATAGTTTGTCACATTGGTGTGAAGCCTTTCCCTTACGTTCTCAAACAGCAACAGAAATCGCCAGTGTTTTGTACAATGAGATATTTACACGTTATGGTGCACCGCGAACACTTGTCAGTGATCATGGACGAAATTTTATGTCTCAAATTGTACTCGCACTTTGTGAATTATTTCAAGTAACACGTCACCATACTAGTTCATACCACCCTCAAACTAACAGTCTCTGTAAGAGAAAAAATAGTACCATTAGTCAGGCATTGAGGGCTTACTGTAGCAAACATCAAGATGATTGGCCGTCCATATTACCCAGCGTAATGATGGCATTCCGAATGAGTCCAGCAGTTAATTCTACTGGATACTCACCGTATTACATAGTCTTTGGGAAAGAAATGACTTTACCCTTAGATGTATCTCTTACGCCTAAAGAAACTGTACAAACACAAACACAACAGTACATAGATCAATTGATTCAAAGATTGAAAATAGTTCAAGAAATAGCTAAAGCAAATACACGTGAAGCACAAAGCACAAGCAAACAGAGGTTTGACCAGAAAACAAAAGAACCATCCTTTCGCGTTGGAGATTATGTACATTTACAAATCTCACATATACCTGTAGGGTTATCAAAAAAGCTTTATCCTCGTTGGGAAGGTCCATATTACATCACTCAAGTAGGTCCGAATAGCACCTACAGATTACGCCGTTGTTCAGACAATAAAGAAATGAAATCACTTGTACACGCAAACAGGCTTAAGCACTATAAAGATCCTAGGGATTATAGACCTCCGACACCGGACACAAGTAGTACACCTCCACAGTCAACACAAACATCAAATGATCAAACGAGCAATGAGCAATCACCAACCAACAATGGTACCGAATGGTACTTAGTTGATAAACTGTTGAAATCCAAATGGATTTCTGGAAAGAAGCATTATTTGGTTAAGTGGTCAGATGGATCCACACCATCATGGCAGCCAACGGAGAATGTTTCTCAGGCATTAAAAGAAGCATTTCACAGAACACACACACAATCAAACACACGTCGCAAACGACGAAGTCGAATATTTCGTAATTGAATTCAATACGAAATTCTGAAAACATAAAAAAAGAACAAATTCCTTCGTATTTGGAAGAGAAAATTATAGTCCTATCGTCCATTCCATTATTTTTTCTCATACCTTCTATTTCTCTTTTCTTCTTTCTGGCGCCAAATCTCTCAGTTCTCTTTCTTTCTCTTAAGGTATGGATGAAATTTGGATTGGTTCGTAGGCATATGTTTCTTTTTAACTCTGCATGCAGAGTACATAGTATCAGAACAAACAACAACATAAAAACAAAACAATTTGAAACATGGGTTATCTCCAGCATCCCCCACTTTTGTATAGTTCAGCTTATAAGTGGATTCACAGTTTAAATCAGGCTTACACGGACTTGTTGAATTGAACGTATCGAATATTGTTACAAGGATGTCAAATGTAGCTACATAATGATATTATTTCACAGTTATAATACGTCTTAAAAAGAATACGCGGTATATTACAGCAATCTCATTAATGCATGGGTTTGACAATGTTTAGAGGTTTATCCCTCACGATTTCATACCATTTGTATGAAAGTATGTACCTTATGGTACGGTGTCTTGGCGCATTCGCCATAAATGATAAACTCGTCAAAATGTCCGCGCGATTATAATTACTCGACACAGAGATCACGTAATGCATAGCTCTCAAGACATGAGCAGCTATTGGTCTATATACGGCCAGCTTCTGAGAAAAAAATTCATTTGAAAAGATAATGGCAGTACATTCTCTTTCACGCGTCAAAGATAACGTTGATAAAACACGTACATTTCAAGCTGCACTAGACTTACTCATTGTTCTTAGGTTAATTCAAAGGCGTTACATATTCATACACGCACAGGTCAAAGTTAATTGCAAGTGAACATACGTCATGGTTATTAAGGCTAGTGCAACATTAAATTGTCAGTTCCAAACTCTCGATATAATAAGTATTCACCCATAAATATGTTCTGCTAATGTTATACGAATAACATATAAAAGAGAAAAAGAAATACAGAAAAAGAACACAAAGGAAGATTACACTAAAATAGAAAAAGAAAAATAAAGATAACAAGAACTGTATGCTATTATTTTGTTTTACAATCGTCTGATAAGCCTAGTTTAGAGGTAGGTTTTATAGAATTATGTGTTTAATAAATATATATATATCTTATCAAAGTATTCAATGCTGTGAAGTTTTATTCCCATTGTATTTTTTGGGGAATCCTTTTCACGAATTTTGCATTGTACTCTTTATTGTATTTTTTGAGAATTTGACTGAGATTTGTGCAATACACTTCCCATTGTGTTTTGGGAATTTTATCAAATATTTTGCATAAAACATTACTTGTACTCATTGTACTTTTTGAAATTGATTGAGTATTTGCAATGTACTTCTTATTGTAATTTTTTTTTTATTGTATTTGACTTGGTATTTTGCAATGTATTTTGCAGTGTTTTACATTGTATCTTTAAACTTTGCGAAAATGTCTCGCAATGTTTTTTTTTTACCATTGTATTTTTGACCTTTCATCTTTTATCTTGTTTTGATGAATAAAATTGATTTTTCTTTTCGAGCCTCGAGGACTCGGCTCAAATAGACTAGAGGGTATTGTTAGGATTGAATTTGTAGAAAAATTAATAAGATTGATATTTTCTTTTGAATTGAATTAAAGTAATGTTTTATTTGTTAAAAGATATTAAAGGTAATTTCATTTGTTTTTGTAACACAACTATATAGAATAGAAATGGTTGTTGAGCAAGTAAAAAAGGGCAATGTATATAACCACACTATAACTCAAGTAAAAGTAGCTAAGAACATTGCCAATATACAATGTTGTGTGAGATTGTATACGAAAAACATTATACATGAATTTTGCCTGCTCAGCTATAGTTCTAAGCTACATTAGTAAGAATATGTTTCTGACCTAGTGTTGGCATGAGTTCAATTCAGTTAATGAAGATGAAGTAAGATTTCTCTAGACGATACAGAAACAAGATGGCTTCCAACTCACAGCTAACCATATATGGTGTGACGACATGAAACGAATATAAATAAACTATAGAGTAGGTCTCATGACGTAAGATAAGTTGGTTTCTACCGGTCGAAACTAGTTTATACCTGAAAGTAAGTCAGCATCTTTTCTGACTGATGCATGGAGGGTATGACCTTCTCTGACCCTAACACTATAAATACAGATGCGCGATCAGGTCAGATTAGTTCTCCATGTCAGTAGAAAATGAATGTTTGACTCTTAATTTCAGGTAAGGACACTGTATATGTTTTATACCTATTTTAAGAAATAAGTATTTTTAATGCTTGAGATTCTAAATCAATATTCTACTTTAAGATAAGTAAAATGTATTCTTTAAATTAATTGTTGCATTAATTACAGTTATTATATTTCATACTTCGGCTATCTTGAAATTGATTGAGAATTAACTATTGTATAATATTCTAAGGTGCAGAAGTTATACGGGTAAATGAAGTTGGAAAGCTTAATAAGGAAAATGTAATATGTATTTCATGAACTTTTATTATAAAGCTTTTAGATGTGTTTCTAGAATGTAGTAATATATATGTGTGTTGATTATTTAAATAAAGTTCTCCATGTCAGTAGAAAATGAATGTTTGACTCTTAATTTCAGATGTAGTGTAGCTGTTTTAACATCGTGACGGCACGCTTTTAAGAGAGCCTGAATTCTTCCTTCTCTCTCTCTCTCTCTCTCCCTTACCATGGATATTGACGTTCCCCAACTTACGAGTAATTCCTTCTCATAGCAAGAAATGAGAAGAAGGTTATGAAAAGCTAATCACAACACATAACAAGCAAACACATACATAACACATAATACAACGAACGTTTTTTCACTAAACTATAATTAATATGAATAGTAAAAAAGAGTTGACTGGAAAAAAAAACATGCGACTCGCCCAACTGTTTGGCTCTAAACTACACTGGTATCTGCCCGACAGCTGAATTTGTCTAGAGCTTCCCTCTAATATTCACGGTGCCGTTCAATATCTCCTACACGATATTTATACAGTAGCGCGCAATAATGTATTAATTCGCACGTGCCGCGCGAGCAATAAAAACAAAATACATTTTCATATCTTCCAAAAATATACCAATCCATGGGAAAAGCCAAATCAGAGGTTGACAATCCATAACAATGAGAGGGATTCTCAAACAGGCACACACACATATACATAGAGTTTGGAGGGAATAAATATATATGGATAAATGTGGACATATTAAGATGCATACATAATATATAATTGATATTTATGTGATATAGACGGTAAACTACAAATATGTTATTCATTGAAATGGCATCCTAATGATAAATAGTCAAAACGCCGTATTTTGATCGTTATACTTTATGACCTAGGTTAGCAACCATTATAACACTTTGTCCGATATGTAGGCCTACTCGAATATCTATCTAGACAGTTGGTATACAGGAATGGTCTTGTTGTTCCTCGTCAGATGTCGACACATACACAGATATGCAAAAAGCAGTTCATAAACATGCACGAGCTTGCAATGTTTCTGTTGAAAGAATAAGAATTCAAAATTAAAAAGCCTTGATAAATTTTGCAAATAAACTTGTGTTAATCCCTTTGATTTTCAATGGCTGCATAAATAATATAACAAATGGAAAAGAAACATAACAAAGACAACTACTTTTTTTGCAAATGCCGATCATATCTTGTGCGAACACTTCAAACTAGTAAAAACGCAATTCATGTAATTATGTTAAAGATTGTGTTTTATTTTCTTTGAATTGATACGATTGAACATTCATTTCATAATTTACGCTGTCTATCATAATTTTATATAGAAACAGATATTAAATTGTCGTTTTTGTGGAGAGAATCATGGATTTGATCAAAGTATTCTTTTATATCTTTTAAGTGGTTATGTGATATTATTCGAATTAAGGCAGATGGAACCAGTCTTAGTGATAGTGAAAGATCAACAAACATGATATAATAATTGTCCACCACGCCGGTGACTTAAATTATTAGAGCAGTCGAGGATGCCGGAGGACGCTGGTACGAAAACCGGCCTGGTCATGCTAAAAATTTACAAACATGTTACTGGCAGCTTCGTCGCTTTCGCTCAGCAATAAGTTATTGTTAGATCGAGTCGGCAGATATTATAGCAATATGACTAGAAAATTGTTAAAGTTACATTAAAAATCCAAATCACATACACGCACACAGAATCATCAACTTTTATTGGGCAAAAACGTGTGTGAGTTTGGGACTCGTTAGTAAACCTTTCAGGCAGGAACGGTGTTTTGCCTAATATTTACCCACATTATTTAATCATTACACGAAACAAAATAGCATTGATAGAAAAACGTTGCTTTGTCATAATTGGTAATTATATAACTTAGATATGTAGAAGATTTGGAAATGAACATTGTCCGATTAGTACAATAATTATTAAAGTAAAAAAAAGTTGCATACGTTTATGACCTTATCGCAATTTACATTATCAATATCTGCGTTCACGTGGAAACGACTTTCTTACATAGGAAACTGTAATATGCGTATAAAGAAAATGTATCGCAACACCAAAATTTTCTCATTCATATCCTTTACCCTGGATTATAAATATCAGTAATACCAACATTAGATTAACACAGTCAGTAATATATGCGTGTGGTAATGTCGATGGTATTCTCTCGTTAAAACTACTTTAAACGAACATATGCAAGGCTACATATTCGTAGCTGAGACGCATCAATTCCATTTGAATCTTTTCTCCGCTGATAGCACTAAAACACGTTGGTGCTCCTTAGTACTTTCCAGACTGGGTTATTGTAATTCGTTCCTATCTGGCTAGACTTAGAGTCGACCAAAGAAATTTCAAAACATTTAAAGCACGACTACTCACAGAGTACGAAGAAATTAGCAAATCTCCACCATAACCACTCCGTTACGCTACGCGTTCCATCCAGAATCAACTAAGCTACATTTTGTTGCCATGCTGCAAACCGTTCCTTTGCGTACCTGGGACCAGCAATATGAACCAATTGCCCATTTGCCTTGGACACAAAGAAACTGATCTCATTCAGTACTCTGAAAACTCATGTTTTACTACGAGAATATCTTAAAGATATAACAATGTGTACGTCGTTATGCATTGTTTTTGTTGTGCTGTTGTTGTATGGTTTAACGCCATTTTCTCAGCACAAGATAGACTATACATGGCCGCCAGTATTGTTGGTGGAGGATGACCCCAGGAAAACCCTGGAAAGAACCACCGACCCACAAGAAGTAACCAGCAAGGTTTCTCACATACCCACATTAGCCGAGCCTGGGACTCGAACCCACGCAGACAGAGGTGAGATGGCAGTGATCCGTAAAGTTGAGCGCTTTAGACCACTCGACGACTTGGGCCCACGTTTTTATTGCGTAATTTCATGATGTTTGCATTTGTAATGTTGTCATTGTAGATGTATTTATGTTTTATCTATTACTGCGAAGAGCTTAGAGCTTTAAAAAAAACTTAGGCGCTGTACTAATTCCACATTTTTTATAATATTACTAGTAGTAGTAGTAGTAGTAGTAGTAGTAATAGTAGTAATAATAGAAGTAGCAACAGTAGTAGTAGTAGTAGTAGTAGTAGTAGTAGTAGTAGTAGTAGTAGTAGTAGTAGTAGTAGTAGTAGTAGTAGTAGTAGTAGCAGCAGTAGCAGTAGCAACAGTAGTAGTAGTAGTATTTGCATAATATACACAAAACTAATAGTTTAAGGCCAAATACGGAAACAGTATGCTCAATACTTTACACTAATACAAACTTGACGTGGCACATATTTTTTGAAACGAGAAGAGATGCGAGAAATTAGAGAGTGCACATGTCGAATCTAATGGTTAAAGTTAACCACAAATGCGAAATCAAATAATTTATTACAGCTAGGAGAGGGGGAAGAATAGGAGGATTAGAGATGTCATTGCATGTTTCAAATAAGTGTTTGAGCAGTAAAGATATTACTTGGGTAACCACATACCAGAGTAGCCCTAAAAAATCAATTATACCCCATTTTACCTGGAATCCATCATAGTTGACGATGGGTTAGAAGGGCACATAGAAAACGGACATTCTTCGTTCTAATTTTTATAGCTCGCATGACTAATATTATGACACAGTTAATTCAAGCTAGATGAAGTAAATTCCTCAGTTATAACGTTTCTACGTAATGACAATGGAAAAGCATTTGGTAATCCGCTCGTTTAATCTAGTATGCATACTAGAATTCGAAGTCGCTGAAGTGATTTACACAATGATCAGTATTCTTTTCATTTGAGTGAAAATCCATTGTATGCTCGTGTTGATGATACAGAATAAGCGAACCATTGCATATTTGATTTTCAAATACTTTATTGAACAGAATAGAAAACTGGTTGACTATTTAAATCAACTGCATGTACCAGAAATTACAATAATTTGTTATGTACATCTTCCGATTTTAAAAATAACTACAATATCGGCTTGGATGTCTTTATTCAAACATTATATTAAAGATATGGACAATTTAATTTTCATACTCAATTACTATAAAGAAATATATAATGTTAATTTTTAGATTCATTTTTTGTGTGAGTAAACTTTAACAATATCGGCTTCGTTCATAACTCTCTCTCTCTCTCTCTCTCTCTCTGTATGTATGTATGTATGTATGTATGTATGTATGCATGTATGTATGTATGTATGTATGTATGTATGTATGTATGTAATAAAGAACCAAAATGAAGAACAAAAGAATAAAATAAAAATAAAAAGATGTGACAAATCGTTAAAAAAGTATCTTTTGTCCAATTATTCAACGGTTGTATCACAATATTTCACAAAATAAAACAGACAAACCTTCGATTTTCAATCACTTCAAATAACAGACAAAATTTCGATTATTAATCACTTCAAATAACAGACAAACCTTTTATTTTCAATCACTTCAAATAACAGACAAACCTTCGATTTTCAATCACTTCAAAAAACGGAACTTAGAAACAAAAGCACACCATACCTTATTTTCAAGCGTAAATTTGACCTTAAGCCGAAACTGACGACCTTCAAATGATGATATCTGCGTGATGAAGCTTTTTTAAACGGCCACAGCAAGGTAAATACTTTTCAAATTACTGATAAATATTTTCAGAAAATACCTTAGTCCCTGTTATGTGGCAGGTTGTAATTTCGTATCTAAGCTATCTCTCTCTCTCTCTCTCTCTCTCTCTCTCTCTCTCTCTCTCTCTCTCTCTCTCTCTCTCTCTCTCACATAATATATAATCTCGAAAAAGTGATAAAACTCATATATCCTATTTCCAAAAATTAGTTGAATATTGACTTGAAAAGGACGATTTTGGCTTAATGTGGCTCTCATAAGTGTTTCCAACAAGCTACGCTATTTTCTAAGTGTGGATAGACATTTATAGGAAATAACGTATTCCGTGCCGTATGAGATGAAGGGTTGCATCCATTTCGTGTAAAACTTGATAATATTCATGCATGTGAAAAAAGAGATTTGGTCAGACAGAAGGGTGATGATTATTAATACAGTAGCTTTTGATACATTTGCATCTTCCGCTTCGTTCTAGAAGTGTAACTAAAACATTTTCCCAATTATTTCAAGTGTATTTCAGTATGATAGCCAGTCTAGAAATGCATGAATATACATAATACTCATTAACACCATTAATCAACACATATATCAATGTTAAATTACAAAATCACGATGAATCATTTCGGAGCGATAATTAACTGATCTGGTATCTCACATGATGGGATGTACTACATAATATAAGGTAGTGTATAAAATAATCCTCTATATAGTGCGTCTGTATGTTGTAAATCCGGTTTTGAATTAATTTCATAAAACAGTTACTAAATTCTCAGTTGATGCTTTGCCTAGTTTACCATTCTTCTAATTCAGTACGTGGGGGGAATTCGTATATCACACGAACGCTTACGGTCATTTCCCCATTCATTACTCCTATACAAATTGTGCTTACAGAAGACGGACGTCATCAGTATCAAGATAACATAGGATATACTCAAGTGTTGACTTGATTAGAAGGAGCATAAGGCATTAGCGGTTACCCGAAAAATTCGCAAAAGAAATCATTCTTTTAAAGCCTGTGAGAATGTATATATTTTTTTTATGAAAAAGCTGCCTGAAACCTTGCATACGTTTGTGACGTCATATAAAATTATAAAGGCATCTACATCATGATATGTTGTCACAATGTTTAAATGTTGTATCCAGGAAAGGTCTTTTTAATACCTCCTGCTGAAGCATAAAAAAGCACAACATTTTGTTGATAGCATTATGTTACAAATCTAAGTTCTTAAACAAAGTAACAGAAACGAGTGAAAAGCATCACGTTTTGTCAAATTTTCCAAATAATGTATTATTTTTTTTCCTAGAATACAAAGTGAACATTAAAAGAGAGATATAAATTACAGTATTGCGAATTGAATCCAAAATATAACTCGAATTAAAACCACAAGTCCTAATAATACAAGTTCTGAATAAACATTAATAGAAATCCAAATTAAGATTAATGCTGAATGTGTTGATGTGCCTCTGGCGGCATGTGCCTTTTTGTTATACCAATAGTCTTTTATTGAACTACGGTAATATAATTACAGGTTTGAATTCACTTTGAATACCAGTAAATGTCTCTGTTCAAGAATAGTATATTGTTTAAGAGCACCCTGGATTTATATAGAAAAATCATTTGCATTGAAAAATTAGGAGAAATAAATTCCATCCCAAATGAAATTCTTGACACAACAATAATACAAATAGATTCTACTAGATCTTTATGCACGAATGAATAATCTTTCCAGTAACAAGACTGCATGGTCCTCTACTTGACTTCAGGTCACAATTAGTATTTTCTAAAACAAAAAACTATTACTTAAGGACAATAATCTTCTAGAACCTTCCTCGTGTTTACAAAATAAAACTTTAATTACAATTAAAAAGTATGTTACAAACGTTATAGTATATAACCTAAATTATGTCAGGCATGAGCAGCAGAGAGGGTGAATCCTACAACGTTTTGAGACAAAATTTGATTGAAATCCTAAAACGAGCCGTCCTATAAT
The DNA here is from genome assembly GCA_030141615.1 of Unio pictorum. Classification (NCBI taxonomy): domain Eukaryota; kingdom Metazoa; phylum Mollusca; class Bivalvia; order Unionida; family Unionidae; genus Unio; species Unio pictorum. The sequence continues at coordinate 6,577,202 of JARLTB010000065.1, forward strand.
CTCATTTCAACCAAAAAAAGGGCGAATCCTACAACGTTTTCAGACAAAAAAAATTGATTGAATCCTTAAAACGATCCGTAGGATTTCGTTGAAATCTCCCTACGAAATCATTTTAACTAAAAAAATGAAAACGATTTTTTAATTAATTTTGGTCGCAACTTGTTGTCATCCACCCTCTCTGCTGCTTAGTGATTTCATCACTGGGTTAACAAAAATTAAGAAATGATTTGATCTAGTCTTTATAATGAAAGTTCTTAGGATGAAAATCATTTATGATCTCACAAACAGACTAATCACTAACACCTCTTCTTGTAAATCAATCAGATTATTTGACTGGTCGGTGAGTTTGAAATTAATTCTGGTTAATGAATTATTATGGCATCGCATATAGACAGGATTAATTGGGTTTTCAATAATTAAAAATCCTGGAGGAGCTGTTGGTGCAAACGAATAAATAATATATCCTTGCTGAGCTTGATTTGATCGTTCGAGATTAATTTGATAGCTTCCTTCGATAACGTCACACACTAAATTGAGCGCAATCACTGAGGATATATTCACGTTGAACGGAGCGATATGCCTGCCGCCACCGTCTGGGTCATTATTGTGTTTGAGGATTTTTATTTCCCCTGATGCTGTTTTTTTCCATGCATCATGAATTATTTTAAAACCAACATCGATGGCATCACTGAGAAGTTTTTTTAGTTCCGGTACGTTATATCCCGGTAGTTTGAATGTCGGAATATCTTCTACGCGGATATTATAGTCTGTTGCAAATTCTGTTCTCGATTTTGGGTTATCTTCATCTAATATATCCTGAATAATTTTTAGGTTAAATGTTTCCATATCGTCGATAATTTTGTTGCATGTTTCTACGACGCTGATAAATTCATCTCGGGTGAGAGAGCCGGATTTAAGAGATATTAACAACAGCGATAAATCATTATTCATTGCTGTGAAATTTTTAACGATTTCAGGTTCGTTAACTAAATAATATATCCTTATTCCTTCCCCTGGCTTCTCATTCCAAATTAGTTGGTATTCGAGATTCAAAAAATCTGTAGATACCCTGTGCTCTTTATAACTCTTTACTGGATTATCAGGTTTTATTCTGTCGGTGATATAATCAGTTTTTTGTGGTTCTGGTAAATCAACGGTTTTTTCCCCTGGTGGTAATTCAGGCCATCCTAATACGGTTCTAATAGAACTCTGATAGATATCTACGACGTATTCTTCTGAGTTTATCTCAATTGCGGATGATAGCGTCGGCTCATGAACTGTTATAGCGATTTTCGATTCTGTTCCAGTAATCGATTTTATTCTACGTTGCAATTCAGCATTGATTTGTTCTATTTGGTATGACCCTGTTGGTATCGAAACGACGTTCCAGTCTGGGGTTCCGTCGTCTTTATTCTTATTTGCAAATACCAGTGAATTATTGGGTTGTTGACCACCAAATGATTTTGATCTGATATTAGGCCAACTGTGATACACTCGTAGTTTTGCTAGAGCTATCTCCTTCACTGGAACCGGAGAGGGGAAATTCACACTGAATTCTGGATTCGTTGATGTTATTGATATCATGCTTGTTTGTACTGGGTTCGTGTTCTCCACTATTCGTTGAAGTAATTCCTGCGGTGTCGTCATTGCTATTATACTCATGTTGTCGCTCTAATTTTGACACCGCGGAATCATAAATACTGACCATCACCGAGAACTCACAATCTGGTAATGTTGATATTATTGAGATCATTTTGTTTTTTGGGTTCGTGTTTTCTAATTCCATCGATGTTGTCATTGTTATTATACTCATGTTGTTGCTCTAATTTCGATATCGCGGAATCAAAAATACTGACCATCGCTGAGAATTCACTATCTGATATAATCGTATTATCGAGTGACGACGATATCATCAGGGATAACTGCGAATATGCGGTTGATGCAATATGAAATTGAAGTAAGTAATTCTGCAGTTTGCGTTGGCTGCATGATGATATCCTTTTTGCTATCCCGGTTGATATACCCCCGATTGTAGCCACCGCAGAAATGCAAATTGGAACTACGACCGGGGCAATCATTGTAACCGATGCAAGTATTATTCCGGCGCCAGCGAGAACGCTTGACACCGAGTACATAGTAATATCAATTGCGGTGATTCTTCGTCGGTATTTTTTTATTTTTATTTGATACTCCTCAGTGAGGGTTTTGAGTCTATTCTGAAATTCTCTGACCTGATCATAGCGACATTGCGTCGATGACAAAGTCATTGTTGTTATTTTAAAAAAGCTAGCGTTTTCAATTGTGAAATCCTTTCAATTTAGTTATTTACTTAAATCCGCTACGAATTCCACATACCAGGTTACTGAAACCCCAATCAAATTTTTATCAGTATCTGTTATAGTGAACTTTTCAGTTGTATCCTTGTCGATGATCGTTGAAATCGTATTATTAACCCCGGATGAACTCGACGATGATATATTAAATTGAGTTAATGGTGTTACTAGTGTTAATCGATAAATACCCTTAACGGTTGCAGTGATATTTAATTTGTTGTTTGTAGGTGTCCACTCAAATGATCCGTGTTGGATTGTGTATACCACGTTGTTGGTTTTCTCATGAGGAATTTTTGTTTTTTCAATGATTGTTATCATCCTCGAAAAATCACCTTTGACGGCTTCGATGAAGTTTTTCGTCTCATCGATGGATTTTTTAATATCAGGGAGTTTTATTTCTATTTTATCCAACTGGGTTCCAATAAATTTATCAATGATATTTCTACGAAATGATATAAACTGTTTTCCGTTTTCTTCAATTTTAGATTCAAGTGTTTTTAGTACAACTATAGAATTGTTTAACTCATCGTTGATAGTTTTTAATCGATCTGTAATCGTCGAAATGAGTACACCCGGTTTGAGTTTACCCTGATCGGAAAATAACGCAACGGTGTTCTCGATTGCGTTTTGTTGTTTAACTAAAATATCATCCAGAGAAATATTACTGGTTTTCAATTTACCCTGTTTGTCCTGAAATACAACTATTTCATTCGGGTCAACACTTTTTAAATTTAACGTCTCAGCGATTTCATCTTTAATTTTTTTTGTTATATCCTTGATAGAATCAGGGGTTGCTACGCCATCGGGTTTGGGTTTCAAAGATCTCCCCCAAATATCAATCATGTTATTGTAAAACTCTTTCTCTCTCTAAAAAGCGATTGCTGGTGTATTCATTCACGACAACATGTGGTGGTTTTCCGCTTGGGTTACTCAAGGAGTTAGAAATAGCATCAAGGACATTTAATACTTCGCTGCCACATATTGGTGGGTCATTCATTTGTTGTGTTGGTAGCGTAGAATACCAAGTCTTCATTGGAAGGGTTTTTATATAACGCAAAAACTCTTTTGGTGGGGCTAATCCATATGAATCGAAATAGACAATCCCACGTGGATCAATAGCGTATGCAACCCAGTGAGTTCCAGGTCCGGTGCTGTTATCGAGATTAATAATACCGGTTTCAACGCTGTTTGGTTGATGTGGTAATTGATCTTTCATAAAGACACCTCTGAAATTTTTAATCGCGAGTTTTTTAGCAGCATCCATTAAATCAAAATTGGACATAGGAATCTTCGATTCCCGAATTAATAAATCGTTCCTGGTAGTCTTAGACCCTTTCCGCTGTACCACGAATACGGGGTTCCTGGTAGTCTTAGACCCTTTCCCTTTTTTTTATACCCCTTCCCCGTTGCTTTCTGTAGTGCCATCCCTGCTGCAGTACCAACAGCCCCTAACGCCGCCGCCTTAGCCACCGCTGGGGCTGCTGCTGCAATCAATGCTGGTATCGCAGCTAACAACGGAAATATACCGCCTGTTTTAATCATATTTTTGATAGCAGCCGCAGAGAGAGTAATCTGAACACCTTTTTTGGCTGCAAGTGCATCATTGAAATGTTTCACCTGACGAGTTGTCAGCGATAGTTTATTTGCACCACCAGTCATTTGGTTGGGTTTCAACGTGATTGTGGTTCCACATCGCTTAGCCGATTCTGATTGCAATTTTTTGATTTGACCAGGAGTTAACGCAACACTAATAACACTATATGACATTATACATAATTGATTGATTCTAAATCGTTTACAATTTCAATTACATGTTTTCCACTGGGGCATCTACCACTCTCATTCTTCCACCAACACCTTCAAGTAGCATTGATTTATCACTGAGAATGACAGCAATCGCTCTATAATTAGCAATACCACCAGGAAGGGTTACACGGGCTCTAAAGTGTATATCAACGACAGATTGTCTTGTTAAATCGAGATGTTCCAGTGAGAAGTAATAAATCGGATAGAGGCTTTTAAAATCCAATTGTGATATTTGCAAACCAGTATCCACATTTAGATCACGTGCCATAAACGACAATAGGTTATGATACACGCGTGCAATATGATTCTGACCGTAATCAAGTTGTATATCCTCGGATGGTTCCTGCTGTCCGTTTATTCTCAGCGAGACTTCACTAACACCTAACTGATCAAATATCATATGGCTTCGTTCTTGATTACCAACTCGCGCATTATTCTGTAACGCTACGAATATATGACGTGGAGCTGAAACACCTTGTTTTGATGCCAGGTGCCATGTGAATGTACCATCAACATTATCCTGTTTGATATCCGTAGTCACTGATAACCAACTTAACAACGACTTTCCTCCTTGGTCCATAAATGATAATAATTTTTCTTCTGCTGTGATTGATGGAGTTAATACTGGCATCCATAATGCTAGTTTTGATAAAATGACTTTACCCTCGGGAGCACCAACATCACGCCAGATTGCATCATTATCAGTACCCTTTCGTACAAGCGCTACTGTGTGTTTAGCTCCATAAATAACTTTTCGGACGTTTCTACAGAATCCAAATATATGATGCAGTGGAATTGCACATGAAAACTGTCGATGCTGTCCTTGCAACGTTGCTACACGTGTTGCAAACCCTAGGTTGTAGTTAATGATATTATTTATGACATCAAAAGTACCAGCTGGTCTTGTATATCCGGCTGGTGCTGGATCAACTGCGGTAGCTTGTGTTGCCTTGACTCTAGAATACTGGTTGTGTTCAGGGTGATCAGTGATATCCTTAGAAAACATCATAGATGGACCCGCTGATCTTGAATAATCATCAGAATATCTCGCTAACCCAATTATTGTTGTGGCCACATCAACTTCACGGTCAATGGATTCAATTTCTTTTCCATCAATGAGATATCTAGCGCTTTCAAATAACGCCATTATGCCGTTATTAACAAAACCAACTCGTGTAGTTGGGTTTATGTCATATGGGGTATCAGCTGCATCATTTGTTACAAGTTTTCCTTCGATTTCGATAAATGCCTCACACGGTAGGAAGTATTTACTGGTATCATGAACTTGAAGTTCAATTCGCGATCGGAGATCTGGTTGTACTGCGTGATAAGAATAAAATTGAAAATCGCGTACAGAATCATCCTTGCCAACTGGGGCGTCTATATCAAATGCTGGATCAGGTGACCTTTTGAACATTTTATTCTATTTATCAGAGTCTAAATCGCGATTTCCCATTTCATCGTCGTGTTTTTTTAAAGCCACTTCCTGCTATCATGTTTGCTATCATGTTATTTTGGTCCTCTTGATTTATCAAGGGAGTCACCATCGACGCTAATTTTTCATCTACTGCGTTATTTATAATTCTACTAACACTTGCAGGCATTTCTGCTGTAGACGGTAACGGTACCGGTTTCTTTTTTCGTCTCACTAATGATGTTATTTTATTCTTCGCAGTTGAAAACGCTTTTCCAGCAAGATCTCCAACAGCACCAATACCCTTATCACGAATAACATCAATTGCTTTCATTCCTAATTGTTTAGCTAACGGCATCACTTTTGGAGCCATTCTCGCAAATAACCCTGCAATGGTATTACCTAAACCATCTCCGTAGTATGCTCTATAAACCGGAAACCGTGAATTAACTACGTAGACGGGGGTTGGTTTATCATGATTGTAGTGTATGATCATTATTTTAAATCAGAAACAATTTTTCAATTGTTATTTATCTAATCGATTCAGTCACTATGATACCCACTTTCCACTAACTCTCCAATGAAATCTCGATATGTGCTGATATCCATGATACCACCCTGAAATAATCGTCTACAGATATCAGCTGCTTCATTAATTATTTCCGGTGAGTTATTTCCGGCTCGGAACCCTCCTACAAGAACCTCTAATCGTGATATATCACTGAGAACACTACCAGGACATGAAACGCTAGCGTTTCCAACTAGACCACTCCCCGAAAATTTCTTTTCATCGTATGGCCGTCTTATTTGGAGTTGAAATTTTCTTTTGAAGTTTCTGTAGTCCTTCATCCTTCTATCTAAACTCCCAGTATTTATTTCATACACTATATCAGCCCATTCATTATGTGACATTCTATAATCCGAATAATTGTCCGTGAAAAACTTCTCTTGTGAATCATAGCTGTTAGCAGCGAATTCACCTAAATTGTCTATATCCTCGTTGAGAATTTGTTGTTTAGCGCTCTCGGTAAATATAATTGATCTAGGTAGTCCACTAACTAGTTCTTCCTGAAATCCTTTAAATTTTCGTTCTGAAGCGGTTGATATATCCTGAGGAAGTGATTGCAAGGATTTTTTTGTTTGTTTAGTTCTTTTTGCTATTTTTTCTAACACAGGGAGAAAAGTCTCTTCTTGTTTTTTTCCTTGTTCAGAGATTGTTGACACTATCTCCTTCGTTGCTGTGGTTACTGGTTTAAACAATTCTTCAGACCCCGCAGCAAAATCAGTCTGAAGACTTTGTCGTTGTTGTAGTTTATTCCGTACAGAGTCGCGAATTGGTACAAATCTCTTAATTGCATCCAGTCGTTCACGAGCCAATCGGGTTGTTAATGCTTCATTGACCATTATTTGAAATCAGAAACAATTTTTCAATTGCAAAACAATTTTTTAATCCGACCTAACACCAGTGACAAAGTCACCACGGAAGTGTTTTAACAGCTCTATCAATGATGAGGAAAGTCACATAATTGTATATAAAAATAATAATAATGTGACTTTCCTCACTTTTTTGACATGTCGGATGATTTTTGATACCACCATGGAAGTGTTTTAACGGCTCTATCAATGATGGGGAAAGTATCATAATTGTATATATAAATAAATAATACTGATAGTTCCCCCACTTTTCCATTGATCATCCATCGATTTTGACATCCCTTGAGGGTCGGCTAAAAAAAATGATTAATGGTCGGGCAATCAAATAATGATAAATGGTCGGTCAATCAAATAATGATAAATGGTCAGTCAATCAAAATTGTTCATTTTCTTGAATTAACGCTCGTAGGTTTCTAACTTTAGAATTAACCTCCTTTTTCAATTCGTATTCGTATCCCAATTCTTTTCGTATTCGTTCTACGATGGTATACAACGGAGCGAACACACTTACGTCACTGGAAAATGCGAGAGAGTCCTTAATAGAATTCTGAATTCTCTTGATGAGCGCATACTTCTTTGGCAGCATGTATTTATTGTTGTTAACTCCGTATTCTATATCCTGAAAATCAGACATGATTTGATCAGGATTTAACCCATCTGATAGTTCAATATCCCAACCTTTCAATTTTGAAATCTCGGATATGATGCTATTCATGTTTTCAGAATTCATTATTCTATAGCAATGACATATTTCTAAATGAAAAATATGACGTATTAGACATAACTAAATTTAATTTTTTGTTCGGTCTTTTTTGAAATAGCCGTCTTGGTTATTCCCTCTGCAACGAATCGTACTGAGGATATACAAATATCGAAGTGCCTACTGGCTTCATTCATTGATTGAAATATTTTTTCTTCGTTAGTTATCGTATTCAAAGATTTCACAGGTCTCGCTTTTTTCGAGTATTTCCCAGTCCCCCCTCGTTCGGAATTCTCACTTTGTGTAACAGCCTGCAGATTTGATAAAGAATTGTTTTTCGGATTAGAATCGATATGATCAATAACAAAATCATCCTCGATCAATCCATTGAAACACTCGTACACGAAACGATGGCAGTAATATTTCTTCTTTCCAGCACCAAACATCAAATACCCCATACCATTATCCCACCCAACTGGTTTCTTCAGTCTGCGGTTTCTTACAACACCATCACTGGATGCTTCATAATTTGTGATCACAGGGTGTTGTCTGAATTCTTGGTTCATTTATATATTATACTATTGTTTGTCTAATTCATCGTTTGGTTTAATGATAAATCTTTCGATGTAGTCTTGAGGGGTTCTTATGATTTTATCCTTGATACTGACTTTGTCAGCGTCAAGAATACTGACTTTGTCAGCGTCAAGAATACTGACTTTGTCAGCGTCAGGGTCATAATTTCTGATTGATTGTCTATTTTTTATTCTTTTATCATAATAACGCTTCAACTCCCTGTATCGCTTACCACCGCAATTTAGACACAACTGCGATTTCCCCCTGACCCCAACCCCACATAGAATACAAGGTAACGGACCAAGGCTTCCACGTCGAAAGCTTTGCATATGATACCCACAAAACTCACTTCTGCATGATTTGTTACACGGGATTACTGATCCAATCATAAGCCACTTGCAGTGATTCATTATATAAAAATCTTTCATTTAAATGCTTGTTTTAATTATAGCATGAAGGAATTAAGGAAAACGCCTTCGAAAAATGCTGAATTCAATGTTGATAAAGAGTTTAAGAGATTATTGAAAATCAATCCTAGATTTAATCTCGATAGACCAAAAAAACGTATCAAACGTCCAAGAGACGGAAACATGAAAGAGTTTAAGAGATTATTGAAAATCAGTCCTAGATTTAATCTCGATAGACCAAAAAAACGTATCAAACGTCCAAGAGACGGAAACATGAAAGAGTTTAAGAGATTATTGAAAATCAGTCCTAGATTTAATCTCGATAGACCAAAAAAACGTAACAAATTTAATCTCGAGAAACCCAAAATCCTTCGGATTTCAAAAGCGTCCAAGAAATTACCCTGGAAGGATGCTCAATTCAATCTCGATATAGTCTCTGATACACCAAAGAATAAAATTCTTGATAAAGCCATGATTAATAAAATCAGAGACTGTTTTAATGAATTCAAGCGTGATGGAGCATCCTATTGTTGGTCAACATTTCGAATTGATGGTGTTGTTGACGCTACCATGAATGATGAAAAAGCAGCAGTGATAATTTCACATGTTGGGGAAAAACGGTATTTTTTCCGAATCAAATTCATTATTGAAGTCGATGGCAAATGGATTATTAGGGATAAATTTGAACCAATCCTCAAGAATAAAAAAGCTGTCATTGTGAGTAGAGATTCCAAACCAGGGATTCTAACCGGCATTGACAAACCATACTACGAAAGATCTTATCCCGTAACAGCAATGGTTTATGGGCTATATCCGTTAAATGATAAACCCGATATCGCAAAACTAGCTCCTATGAAATATTCGTCAGGGCTTAATTGTGTAGCAACACGGGTAATGGAGCACTTCACAAATGCATCCCGAGGAAATAAACTAACTGATCTAAGACGAAAAAAAATAACCGAGTGGGAACTGACAGTGAAACAGAACGGTGCAAAGATTTCTGATATAGCTAAGTTAGAAACATCATTAAGATTTCCAATAACAGTTATGACGATAACCGGAGAGGTTTTATACGAACCGAAATATAACAAAAATGGAGCACCAATACAGATTATTGATCATAACAAACACGCGTGGACACCTGCGGTAACAGTATTTCCACGAGAACGAACCGTGAAATATATCCCTAAGGAGTTCGTCGGGGATGTTTTCTATGAAGAGAGATTATTTGATGCTATTAATGCGTTGTGTAAGGATGATCCTGTGTCAGTGTGGTTACTTAGAAGTGATGAAGGATTCGATCAATTTGTAAAACCAAATGGTGAATTATATCGCGTTGAAGAATTAGATAACAGAATGAGAAAAATCGCTAATGATTTTTCACCGGAGAGTTTCCATGAAAAACTACTCACGGATAGTTTTACTATTCCATCAGTGGTAGCTCACTTCGCAAGAGAAAAAAACTCATGGCGTCCAACACGAAGTGATTTTCTTGAGGATGTTAAATCGAGTTGCGTCGAATTTGGTCATGGAGGATTGTGGAATACGAAATACTCACGTGATGGTATGATTTCAATTGATATAGCCGCGTGTTATCCCGGAAGTTTTCTCGGGTATGGGGAATGCGCTGAGTACTTCAAACGATTTGGACACCCAACACATGAAATGACTCGTGTTGCGATTAATGGACCATTACCTGATTTTGATTTAACCGGATTCGCTCGTGTGATATCATTTGAATTAGCTACAGGGTTACATCCGTGTAGTTATGTTTGGCTCGGTAGACACCTATCTGAAAAGGCCTGGATGCCAATAGTGTTACTACGATATATGATTGATTGTGGTATGCTAATATCGTTGATTGTTTCCGAGGCTATTATATGCTATCGAGCTCAGAAGGAAGTTTGGCTACCACAACCCGATCTAGATAGAATAATCAGCGAACTACGAAAACAATTCCCTGATTTCAATGAAGAAGAAATCATAAATTGGTCTAAGAAGTTATTTGAAATTAAAAAAGAACAAGCAAAAGATCTCGGACGAAGAATAATCGGTAAATTCACTCAAGGTGGACGGTACGACAACGCAAAATATTCTTCGCGGTTGATCATAGATGTCGCTGAATACGATTTTCTTGTAGCGGATTTAATGAAGCAGGGAAAACTTGTATCCCGTAAGGATGCTTTTCTATCCAATGGTGAGAAAATGGGTACGGTTGTTACCTACTGTGATGGATATAATTCCCAGTACACACATTTGAGAAGTTCAATGCTAGCCTATGCTTCTATTAATCTATTTTCGATGATAAATAGATTTCCTAATACCGCGGTTAGAGTGGCCACTGATTCGATGTATATACACAATAAATACAAATCAGCTGTAGCTAAATTCACAGATCCCGAGGAAGCGTGGGGGCGTTGGCGATTTAAAAGGGAGATGCTACATGAGTATTGTGAATCCGCAGACGTTGCCATGGATGATAAATATCTTTGTTGTAACCGCGCTGAAAATCAATCAGAATTTTCTAATGCACCACCGGTATCTGATCCAATATGTCGATACAAGACAGTTTATTTAAACGGTTGTGGTGGGTCAGGAAAGACAACTCGTGCAATTGAATTATTTCGTCGGTCAACCATGATTGTGCTAACACCGACTCACAGACTCGCCAGAGAGATGATACAACGAGGGGTAAATGCCTGCACCTACCATAGTTTCTTTCGATGGAAGGGTGACAAATGGACTCCTGATCGAATGGGTGATAAATTCATTCCTGAAATCATAATCTGGGATGAAATATGCACAGTGTCATTAGATGTATTACAAACATTTCTTGAGTGGTTGTTAAACAAAAACACAAAAGTCGTCATGTGCGGTGATCACGGTCAACCACCACCATTTGTCGGTGCATCTCCACATGAATGGCTAAAGGGTTTTGTAGACTACTATGAAGAAATCACCACTGATTATAGATCACTTGATGAACGATTACGAGAATTTAAGAAACTAATTAGATTACAACCGGATAGAATCCAGTGCGAAATAGCGCGTGAAGTGATTTCAGAAACTCAAATAAACGATTTCTGGGAAACATGGAGACCAAATGATTTGATAATTGCAAGTAGAAAAATAGTCAGGGATACACTTCAGATGAAGTTATTTGAATTGCATAAAGAAAAATTTGCAACGCTTCCAGTACCCCTTTGTTATAGGCCATCGGATACACGAAAACAGAACACTGAAGTTGATATTCCAGGACAGAGTGAAAAACAAATTCTGGTATTAAATGATATTGTGCTGGTTGATATCAATGTCGTTGAAGATGCATTGCGTGCTAATAAATCCCCGTGGACTCTAGGATACGCAGCAACAATACACTCTTCACAGGGATTGACTATATCGGATACAATTGTTTGGATGGTGGATAATCACATCGAATGGTCGAATTTAGTCTATCTCGCAGTATCCAGAGTACGAAAAATAAATCAACTTCGAAGAGTTGTTTTCGATGATAATGACACAACAATAAGTGATATTGATGTTAGCATCATTAATAAAAAACTCTCCGGTTACAAACAACAGGACAAAAAAAAACAACGAGAATTTGATATTGATGCTGAATTAATAATCACTTTGAAGAAACAACAGAATAATCACTGCGCGAGTTGCAATTGTATAATGCGTTGGCAGTATTCGGATAAGGATCCTCGCCAATTCACCGTAGACAGAAAAAATAACAGTCTCGGTCATGTCAGAAATAATGTGATGTTGACTTGTCTTGAGTGCAATAGACGCAACGGTGCTAGTTAAGACCATGCGGTGGCAATTGAGTATCCTCGGGAATTACCTGTAGTTGTTGTCGAGTAAATCCACGTTGAGGGGCAGTTGAATCCAGTTTATAGACTGGAGGTCTACCAGTTGATCGTGTTATAGTAGATATCTTATGCGTAGTGACGCTCCAAATAGGATCAGTAGCCCTTTTTCTACCCCCTTCAAGCTCTCCTGGTTCGTATAAGTACCTCACAATGACATTACTACCAAGAATTGGTTCTTTGAAATCTTTTTGTGGTTGTACGGGTATTGACTTCTTTTTAATCGCGTTAATAGGTTTCATGTTGATTGTTCTAGTAATCTCGTTATTCAGTGCGGTAATCACAGCTGGTAATCTTTTAACCCATTCACGGGATCGCTTTTCTTGAATGAATTCTTTTGCGTATTGATATCCAAATAACCGCTCAGCAATCGTCCGATTAAATCGTTCTACAATGGCCTGATCGCGATGTAGCGCAGTATGCCCTCGTCGTATGGTGACATTATGATGTTTCATTGTAGATAATACTGCACCCTGAAATTCCTTACCAGGATCAACCTGCAATAGATTTGGCCAGTGCAGAGGACCTCGTCGATAAATCCTCTCAAATGCAGAAGCAACTTCAGTGGCTGATTTTGTTTTTAACGGTTCTGCTTCTTTGTATCGACTTGCAATATCAACTACGGTTAGCGCGTATTTGTAACCACGATCATGAGGTAAAAATAATATATCAGCCTGATGAACTTCATTAGGAGCGGTCACATCAAAATGCGAGAATTGAATTTGTTTAGGCGGTGGTAGATAAATTTGCCATAGTGCCTGTTTGGATAACCAATTAGCCGCAGTGGTTTTTTTCACTTTTGCAGCGCTAGCGAGTTTATGGACTGCTGATTTACCCCTCCAGTATCCTCTTGGGGAATAATAAATTGATTCCATATTATTAATTACCGGCACCTAACATCAATTTGCTTTTCATAGCCGATTTTATCAAAAATGAAGCCAATTTTTCTTTGAAGGATTTATCAGGAATAGCATTTAACGCATGAATTAATTTCACATCTGCTAGATGCCTGTGTTGCAAATTGCTGCTTTTATAAGCAACATCATGAAGGTGACAGGCCTTATCAATGGCGTTTATTGGTTCTTCACCGGGGTTGGGTTGATTTTGATTATTGAGTCTGATATCAAGTCTGGTTCCCGGTCCACAGTAGCTATATCCTGGGAGGTGCTTTTCTCCGGGGTACTTTGCCCATGGGGTTCCAGGGAGCTTTGCCAATTTGGCTGCGATATCACCTCCTCGTTTTTTTTTAAATCAGATTTCATTGACACAAATCTAAATTTCTTTGTACCACATTGCATGCATTTACCAGAAAGCGCTGATCGGTTATTTTTAGTTGTAACCGTTGTCACATCTTCTGTGCCAGTACGCGTTTTGCACTTCACACAATATAGATCCATAATTTATGTATAGAGATATGGATATAATTGATTTTTCAGCGACTAAAAGAAGAGAACCGGTTAAGCATCATGCAGCGCTACCAAACTCTATCCGGATGATTATAATCGGGCCATCTGGATCCGGTAAAACGCAATTGTTGCTCAATTTAATAATGAGATGGATGAAGTGGGATAAGTTGTATTTAATTGCTCCTAGCGTAGATGATCAACGATGTTATGAAGTGCTAAAAGATTTTAACGACAGCGCGGTAGAAAAATCCGGAGAGGGTATTATTGAGTTTATAACCGATATCGATGAAGCACCGAGCATTGATGATATTGATGGAGATATTAACAATTTAGTCGTATACGACGATATAATGTTGGATAAACAAAAAAATCCTGCTAGAATATTTTCCCGTGGGCGTCACAAAAACACTGACGTGATATATGTCACTCAACGCTACACTCAGGTTCCAAAAGTCATCAGAGATAACTGCAATATTCTTTCTGTATTCAACGGCGTTGATACACATACGCTACGAAATATTTGGCAGACATGGTGTTCTGATATGGACTTCAATCAATTTCGAGATTTCTTTAGTCATGCTCAGTCAAAACCACACGGATTCGCAACAATAAATTTGCATGATCCTCGGACACGATATCGTATCGGACTGGATCAAATATTCGGTTAAAATCATTTATTATTTTTTGTTAACCAGTGATGAAATCACTAAGCAGCAGAGAGGGTGGATGACAACAAGTTGCGACCAAAATTAATTAAAAAATCGTTTTCATTTTTTTAGTTAAAATGATTTCGTAGGGAGATTTCAACGAAATCCTACGGATCGTTTTAAGGATTCAATCAATTTTTTTTGTCTGAAAACGTTGTAGGATTCGCCCTTTTTTTGGTTGAAATGAGATTATAGGACGGCTCGTTTTAGGATTTCAATCAAATTTTGTCTCAAAACGTTGTAGGATTCACCCTCTCTGCTGCTGCATGCCAGGTAAAATGTTATGGAATTACAAGAAAGTAGACCCAGATCCAAATTGGTGAAAAAGGATTGACCTTGCAATTTACAATGTTGAAATAATTTTAAGCGTGTATGTTTAAAAGCTGTCAGTCAATATTTATAGAGTAAAAATAATTAACTCTGCATCAAAGGATCATCAGTTTTACTCGTGACAATACCAGGGAGAATACAGCAGCAGTAGTGTAATATTTTTGCTCTCTTATCTTTATATATTAGAAACAGACCACTCCGGTGGTCTAAGTGGTCAGAGCGTTTGCGGGACCTCGCTGGTTCGAATCTGTGCCGAGTCAAAACAAAGACTTATAAAAATGGTAATTGGCGATCGTCATTAAGAGATTAGTGTTCGAACTTGTCTGCCTGGTGTCCGGATAATGTGACTTGGGCGAACGTGATAATGCATGTCTGTGGCATGATGCCTTATTGCTAGACATCATTATAAACAGCCTCACTGAAGATATTAAAGCGATATGACTGAAATTTTGACAGCTACATTAAAGATCCAAATCACACACACACGTTAGAAACATTATTTTGTCAAAAAAAAAAAAATATATATATATATATATATATATATATATATATATATATATATATATATATATATATATATATATATATATATATATATATATATATATATATATATATATAAAAAAAATTTTGAGTAATTATTTTGATAATTTGTTGTTGACTACAATAATATTAAGATAAGAACATAGACTAATTTCGGTCGGTTATCTTCTTCATGTAATAGGATATAGACTTGATTCACAAAATGGAAATTTCTTCGATGGCGATAAGAAATTTACTTCGATCTGAGGTTAATATTTTGCGAAAGATCTTTTGCTCTTCTAAAACGTTGACTGTGGCGTTTACTTTTTTTCCCTTGACAAGTACACATTATGATACCATACTAACCACAAAGCTATCTGATTTGTTTACTAAAACGGCTGATTTTCAAAATAAAATGGCTGATAGAGTAGCATACATTTGACAAAATTATGAAAAGAATATTCCATCCTACGTTTTTGTTGAATTAAGTATAATTTCGTCCGAGTACAAAATAATAATATAAAATAAAATACACGGTGTTATTTGTGTGGAAAGGCAATACCATTACGAGATAGACATACATACATACATACATACATACATACATACATACATACATACATACATACATACATACATACATACATACATACATACATACATACATACATACATACATACATACATACATACATTCCATTTCGCCTTAGCAATAAATAACATACTTGTGTAGCTATGACTTAAGCACCAAACCAAACTAAAAAAAAGTATCTACGAATCAAAATTTAAGGATAATTGACATTATGACGAGTGATAAAATCAATGATGACACTGAAACCAGGAGGAATTTTTTGTTCAACAGCACAAAAGAAACAATTATAAAAAATACATTAGAGTTTCTTTCCATACCTATATAACACTTATGCACGTGTTCCAGAGATGACCATACATGCATGATATCAACTGCGTTGTTACGAAAAGTTCGGAAACGTTCGTATTTACCTTTTCAAAATAATTCATCTCTCATGTGGGGAAATAATGCGATTGCCAGGTAACCAGCCAGTTTTGTCTGTATACGATATTCAAGAGTAATTTTGTGTGAATTCGTTAAATAATGGATGCGACTGAAAGAAGTTCTTGCTCTGTGAGACAAAATGTACAACAGTAAAATGGGATCAAAGTCACAAAAACCTAAACTTTTCAAATTGCAAAAGGTATTAATAGAAACAAACATAATTGACATGAAATGAAAGAAAATGTAAGAATGTTTGATATGATATGAAAGAAAATGTACAGATAGTGATTTGCTAAGAAACGAGTTATTTACGAGACTAAATCGAGGATCGCATTCATGTTTGTACTTAACCTCAAATACAATTCGCAATTTCCTTTATGTCGTCTTCGGAAAGAATCTAAATCTTTAGAATAAGTTGTGATAGAATTTTTTAATTGCTTTGCATGAAAACCAGCGTAAACTAAAATATAAAAAACAACAGGTATAAATATGAAACAAAAGCTTGAAAATCTAACAAAGAAATATATATATATATATATATATATATATATATATATATATATATATATATATATATATATATATATATATATATTTATATATATATATATATATATATATATATATATATATATATATATATATATATATATATATATATATATATATATATTCAAGGCCGACAACTCTGTTAAAACTAATTTGCTAAAAGGGCGATAACTGTGAAATTCGAGCTCATTCTTATAGGTATATTTTCTATTTGTTCTTGCCTAGAAAAAATAGAATTCCGGCAACGATAGCGATGACACTAGATACGATCGCCAAGGCAAAGCCTACACTTAGCGTGTCTGCTGTTATGCCGATTTCATGGGTCACTTTTGCAGCAAAGACGATAGCACCAACCAGGAATAGTAAACCTGAAATGATAATATTGCATGTAAGAAAAATATATAAAATACATAGAAAACAACTTAATGTAGAAGCAATAACATCACATGGATTAATGAAAAATAATATGAATGTATCTATTTATCTACATGTTTGTCTGTCTGTCCTTCTGTCTGTCTGTCTAGGTGTATGTATGTATGTATGTATGTATGTATGTATGTATGTATGTATGTATGTATGTATGTATGTATGTATGTATGTATTATGTATGTATGTATGTATGTATGTATGTATGTATGTATGTATGTATGTATGTATGTATGTATGTATGTATGTATGTATGTATTATGTATGTATGTATTATGTATGTATGTATGTATTGTTACACGCACAGGGGCATTCACGTGACCGAGCGGTGTCAAGTCCTGGCGCGAGTCACGCTGGAAGTCATATGTTTTCCCCAAATTTCCAAAGACTTCCATACAACTTGAGTTGTACAATGGAAAGAGAGACGTGTCCGCTATATTTAATAACCTTTGCTCTAATCAATTGGCGACCCAGATGAGACAACTTGCCCAAAAGTCCATTAACTGCACCTTTGCATGGTTTTTCTTCATTATCATCCGATTTCCGTACCAACAGCTTGTCATGCCATAGAAATTACACTAGTATTCCTTTACTAACTGGGAAATATTTAACTGCGCGACCCTAGGCCAGTTAATCCTCATAATTTCCGGCGTATCACGCTCATATAGATACGCCCATTTTCCACAATGGACACATAAACGATACCTACCAAGTTCCACTTATTGATTCCATTATATAATTTACTGATTTCCAACCATAAATAATGCCATTTCAACCACAACACTTTATACACCGCTGAATTTTAATATGGACTATGTTTCTAAAGGGGATAGTCTTTCGGCTTGTACTTTAATTCTCTACCAACGACCCCAGCATGGTTCAAATTCACTAACACTCGGCTCTGTGACGTTTGCTTCTACCAATTGGCTAACTATTTCGGGCTAGTAATTTCCATGGCACCGAAGACTAAATACTCACACAAATAAATCTAAGAATTGCTTAAAAACGGGATGCTGTCCAATACACATACCCCAAATTTATTACAGTATGTATGTATGTATGTATGTATGTATGTATGTATGTATGTATGTATGTATGTATGTATGTGTGTGTGTGTGTGTGTGTGTGTGTGTGTGTGTGTGTGTGTGTGTGAGTGTGTGTGTGTGTGTGTGTGAGTGTGTGTGTGTGTGTGTGTATGTATGTATGACTGACCGACTGACTGACTGTATATACAGAAAAGATATGAACATAGTTTGTCATGAAATGACTTACAGTACACTATATAGCAACAAAAGCAAAGAGAACGTAATATCGAAACACGTGTGAAAGAATTCGTTGCAAACGAGTTATATACGCAACATAGATTAAGAGAGGAGAAATAATGGAATTGGAATTATTTACATTCAACTAAAACGATTTAAACTGATTATCATGTTCTCATTCACTTAGAGCACATGTGAGTTATTTGTTAGATATAAATGAATTGGGTCCATTTCCTTAATTTACTGAATAAGCATACTATGGGATATCATTTTCAAGTTCATTTGCTCTTCTGTAAATTGTGTCTATTCCATCAGTCACCATACACATGAATGCCTGCCATGATTGATCATCCATAGAATCAAAGATGTGCACTCTCTTGCCCAAAAGGATATGAAGTAGGGTGTCTTTGTCCTGACATAAAAGCCAATGCGAGTCTAGGATGTCTATTGTATCTATTATTCTTTCAAACATAGTGTGTTACGCTCGTTGTTTAGGGCTTGGCAGTATAGTAACATATGCTTGGTTCTATCTATAGTCAATCTCTTGCAAAGTGTACAATTATATTCATTCTCTGTTGTAACGGAACACATAGTTAAATAAGCAATGTTAGCGAAAGTCCAAGTTTTATTAGGAAAACATTTACCAAGTTTCCAGACAGCATGTAGTTGAAGATTAGTATGGACACTTATATAATGTAAAAGTTCAGTTCACATTTCAAGTTTAGATCTCCACAATGATTCTTCGCAGCAGCGAACTGCCATTTCAATATTCCTCCTCCATGCTGATTTCGGGGTAGAATATAGAGTGTTCACGTATAGGTGGAAAAACCCGCCAAGCTGGTATTTCAAAAGAACACAATATATATCTTTAACACACCCAATGCTCTCGCTCTCATGTATGTATGTATGTATGTATGTATGTATGTATGTATGTATGTATGTATGTATGTATGTATGTATGTATGTATGTATGTATGTATGTATGTTTGTATGTATGTATGTATCAGTACTAGTTATATTACATACTGACTGACTGACTGTATAAATGTATGAATGAATGGTGTCATAGCAAATGCTGCCTGAAGAAAATAATTTACCAACTATTAAGTGTTTTTACATTTAATTGCCTAATTTCTAACGTATAATTAGGGTAAATGAAACAGAATCTGATATTTGCTAGTGAGGCATCAATACATAGTTTAATATTTTATAATAAATGTGTACTACTTGTTATAAACACAAGGTTGTCAAACTTCGCATATGCTCTCCATTCAGAAATTCAGCTTTTGAACAAATTCTACATCAGCAGTGAACACAGTACCATCTTTCCCTCTTCTAGCTTGGATTAATGACAAATGCAATTAACACTAACAAGTGGCGTCTAAGGTTTGAACAAGTGAAAACCTGTGCTGTGCTAACATATTAAATTTTTTTATCATAACACTGTTGTTTACACTTTGCGATCAGATTTTTTCTGCAATAGTCCTTTTTAAACAGTAGAGCTACATTTCTCTACAAAAGACTTTATTCCTGTAGATTAAGACAAATTTATCTTGATTTCTAAAGATGAATGCGAAATACTGGTCCAAATACTTCCAAATTACTTTAAGCTTCTAATTTCTGCTCCAACTCGTCCATTTTTAGTGCCCTGATTTCCATTCCCTCTGGACATTTTGCCGAGTCTCTTCATATTGAACATCTTTGTATGTTAGGTCCTACAAAGTGGAGAAAATTCATGTATTATTTATGCGCCATAACCGTCTCTCTTCTCATAAATACCGCTCCGGTGGCCTAGTGGTTAGAGCGTTCGCCGCAGAAAGCGGGAGGTCGTGGGTTCGATCCCCGGCCGAGTCATGCCAAAGACTTACAAAAATGGTACTAACAGCTGCCTCGCTTGACGCTCAGCATTAAGAGGTTAGTGTTAGGACTGGTCGGCCTGGTGTCAGGATAATGTGACTGGGTGGGACATCATGCTACATGTCTGCGGCATGATGCTTCAGTGCTAGACATCACTATAAACTGCCTCACAGCAGACATCGTAGCGATATGACTGAAAAATTGTTAAAGCTACGTTAAAAATCCTAATCAAACAAACAAACAAACAAACTTCTCATATATAATTACAATAGTGCTATGCAGCGCGCATCCGTAACAAGAAAGATTCTTAAACGAGAATCGCAATGCACGATTTATGACTAAGTTTGTTTAGTCCCGTTCTTATTATGTCAGGTTACCATGTTTACCATGTGATTGGTCATTGTTTAGTAACGAAAGCAATTAGACACCAACCTGATCGATGAATAGCCAGATTACTCAAGGATTAGTAGGTTTCGCCATATTGCACATACAACATGTTGAACTAATGACATCCCATTTTTAGGGTAATGGGAGAGAAAGGACCGGTACCAAAAAGGTCCGTCTTAAAATAATAATAATAATAATAATAATAATAATAATAATAATAATAATAATAAGAAGAAGAAGAAGAAGAAGAAGAAGAAGAAGAAGAAGAAGAAGAAGAAGGAAGTTTTCCTTTCAAACACATATATTCATCTATATGTCAATGAAATTTTTACATATATTGCTATTACACTGAGCTGTAAATATTGAAGCACTGGTCATTGATAATGAATACCAAGACTAAAATATATATACACACACACTTGGACCATGAATGACTCTTTTTCATTGTCATTACGAACGAATTACCTTGCATCTTACATAGTATTGCCTTCTTCCAAACCCGAGTGTAATATATACGCAATGTGTGGTCCTAATATGAGAAAACAGACCGAGTCATAAACGAATGAATCTAATATATTCAAGACAAATTGTAAACATTTACCGTAATAGTCAATTTTGTTTAGTAGCCCGTAAAAGGGCAGAAGTCTAACCTCTGATAAAGGGAGGAGAAATGGCATCAGGTGTTGCGGAGGTTCAAACTTTAGTCTTGTGCGCCGCTTAGTGCTGTGAGGATCGATGAGGTCAGCTACTACCAGGTCATTTAATGGAGGCCAAACTGTGACTGCTTGGGACGACAGGTTCCACGATTCTCTCAAATCGTTGGCAATTAGAGTGGCTAGGGGAATTGGGCAACTGAGGTACGGTTCTCCCAGAGCTCTGATGTTTGCCGCTGATTTCTCGAAGTTACTTGACGTTAGTCGGTCTAGGTTTCCCTCACATTTTAATCTCTTCGAAGCTGCTGAGATTATCCGGTAGTCGTCAATGTGCTGCTGAGCTGCTATCCAATCCTCTATCATCTCACCCAGCCCCACTTCTAATATTTGATCGTGTAGATATAGTCGCACCTGTTTCTGGATTGTAGTTAATTGCTGATACGACGGTTTGGCTGTAGTCGTCGGCGTATCCTTTGATTTTGTCACAACCTGATGTACTTTTGTTGCTCTTGGTGGTCGGGGTGTCTGTGCTTCTTGGTATGTGTTAATAAAATGTGTCGATGCTGCTTCTTTCTTCTTTTCGTCCTCCCTTCTCTGTCTTGTTCCTTTTTGCGATGGACGTGCACTTGGTGTAGGTAAGAGTGGTTCTTTTTTCTTTAGTACTACGGCTGTTGGAGCTGTTGTTGTAGTGGGTGGAGTTGCTGCTTTCTGATATACTTTAGTAGGGGAGCGCTGCATCTGTTGAGTATATACTGGGTTCGAGCGCTCCTGCTGTCTTACCCGATTTTCCCTTTCATTACCCTGCTGTCTTTGGGGGCTAATTCTGTGCTTGCTTTCGTCGTTGGATTCCTCCCAGATTAGTAAAAGGGTGATACTTCTTTCCTGGACACGTAAGCTCCAGTCTGATGCAATGTTAAGTCCAAGGCTTCTAATCGCATTCAGTGCTTGTCTGGGGATAATCAATTCCATCTCTAGCTATCTTCTTTCTAGCGTATTGCTTCTTGTTCGCCAAACCGAGGACTGGATACAGAACTAAAAGTTTGGTCACATGTATATTATTACTTCCGATTACAATTGCATGTACTTGATAATCATTTAGTAAAGAACCCGATTAAATTGCCAACGGATTAACAATCATCCAGATTATTCATGGACTATTAGTTACGTTATATTACACATACTCACATGTTGCTCAATCAGACCCTATTGTTAGATATCAGGCATGAGCATATTTCATGCCAGAAACTAATTTGGTATTCCAAAAAATGGACATTTCTAAATTATTACAAGAAATAGAAAAAAATAAATCTGCTAAATTTAATCTACAATGATGTTATTAAGAATAAGTGTAACAATTACTAGAGTAATACGATTGTAAACCAAACAATTTATATGGAGTTCAAACATGTATGTATGTATGTATGTATGTATGTATGTATGTATGTATGTATGTATGTATGTATGTATGTATGTATGTATGTATGTATGTACGTATATAGGTAGGTAGGTAGATAGGCAGGCAGGTAGGTAGGTATGCCGATTAAATTATACAATAAATCGTATAACAGAAAGCAAGTTATACTACATAAGCAGTGAACAGCTATCAGTCTGAAAAATGTTGATCAGTATGAATATAGCTACGATCGGCCTCGTTGTAAAACTGCATGGTGAGCCAAGCAAACATCTTTACATACTAAACTATACTTATTCTGTTATACCTTTTTCAAACGCTAAAATGGAGAAAAATCCTGCAAAATAATACATACAACACGATATGAAATACAGGCATTCCAGAGACACCATCCCCCAAAAGATATACCGACAAGGAAACTTTATCTGTAACGTTACTTTCATTGGAATAGATCATGTAAACAGATATACATTTGTCGGTGCAAGACTCTGCCTTGATAAAAACAACACGTATATCTATGCATGATTCTATATCGAGAAATGCATATATGCACGAATCTATATTTCTATTATATGTTTATAGAAGTACACGTAACATCCCCATGCATATCATTCTCATGCATATTTATAGCACGCGTATGTATATATATATATATATATATATATATATATGTATGTATGTATGTATGTATGTATGTATGTATGTATGTATGTATGTATGTATGTATGTATGTATGTATGTATGTATGTATGTATGTATGTATGTATGTATGTATGTATGTATGTATGTATGTAATTCCCCAATTTCGATTAGCGATGATAATGAATATTTGAAAATAAAGAGGTAATGCATTGAAATACATTAGATAAATAAAGAAAGGAAGGAAGGGAGGAAGGAAATCTGACGTCTACGTTCTTACCTTATGACATACCTAAACAAGCGCATACATATCAGCATTATTGTTGTGTTATTATAGTAGTATGGGCCTATGACCTAAATTATAAGCAAAATACCTACCTACCTACCTACCTACATACCTACATACATACATACATACATACATACATACATACATACATACATACATACATACATACATACATACATATTTGCACGAAATATTAAAGTAGCTTTTATTTTATTTGATATCGGTTGTCTGGTTTACAACCTGTTTATTCCTATTATTGTTATTCTTATTAGGAATAACTTTATTGCAGTTTTACATTTACAGACATTCTATTTTTTATTTCTGTCACTAATTTCGAAATGTCCCGTAGGTCGAATATCCAATTAGTTTTTGGTATGAAATTTGCTCATGCCGGATATATAATACTAGTGTGTAATTAGTGCAACAGGTCGTATGTGCAATATGATGTAACTAATAATCATTAAATAATCCGGTTGACCATTAATCAGTTTGGTGTCTAATCGGTCCGAATTACTTTATTATATGCAATGGATTATGCATTTTAGTCAAATGAGTTTGTGTTGGTTCTAATCCCACTAACACACACTTGCCATAGATAGCAGCTGAAACAACGAGTGTGCGTGGATCTATTCCTCTCATGCAATAGCATTACACTAAAGTTTTTAGAGACTCTAATAGTCCTACAATATGAGTGAGTGAATGTTAAATTAAAGTGAACCGGCCACTAACGGTAATTATTCACCGTTTTATCTTTCAAAAGGAAGTTATTTAATTTTCCCGTGGGGTAAGGAATGGTGCCACATCCCCACGGGTGTTTATGCACACATAGTGTACTATTTAATTTGGTCGTCATGTCAGGAGGGACTATCGACATGAATGTAGGACCTAGATGAGTGGGAATGGATCAAACACGCACTCAACACTATCAACCAATCGGAAGAAGTGTACTAGAGGTGCAAAGGCACCAAATAATGACTGGTGAAAAATGGTTTTCACGTCTCGTCATGTTGATGGTTTCTGGTCACGAGAAAGGAGGAAATGGTCCGATAATTCAGCCCATGTATGTCGACAGCTTTGAAAAGCCCTAGCCATACTTATTTCAAATCAGGTCCAGTTTCACTAATGGACGGAAAATATACTAATAATGTGTAAGCCACCTGTGTAATTAAATCAAATTTTGTGTAGTTGAAGATTTTTTCTAACTCCTAACATACCAATGTTTCTAGTACCCAGTGTACGTATGACGGCTAAATATAATACGTGTTCCTTGAACACATACAAGCCAGGGGAACGTGGCTGTCTTTTCATAACCCAGGAGCAATTAATAAGCACGCTGTGCTTGCATAAAGCCGTGATACATAACCAGTACCAGCGCACACAACGTTAATTCAATTAGTCAGTCAGTCAACCCGTCCTGTATCCTATCGTCCGCGCGAGGACAAGAAACAACAAGCTAGAAAGAAGATCGCTTGAGATGGAGTTGATTATCCAAAGAGAAGCAATGCATGCAATTAAATACTTAGGCCTTAATTTGCATCAAGGTGATGGTTACTGGTCCAGGAAACAAGAACCATCCATCTACTTATCTGGGAGGAAAGCAGAGGCGAAAGAAAGCAGAGAATTTGCCCCCAATAGTAGAGAAAAGTAGGAACAACTGCAGGAGCCGTCTAACTCTGCTTGTGCTCAGCATTTACAGTGCTTCTCTACCGAGGTATATCAGCAATCACGATCTCCACCCAGAGCAACAATAGCTCCAATAGTGGTAGTGCTAAGGAGTAAAGGACCATTCTTAGCTTCAACAAGTGCACCACCATCGCAACAAGGGATATTGCTAGGAAGGGTTGCGGATAATACGAAAAAAGCGAGAAGAGAAGAATAGGAGTTGACCGATAGGAATGAGAAAGCTGAAATGAGAGAATTACGCCCCCAACCACAACCTCAACGTAAAGTAGCAACGAGACAGTCGTTAAATACTACCAAATGAGCACAGACACTCCATCAACCAAGATCAACAACAGTACCTCAGGCTGTGACGAAACCAAAATATACAAAGGCGGCAGTCAAACAACCGATCGACAATTAACTACGAAACAGTAACAAGTGCGACTATACTTCACCATCAAACAGCAGAAGTAAGACTCGAAGAGACTAAAGTGTTAAGGGCACCTGGACCGACTAACATCAATATCTTCCATAAATCAGCGGCAAACAGAGCTCTGTGAGAACCGTTCATCAGCTATCCGATTCCCGATTGTCAACAAGCTTTGAGAGTCACTGAAAGTGTTGTACCAACCAGTCACAGTTTGGCCACCATTACATTACCTGTTAGTAGCAGACCTGATCGATCCTCACAGCACCGAGCCACGGACAAGACCTTAGGCCATTTCTGCTCTCGTTGTCAGAGGTCATACTTCTGCCCTTTTAAGAGCTTTAAAACATTGTCGTATTAATTTTATGAATAATTATTATTATTATTATTAGTATTATTATTATTATTATTATTATTATAAATAATTGCTGGGTTACATTTAGAAGATACATTTATTGTTTTTTTACACTATAATTTTCCTGTATTACAAATATGTAAATATGATTTTCCCAATGAAATTTGCTCTTGCCGGATGACTAGCATTAGGGTGTCATTAGTGCAACATAAAGTATATGCAATATGATGGAGCTCTAATAATCCTTCAATAATCTGGCTAGCTATTAATCAGGTTGGTGTCCAATTGGCTTATTTAATGTTTCTCGTCCATCGATTGGACGAGGACTACTCTAGTCATCCGAGAGTTTGAGAAGTTGGTTATTTTTGTGCGTGCGCAGGTGGCTGATGAGGAGAACCCTTGCACAGAATGTTTGTTTGTATTTGGGGCAGGGGATGAGTTGGACATTTCTAGGAGGGTTGATGGCACGTAATTTTCTGGCTTGCCTCTTTAGCTCTACAGCCGCTGTCCTGCTAGATTCACACAACTTGCAGCCTTTGTTCGCGGAGGAATCCCAAGTGACTCTATTGCTTGTTGTTTGCTCCCAGGAATCAGGGTTTGTGTTGAATTGTTTCAATGCAGCTTTCAGATTGTCTGTGAATCGTTTCTTCTGACCTCCGTTGGATCGCTGTCCTTGTTGTAGCTCACTTTATAAGAGTCTCTTAATCAGCCGGTGGTTTGGCATGCGTACAACATGTCCCACCCAGTGTAGCTGGGACTGCATCATGAAGTTATGAGTGCTATGGAGAACTGCCTGGGAGATTTCCTCAGTGTCTGGAAACATGTCCAGCCACTTAATGTTGAGGATTTTTCTGAGACTTGTGATGTGAAATTGGTTCATCTTCCTGGCATGGTGTTGGTACACCATCCACATTTTGCATGTGTAAGGTAGTGTGGGGAATAGAAAAGCTCTGTAGACCTTTTGTTTGGTCTGGATGCTGATATATGTATGTAAGGCTCGCTATTCAGGATTAAATAGAACATTTCCTCAGGGACATGTGCACACACTTCCTCCCTTCAAAGATGACAAATTTTGACGTTGCGATTGCCTTTCAAGTTATTCCCTTCCTTGGAGAGGAAGATGCAATAAGTTATTGGATTTTAAGAACAAATGTGCACCTTATTACAATAGACAGTTTTATTATTGTGTTGATATTTGTCGGATTATTTTGAGTGCAGTTTGAATCATATGCAGGCTTTTCAGAATTGGATGGAATATTTTTTTACATACACACGCACTCTCATTACTTCCAACAGTAGAAACTCTTAACAACAAGATTTACTTTATTATCCATGTCTGAGAGAGGAAGATGCATTAGGTTCTTGAATGTCTATGACAAACGTGTACTTAATGTAATATTTTCAGATCGCTTTGGTTGGTATGTGATCAGGATCAGATGGAGCCTTTGATTGGTATGTGATCAGGATCAGATGGAGCCTTTGTTCTTGGACATAACCACAATCTTCTTTCAATGATTGTAGTACGTGATATCATGATTACCTGACATTTATTCCCGTTCTCGAGAGGAAAACGAATTAACTTATTGGATCTCTGGAACAACTGAGCACACTTTATTGTCAAAGACAATATAGACAATATTGTATTACTTAATCAATCATAGTATAGTCATGTTATTTTCAGAACTGCGTAGGATTGGAAGTCACATTTGATAAAGGACAAACACGTTGTTTTCAAACAATGCAAATGTATTAGATCAGGCCCCCTTTTATTGTAATCTAAATTTGACTCCCGTAACATTGCTTTGCCCTTGTCCAATACCTTGCCTTCCATTGGATGCTCTAGACTTCTGAGATCGCATGTTGCGTCATTACCGTGTCTTGTTTTATATTTTCATTTTGCATTGTGTAGCCCTTATTCACCGCCTCATTTTACATTGTGTAGCCCTTATTCACTGCCTCATTTTACATTGTGTAGCCCTTATTCACTGTTCTTTAGCCTAGCCTTGCATAGCCTTGTGTTGCATCGTGAAGCTATCATCTTTAATAGTATTCACATTTTCCAATGCCTCACCTTGCATTTCCCATGCACATTGCCTTGACTTGTTATGTCAAACTTTGAATAGCCTCATGGTGCATCATTTGGTTGCCTTGTCTTTAATCATATTCATTTTCTGCCATACCTCACCCTGCATATCACTTGCCTTCTGTCTTGCCTTCCTGAACACACCCTGCATTATATGACCTCATGTCGAATTGTTATGACCACATGTCTTGTTTTGTATTTTCATTTTGCTTTTAGTAACCATTGCCCATTCCTTTGTGTAACGTTTTCTTGATCCACATAAAGTCAACGTTTTCATTTAAAAAGATTTATCCCCGCCCAGCACTTGACTAATATATATATATATATATATATATATATATATATATATATATATATATATATAAGGTTTACCCATCAAAGAGTATTGAAATGTACTCAATATTGGAGAAAAATACAAGTTTACGATGTCTTTTACATTACTCCACAATTTATACAATTCGAAAACATCTCATATTTGCGGCTTGTAAGGTGAATAATTTCCTTACTTTATTTCTTTGCACATACATATGTTATTACATATATTATTACATTTATTATATTTTCTTTGGGACTGTTACCCAGGATAGGAGAGAAGATTTTAGAAGTATGTTTCCATAGATGATGAAATATGGTAATTTGGAATGTATTTCCAAACAGGAAAGATTTATAGTTCATCTAATATGGTCATGGATGATTTTATCCCAACTTCAATGATACTTGAAACTATGTCTTTAGCCATGGTTTAGGGTTTTGTTTCTTTTGCTACAACCGCTCAAGTCGGTGTTTAAATGTGTGTAAATGGCTCTCATCTGTCGATGCAGCCGTAATTGTGTGCAAATATGGTAGCTAATGAGCAGCAGAGAGGGTGAATCAGACAACGTTTTTAAGCAAAATTTTACTACTGCATTTCTTATGGGATCTTTCAAACAAATGGATTGCAACGTCGTTGTCACTCACCCTCTCTGCTGCTATGGGTTACGGTGATTTCAACCGAATATTTGATCAAGTCCTATACGATATCGTGTCCTCGGGTCTGCTAAATTTATTGTCACAAATCCGTGTGGTTTTGACTGAGCGTGACTAAAGAAATTTCTAAACTGATTATGATTCATATCACCGCTGCACCAAGTCTGATGAATATTTCGTAGCGTATGAGTATCAACGCCGTTAAATACACACAACACATTGCAATTATCTCTGATCACTTTTGGTATTTGTGTGTACCGTTGAGTGACATATATCACATCAGTGTTTTTATGCCTGCCTCGGGAAAATATTCTAGCGGGATT
This sequence comes from Unio pictorum, assembly GCA_030141615.1. Lineage (NCBI taxonomy): Eukaryota > Metazoa > Mollusca > Bivalvia > Unionida > Unionidae > Unio > Unio pictorum. The sequence goes on from JARLTB010000065.1 coordinate 6,607,010, forward strand.
TTTTTGATTATCTAACATGATATCATCGTATACCACTAAATTGTTAATACTTCCATCAATAGCATCAATGCTCGGGGCTTCCTCTATATCAGTAATAAACTCAATAATATCATCATCGATTTGAAATTCTTTTGCTTTCTCGTTAAAATCCTTTAGCACTTCATAGCATCGCTGATCGTCTACACTCGGGGCTATTAAATACAATTTGTTCCATTTCATCCATCTCGTTATCAAATTAAGTAGCAGTTGTGTCTTTCCGCTTCCAGATGGTCCGATTATAATCATTCTAATTGAATTCGGCAACATTTCATGATGTTTAATAGGTTCCCGTCGTTGGGTAGCTGAATAATCAATTATATTCATGCCGTTATATATAAATTATGGATCTATATTGTGTGAAGTGTAAAAAACGTACTGGCACAGATGACTTGACGACGATTACAACTAAAAATAACCGATCAGCGCTTTCTGGTAAATGCGTACAATGTAGTACAAAGAAATTTAGATTTGTTTCTAAACCCAAGGAACCCAAGGAACCTTTAAAAAAAAACGAGGAGGTGATATCGCAGCCAAGCTAACTAAACTCCCTGGAACCCCATGGGCAAAATACCCTGGAGAAAAGCACCTTCCAGGATATAGCTACTGTGGACCGGGAACAAGACTTGATATCAGACTCAATAATCAAAATCAGCCCCGACCCGGTGAAGAACCAATAAATGCCATTGATAAGGCCTGTCACCTTCATGATGTATCTTATAAAAGCAGCAATTTGCAGCATAGACATCTAGCAGATGTGAAATTAATTCATGCGTTAAATGCTATTCCTGATAAATCTTTCAAAGAAAAATTGGCTTCCTTTTTGATAAAATCGGCTATGAAAAGTAAATTGATGTTAGGTGCTGGTAATTAATAACAACATGGAATCTATTTATTATTCCCCAAGAGGATACTGGAGAGGCAAGGCAGCAATCCATAAACTCGCTAGCGCTGCAAAAGTGAAAAAAACCACTGCGGCTCATTGGTTATCTAAACAGGCACTATGGCAAATTTATCTACCACCGCCTAAACAAATTCAATTCTCGCATTTTGATGTGACCGGACCCAATGAAGTTCATCAGGCTGATCTATTATTTTTGCCACATGACCACGGTTACAAATACGCATTAACCGTAGTTGATATTGCAAGTCGATACAAGGAAGCAGAACCGTTAAAAACAAAATCGGCCACTGAAGTAGCTTCTGCATTTGAAAGGATTTATCGACGAGGTCCTCTGCACTGGCCAAATCTATTACAAATTGATCCCGGCAAAGAATTTCAGGGTGCAGTGTTATCTACAATGAAATATCACAATGTCACTATCAGACGAGGACATACTGCGCTACATCGTGATCAGGCAATTGTAGAACGGTTTAATAAAACCCTTGCTGAGCGGTTATTTGGATATCAATACGCAAAAGAATTCATCCAAGAAAAAAGATCCCGTGAATGGGTTAAAAGGTTACCAGCTGTGATTACTGCACTGAATAACGAGATTACTAGAACAATTAATTTGAAACCTATCAATGCGATTAAAAAGAAGTCAATACCTGAAATGGAAATTCAAAAAGATTTCAAAGAACCAATTCTTGGTAGTAATATCATTGTGAGGTATTTATATGAACCAGGAGAGCTTGAAGGGGGCAGAAAAAGGGCTACTGATCCTATTTGGAGTATTACTGCACATAAGATATCTAGTATAACACGATCTACGGGTAGACTTCCAATCTATAAACTGGATTCAACTGCCCCTCAACGGGGTTTTACTAGACAACAATTACAAGTGATACCTGAGGATACTCAATTACCACCGCATGGGCTTAACTAGCACCGTTGCGTCTATTGCACTCAAGACAAGTCAACATCACATTATTTCTGACATGACCGAGACTATTATTTTTTCTGTCAACGGTAAATTGGCGAGGATCCTTATCCGAATACTGCCAACGCATTATACAATTGCAACTTGCGCAGTGATTATTTTGTTGTTGCTTCAAAGTGATTATTAATTCAGCATCAATGTCAAATTCTCGTTGTTTTTTTTTTTGTCTTGTTGTTTGTAACCGGAGAGTTTTTTATCAATAATTTTAACATCAATATCATCTATTGTGGTGTCATTATCATCGCCAATGATTTCATCATCGAGGACAATTCTTCGAAGTTGATTTATTTTTCGTACTCTAGACACTGCGAGATAGACTAAATTTGACCATTCGATGCGATTATCTACCATCCAAACAATTGTATCCGATATAGTCAATCCCTGTGAAGAGTGTATTGTTGCTGCATAACCTAGCGTCCACGGGGATTTATTAGCACGCAATGCATCTTCAACGACATTGATATCAACCAGCACAATATCATTTAATACTAAATTCTGTTTTTGAAATCCTTCGGATTTTGGGCCTGGAATATCAACTTCAATGTTCTGTTTTCGTGTATCCGATGGCCTATAACAGAGGGGCACTGGAAGTGTTGCAAATTTTTCTTTATGCAATTCAAATAATTTCATCTGAAGTGTGTCTCTGACTATTTTTCTACTTGCAATGATTAAATCGTTTGGTCTCCACATTTCCCAAAAATCATTCATTGGAGTTTCCGAAATTATTTCACGGGCTATTTCACATTGGATTCTATCCGGTTGTAATCTAATTAGTTTCTTAAATTCTTTTAATTTTTCATCAAGTGATCTATGATCGGTATCAATTTCTTCATAATAGTCTACAAAACCCTTTAGCCATTCATGTGGGGAAGCACCGACAAATGGTGGTGGTTGGCCGTGATCACCGCACATGACGATTTTTGTATTTTTCAATAACAACCACTCAAGAAATATTTTTAATACATCTAATGGCACTGTGTCTATTTCATCCCAAATGATAATTTCAGGAATAAATTTCTCTCCCATGCGCTCAGGAGTCCATTTATCTCCCTTCCATCGGAAAAAACTATGATAGGTACAGGCATTAACCCCTCTCTGTATCATCTCTCTTGCAAGTCTGTGTGTTGGTGTTAGCACAATCATGTTTGATTTGGAAACACGAAACACGAAATAACTCAATTGCCCGGGTTGTTTTTCCTGACCCACCACAACCGTTTAAATAAACTGTTTTATATCTACAGATTGGATCAGAAATCGGTGGTGCACTAGAAAATTCTGAACACTGATTGCTTTCTAAGTAATTATTTTCAATGGTAACATCTGCTGATTGAATATAATCATGAAGCATTTCCTTCTTAATTCTCCATGTCCCCCATTTCTCGTTGCCAGTAGCCTTAAAATCAACCATTTTGCTATTTATGTAAAATGAGTCAGTAGCAACTCTAACTGCGGTGGTAGGAAATCTATTGATCATTGAAAACAGATTGATAGAAGCATAACCAAGCATAGAAGCTCTCAAATGTGTGTACTGCGGATGGTATCCATCAGTGTAAGTAACAATTGTACCCAATTTGGTTCCATTGGACATAAATGCGTCCTTACGATTGACATATAGGCCCCTATTCGTTAAATCCGTGATTACAAAATCGTATTCAGCATTGTCTATAATCAGTCGTGAAGAATATCTCGTATTATCATCTTTGCCACCTTGGGTAAATTTACCGATTATTCTTCGTCCAAGATCTTTTGCTTCATTGTTTCTGATTTCAAATAACTGTTTGGACCAATCCATGATTTGTTGTTCACTGAAATTTGGAAACAGTTTTCGCTCTTCGCTAATTATTTTTTCTAGATCAGGTTGTGGTAACCAGACTGATTTCTGTGCTCGATAGGATATAATTGCTTCACTGACAATTAATGATTTTAACATCTTACAATCAAGCATATACCGTAATAACACTATTGGCATCCAGTGTTTTTCAGACATGTGTTTACCAATCCAAAGATAACTACACGGATGAAGTCCTGTAGCCATTTTTCCTTCTTAAGGAAAAATGGTTATCTAAACAGGCACTATTATCAGGAAAAAAAAATGGAAATACTCAAAGAAAGAACCCTATGAAAGACACAGTGGCCTATATCAAGGGGGCCAAATGACTGACAACCGCTCATCATGGTTGTTATTTATTTTTGTCTGCATTTATATTTATATATACAGAATTAATTTTAAAAAAGATATTTATATATACAGAATTATTTTTAAAAAATATATTTATATATACAGAATTATTTTTAAAAAATATATTTATATATACAAAATTAATTTTTAAAAAAGATATTTATATATAGAGAATTAATTTTTAAAAAAGATATTTATATATACAGAATTAATTTTTAAAAAAGATATTTATATATACAGAATTAATTTTAAAAAATATTAACGGCTCTTTTATTTTTGAAAAATGAATTAGAAATATGTATTATCATATATGAATTCTGAAAATATGAATACCATCATAGTTCAAATTGCAAAATTGAAAAATCAGGATATTAAATTGTCAGATGGGTTAAATCCTGATCAAATCAAGTCGGATTTTCAGGATATAGAATACGGAGTTAGTACTAACAAGTATATGTTACCAAAGAAATATGCACTCATCAAAAAAATTCAGAATTCTATTCGAGACTCTCTTGCATTTTCCAGTGAAGTAGGTGTGTTTGTTCCGTTATATACTATCGTGGAAGGAATACGAAAAGAATTGGGTAACGAATATGAATTGAAAAAGGAAGTTAATTCTAAAATTAGAAACTTACGAGCGTTAATTCAAGAAAATGAACTATTTTGATTGACCGACCCTCAAAAGATTTTGTCAGACAGTAAAATCTCCTTGAGATTTTCATTTTTTGTCATTTTTTTATTGAATCAGTGAAAATATTTCACACTGCGAAAATAAAATAGAATCCTAACAGCTTTTCTCTATGGAAAATCCAATGCAAAATCGACTACTTGACCCTACGAGGTTTTTTACCAAAAATCGATGAAAAATGACCAAACATCACTGAAAACAGGCAAAAATTGATGAAAAATGGCTAAAAATCATCAAAAATGAGTTTTAACAGCTTTTCCTTATGGAAAATCCCATGTAAAATCGACTACTTGACTGTAAAATCTCTTTGAGATTTTCAACTGAAAACCACCAAAATTGCACAAAATGGCACCAAAACTGTCAAAAACAGGCAAAATCAATGAATAAAAAATAAAAATATTTCACAGCAATAAAAAATAAAAATATTTCATAGCAATAAAAAATAAAAAATTTTCACAGCAATAAAAACTATTTCACACTGAATAAAAAATTGGACCGTTAAGGGAAGGAATCATCGATGGGAAAAATTGTTTTGCAATTGAAAAATGGTTTCTGATTTCAAATAATGGTCAATGAAGCATTAACGACCCGATTGGCTCGTGAGCGACTAGATGCAATTAAGAAATTTATACCAATTCGCGACTCTGTCAGGAATAAACTGCAAGAACGACAGAGTCTTCAGACTGATTTTGCTGCGGGATCTGAAGAGTTGTTTAAACCAATAACTACAACAACGAAACAGATAGTGTCAACAATCTCTGAGCAAGGAAAGAAACAAGAAGAGACTTTTCTCCCTGTGTTAGAAAAAATAGCAAAAAGAACTAAACAAACAAAAAAGTCTTTAGAAACACTTCCAGTAGATATAGTAGCTACTTCACGGCAACAACAAAAAAAGAGCAAGTACTAGAAGAACTAGGTGCTATTGCAAGAAAACAAGAAGAGGAAGAAGACATTACTATAGCAAAAATGCATTCACCGCAAAGTATATTTACAAACTATGCATACAACATAATTAAAAGTTTTAAAGATGACAATAATTTAATTAACTTTACCGTGCGGAATTTTCCACTCGATCAAAGAGAAATAGCTGTAAACAAAGGGTATAAAGAGTATATAAAAAACGACGAGAATTGGATAAAAAAAGTATACTTGGCAAACCGTGGTAGATTTAGAATCACAGAAAGTAACCGCAATAATTTTGAGAGTTTTAAAGACAAAGTATTGAGTAGAATAGATCAAATGAATATAGTAGTTAAAGAGGATGAAGAGGAGTCAACTGGAGATGGATATTTAGGTAGCGGAATAGTTGAAAACACTAGCGTTACTTGTCCTGGTAACATTCTCAGTGATATATCACGGTTAGAAGTCCTCATCGGAGGGAAACGAGCCGGAAATAACTCTCCAGAAATAATTAATGAGGCCGCTGATATCTGTAGACGATTATTTGCCGGTGGTATCATGGACATTAATGTATATCGAGAACTCATTGCTGAGTTAGTTGAAAATCACAAAGATGCCCATGGTTATTACAGCGATTGATCACTAATTAAAAAACTACTAGTTTTATAACAAGATGATTATACACTACAATCATGATAAACCAACCCCCGTCTATGTGGTAAACTCACGATTGCCTGTTTATAGAGCATACTACGGAGATGGTTTAGGTAATACCATTGCAGGGTTATTTACAAGAATGGCCCCAAAAGTGATGCCGTTAGCTAAACAATTAGGAATGAAAGCCATTGATGTTATTCGTGATAAGGGTATTGGTGTTGTTGGAGATCTTGCCGGGAAAGCGTTTTCAACTGCGAAGAATAAAATAACATCATTAGTGAGACGAAGAAAGAAACAGGTACCATTGCCATCTACAGCGGAAATGCCTGCGAGTGTTAGTAAAATAATAAATAACGCAGTAGATGAAAAATTAGCGTCATTGGTGACTCCCTTGATAAATCAAGGGGACCAAGATAACATGATAGCAAACATGATAGCGGGAAGTGGCTTTAAAAAACCACGTAGAAAACGCTAGCGTTTTTCACGATGAAATGGAAAATCCGATTTAGACTCTGATAAATAGAATAAAATGTTCAAAAGGTCACCTGATCCAGCATTTGATATGGAGGCCCCAGTGCGTAAAGATGATTCTGTACGCGATTTTCAATTTTATTCTTATCACGCAATACAACCCGATCTCCGATCACGAATTGAACTTCAAGTTCATGATACCAGTAAATACTTTTTGCCTTGTGAAGCATTTATTGAAGTAGAAGGAGAACTTGTAACAAATGATGCTGTTCATAATGATCCACCATATGACATTAGCCCAACTATCCGAGTTGGTTTTGTCAATAATGGCATAATGGCGTTATTTGAAAGTGCAAGATATCTCATTGATGGAAAAGAAATTGAATCCATTGACCGTGAAGTTGATGTGGCCACAACAATCATAGGGTTAGCAAGATATTCTGATGATTATACAAGATCAGCTGGTCCATCTATGATGTTTTCTAAGGATCTTACTGATCACCCTGAACACAACCAGTATTCTAGAGTCAAGGCAACACATGCTTCTTCAGTTAATCCAGCACCAGCCGGATATACAAGACCAGCTGGTGATTTTGATGTCATAAATAATATTACTAACTTCAACCTAGGATTTGCAACACGTGTATTAACGTTGCAAGGACAGCGTCGACAGTTTTCATGTGCAATTCCACTGCATCATATATTCGGATTCTGTAGAAACGTCCGAAAAGTTATTTATGGAGCTAAACACACAGTAGCGCTTGTACGAAAGGGTACTGATAATGATGCAATATGGCATGATGCTGGTGTTGCTGATGGTAAAGTCATTTTAACAAAACTAGCATTGTGGATGCCAGTGTTAACTCCATCAATCATAGCAGAAGAAAAATTGTTATCATTTATGAACCAAGGAGGAAAATCATTGTTGAGTTGGTTATCAGTGACTACGGATATTCAACTGGATAATGTTGATGATATATTTACTTGGCATATGGCATCAAAAAAAGGGGTTTCAGCTCCACGTCATATATTTATTGCATTACAAAATAATGCACGAGTTGGTAATCAACAACGAAGTCATATGATATTTGATCAGTTAGGTGTTAGAGAGGTCTCACTGAGAATAAACGGACAACAGGAACCATCTGAAGATGTACAACTTGATTACGGTCAAAATCATATTTCACGTGTCTATCATAACTTATTGTCGTTTATGGCACGTGATCTAAATGTGGATACTGGTTTGCAAATATCACAATTGGATTTCAAAAGCATCTATCCGATTTATTACTTTTCTCTGGAACATCTCGACTTGGTGAGACAATATGTTGTTGATATACACTTTAGAGTCCGTGTAACCCGTCCTGGTGGTATTGCTAATTATAGAGCGGTTGCTGTCATTCTCAGTGATAAATCAATGCTACTTGAAGGTGTTGGTGGACGAATGAGATTTATTGATGCACCAGTGGAAAATCTTTGATAGCAATTAGATCAATCTGTATTTGTATAATGTCATATAGTAATATCAATGTGTCATTGACACCTGGTCAGTTAAAAAAATTGCAATCAAAATCCGCTAAACAATGTGGAACCACAATCACGTTGAAACCTAATCAAATGAATGGCGGGGCAAATAAATTGTCACTGAGAACTCGTCAAGTGAAACATTTCAATGATGCTTTCAAGGATAAAAAAGGTGTTCAGATTACTCTTTCTGCGGCTGCTATCAAAAATATGATTAAAACAGGCGGTATATTCCCGTTGTTAGCTGCAATACCAGCATTGATTGCAGCAGCAGCCCCAGCAGTGGCTAAAGCGGCCGCATTGGGGGTAGTTGGAGGCTTGGGGACAAAAGCGGTACAGAGCATTGCTGAATCATATGAACCGAAGAAAGGTCGAGGGTATAAAAAAAAGGGAAAGGGTCTAAGACTACCAGGAACCCCGTATTCATGGTACAGCGGAAAAGGTCTGAGACTACCAGGAACCCCGTATTCATGGTACAGCGGGAGATCCGTTCACGGATCAGGCCTGAGACTAGGACCGGTTTATTAATTGAGGAACCTATGGTTCCCAAATCTTCGATGGTTCCAATGTCCAATTTTGATTTAATGGATGCTGCTAAAAAACTAGCCATAAAAAATTTCAGAGGTGTTTTTATGAAAGATCAATTACCACATCAACCAAACAAAACTGAAACAGGTATTATTAATCTCGATAACAGCACCGGACCTGGAACTCACTGGGTTGCATACGCTATTGATCCACGTGGGATTGTCTATTTTGATTCATATGGATTAGCACCGCCAAAAGAGTTTATGCGTTATATAAAAAAATTTCCAATGAAGACTTGGTATTCTACGCTACCAACACAACAAATCAATGACCCACCAATATGCGGCAGCGAAGTATTAAATGTCCTTAACGCTATTTCAGCATCTAGAAAACCACCACACATTGTCGTAAATGACTACACCAGCAATCGCTTTTTAGAGAGAGAAAGAGTTTTACAATAACATGATTGATATTTGGGGAAGACCTCTGAAACCCAAACCCGATGACACTGCAACCCTTGATTCTATCAAGGATATAAAAAAAAAAATTAAAGATGAAATCGCTAAGACGTTGAATTTAGTAAATGTTGATCCTAATGAGATAGTTGTATTTCAAGACAAACAGGGTAAATTGAAATCTAGTAATATTTCTCTGGATGATATTTTAATTAAACAACAAAACGCAATCGAAAACACCGTTGCGTTATTTTCCGATCAGGGTAAATTGAAAACCAGTGATGTGTCGTTGGATGATATTTTAGTTAAACAACGAAACGCAATCGAGAACACCGTTGCGTTATTTTCCGATCAGGGTAAATTGAAATCTAGTAATATTTCTCTGGATGATATTTTAGTTAAACAACAAAACGCAATCGAGGATACTATCGCGTTATTTTCCGATCAGGGTAAATTGAAAACCAGTGATGTGTCGTTGGATGATATTTTAGTTAAACAACAAAACGCAATCGAGGATACTATCGCGTTATTTTCCGATCAGGGTAAATTGAAACCAGGTGTACTTTTTTCGACGATTACAGATCGATTTAAAACTCTCAACGATTCTGCGTTGGAACTAGCAACACTTCAATCTAAAACCGAAGAACACATAAAACAGTTTACTGCATTTCGTAGAAATATCATTGATAAATTTATTGGAACTACATTCGATAAAATTGAACTAAAACTCCCTGATATTAAAAAATCCATCGATGAGACGAAAACCTTCCTCGAAGCCATCAAAGGGGATGCAACGAGGATGATAACAGTCATTGAAAAAACAAAAATTCCTCATGAGAAAACTAACAACTTAGTATACACGATCCAACACGGATCATTTGAGTGGACACCTACAAACAACAAATTAGATATCACTGCAACCGTTAAGGGTATTTATCGATTAACACTAGTAACACCATTGTCTCAATTTAATATTTCATCGTCCAGTTCATCCGGGGTCAATAATACGATTTCAACGATCATCGACAAGAATACAACTGAAAAGTTCACAATCACATCTACTGATAAAAATTTGGTTAGGGTTTCAACAACATGGTATGTGGAATTCGTAGCGGATTTAAGTTGAAAATTGCAAAGCAATTTCACTAACGGTTTCAATTGAAAACGCTAGCGTATTTAAAATAAAAATGATTTCATCATCGCAATATCGCTATGATCAGGTCAGAGAGTATCAAAATAGACTCAAAACCCTGTCTGAGGAGTATGCAATGAAAATTAAAAAATATCGCAGGAGAATTACCGCAATTGATGTTACCGTGTATTCAGTGAGTGGTGTAATCACCGGAGCTGGTATTATACTGTCTTCAGTGACAATGATGGCTCCGATAGCTGTTCCAATTTGCATTTCTGCGGCAACAACAATCGAAGGAATTATTTCAATAATCACAAAAAAAAATATCATCATGCAGCCAACGGAAACTACAAGACTACATAATTCAATTTCATGTTGTGTCCACTGCATGCTCGCAATTATCCTCATTGATATCGTCATCTCTCGATGATACAATTATATCAGAGAGTGAGTTTTCAGCGATGGTAGATATATATGATTCTGCGATGTCAAAATTAGAAATACAAAAACATGAGTATAATAACAATGACAACACCGATGGAATCAGAAAACACAAACCCGAAAAACAGAATGATCTCAATAACCTCAACGATATCAGATAGTGAATTCTCAGTGATGGTACGTGTCTATGATTCCGCAGTATCAAAATTAGAAATACATCATGAGTATAATAACAATGACAACACCGATGGAATTACTTCAACAAATAGTGGAGAACACAAACCCAGTACAAACCAGCATGATATCAATAACATCAACGAATCCAGAATTCAGTGTGAATTTCCCCTCTCCGGTCCCAGTGAAGGAGAAAGCGCTAGCAAAATTACGAGTATACCATAGTTGGCCAAATATCAGATCAAAATCATTTGGTGGTCAACAACCCAATAATTCACTGGTATTTGCAAATAAGAATAAAGACGACGGTACCCCAGACTGGAACGTTGTTTCCATACCAACCGGATCATACCAAATCGAACAAATCAATAATGAATTCGCGCGTAGAATAAAATCGATTACTGGAAAAGAATCAAAAATAGCTATAACAGTTCATGAGCCAACACTATCATCTGCCATTGAAATAAGCACAGAAGGATACGTCGTAGATATATATCAAAGCTCTATTAGAACCGTACTAGGATGGCCTGAAATCCCACCCCGGGAAAAACCCGTTGATTTACCAGAACCACAAAAAACTGATTATGTCACCGACGTGATAGCACCTGATAATCCAATAAAGAGTTATGAAGATCACGAGATTACTATAGATTTTTTTGGTATCAAGAAGCCAGGGGAGGGAATAGGGGGACATAATTTTGTTGACGAACCTGAAATCATTAAAAATTTCACAGCAATGAATAATGATTTTTCGCTGTTGTTAATATCTCTTAAATCCGGCTCTCTCACCCGAGATGAATTTATCAGCGGCGTAGAAACATGCAACAAAATTATCGACGATATGGAAACATTTCATTTGCGAATCATTCAAGTGGTATTAGGTGACAGTAATCCTATAACGAGAACAGAATTTGCAAAACAATATAAAATTCCCGTGAAGGATATCCCCACATTCAAACTACCAGGATATAACGTACCAAAACTAAAAAAACTTCTCAGTGATGCCATCGATGTTGGTTTTAAAATAATTCATGATACGTGGAAAAAAACAACATCACCGGAAATAAAAATCCTCAAACACAATAATGACCCAGATGGCGGCGGCAGGCATATTGCTCCGTTCAATGTGAATATTTCATCGGTGATTGCGCTCAATTTAGTGTGTGATGTGATCGAAGGAAGCTATCAAATAAATTTAGAACGATCAAATCAAGCTCACCAGGGGTATATTTTGTATTCATTTGCACCAACAGCTCCTCCAGGGTTTCTAATTATTGAGGATCCAACTAATCCAGTCTATATGCGATGTCATAATAATTCATTAACCAGAATTAATTTCAAACTCACAGATCAGTCCAATAATCTGATTGATTTACAAGACGAGGTGTTAGCGATTAGTCTGTTTGTGAAATCGTAGTGATTTTCGTCCTAAGGACTTGATCAAATATTCGGTTGAAATCACCGTAACCCATAGCAGCAGAGAGGGTGAGTGACAACGACGTTGCAATCCATTTGTTTGAAAGATCCCATAAGAAATGCAGTAGTAAAATTTTGCTTAAAAACGTTGTCTGATTCACCCTCTCTGCTGCTTAATGGAAACTCAGTCAACCAATGAAAACGCGAAACGCATCCCGTCTTATGATGTAATTTCAATACCTCCACGCTGGACAGTACTGAAATGTCATCGTCGGAACGCAGCCGAATTTGCAAGAATTAAGCATGTTAGACAAAGAATCATGGAACACACACACACACACACACACACACACACACACACATATATATATATATATATATATATATATATATATATATATATATATATATATATATATATATATATATATATATATATATAAACATAGTATGCATCAAGGTAACTAAATATAATAATATCAAGACACGGCATGTTTAATCTATTTCAAAAGGTACCTCAAGCGTTGGAGGCTTCCATAGCGTGACAGCCCGGCGGCACGATTGACCCAAATATACCCAAATACTCCCAAGTACTGCCAAAATATGTTTGTTTCTTTGTTTTGTATGGTTTAGCGCCATTTTTCAGCACAATATAGACTACACATGGCGGCTAGTATTAATGGTGGAGGAAGAACCCGGACAACCCCCGGAAAGAACCACCGACCCACGAGAAGCTACTGGCAAGCTTTCTCACATAACTACATTTGCCAAATCTTAGACTCGAAAACACGCAGAGGTGAGAATGCAGTGGTCTGTAACGGACAGCGCTTTAGACCACTCGGGGCCCCTCTGCCCAAATATACCCACATACTGTCCAGAAACATCCACGTGATACATTTACAACTAAAAAGATTTTGAATTCATTGCAAGTTAAGATCAGGGTTAAAATCAAATACGTTAAATTACTAAAGCAATTAGAAATTCTTTGTTTCGTTCCATATTATGCAATATCCGACTATTTAAATAATTCGTCCTAATGCATGTTAAATTTTAATGTTAGCCATATCTAATACACAAAATAAATTCGTTTACTTGATTGATCAAGGGAGGAATTATCAAATCTTTATTTGACATAAAGGTTCTAGAAAATTCGGATATTGGTTAGATTTTCTGCTAACGATGCTTCTGTTCTTATAACACACTTTACCAAGATTACACATTCTGTCGATGCCGATTACACTGCCTTCCTCCCAAAACAGCTTTTTGTAATAAGTCTAATATTTGATCGTCAGTGTATAAAATTAGAATTGGTTGTTTGCCTTTCGTCATTGCAACACCCTGATCGAAAAACCTGTAATGTAGCTCTCCGATTATTGTCAATATCTCGTCCGTAATATTGTTTCCAGGCACCCTCAGAGGTATTTTCTTTGTGTTCTCTCTGTATATTTTATCCCGGAGATGGCGCCTTCTTCCTCCCCACGTTTTTGTATGCCATTAGGAATCACACCACAATTAATACTTCCAGTTCAGTACCCACGAATGTAGTTCCAGTCTATTTTTAGAACATTTTTTCCTCTCTCATTTTGGTGGTGGTAGAAGAGTTATATTGATGCATATTTGGTATGGATTTAAAGGTAATTGTTTATTCTTGAGAATATGAGCAGAGAGAGTGGTTGTCAGTGTGTCATTTGGCGACAGTGCACATGGAGTAATAAGGCCTTGGTGATGATCCGGAAGTGAAATATGTGTTCTGTTTACATGCTGCTCTGTTTACAGTGCAGCAGCTCAAAAAAATGCCGATCAACCCTTGACAAGAATTTCACCGTGAAGTCATCTTTGGAGGTATTTTAGATTAACATATGATTTCTATTGATTGTCACACTGTGGAAAGGTCAGTACTGAGAAATATATGTAGAGAACATATAGTAAAATTAATTGTGGTCTATGTCCTGTACAGGCAGTATTGATGAAACTTTAATATGCTATAAAATTTTTAATATTAATGATAAACACATGAAATTTGTAGGTGTTATATATATTAACATTTAAAATAGAAAAATGCCATTAGAATTTAAAAATTAATTTTATTTTTTAAAATTTTAATATTTTTTTTTTAAAAATTAAAAAATTAAAATTTGCCCCTAAAAATGCACATAGATAATATTTTTGGAAATTATATCAAATGATATCAGCATGTTTATACTTCTACACCATATACAAGCTACAATGATGGATATTTGTCAAATTTTGTCAGAGAAAATATTTTTGTAAGTCAAAATGAGACATACATTTAAAATGTATGAAAGACAGATTCTATTTTGTATTGATCATTCAAACTATTTATTAGGGGTCCAATCAGATAATTTATGTGTTTATGATGGGGTGACTTCCTGAGTAACACATATATGCTTATATAGCCTTTAGTAATTGTTAACAAATATAGTTACAGGGTGTTTAGTGAGAGGACAGTGATGAAAACTTCATACTAGAACCTACTCAAGTTCTCTACTAAATCAGTTTAAACTTTCTGAGAATGAAATGCAGGCTGAAGGGATAAAATATACTTCCCACATGTATATTT
This sequence comes from Unio pictorum, assembly GCA_030141615.1. Lineage (NCBI taxonomy): Eukaryota > Metazoa > Mollusca > Bivalvia > Unionida > Unionidae > Unio > Unio pictorum. The sequence continues at coordinate 6,622,075 of JARLTB010000065.1, forward strand.
ACCCTTGGATGTAAGAAAACAGCAAAATGATGTAAGGTGAACACAAAATGCATTCAATTTTATTGTTCAGTTTGGTTAAGATATTGATTAGTGAAGCGCGGCATTGTGGCCTGTATGATGTTATGTGAATTCTAATGATCTATCTTAATTTATGCATTGTTAATTGCTAATAATATTTGCTAACTGACACTCTAAAGATTGCATAAGATATATTCAAACAGATATTTTGAGTTTAACTGTGTACAACTGATCTTAGCATGGTTACATATCCCACATGAACAAATATCCACATATTTTACAATGTTTGGGATCCAAAGTTCACATTCAGTATATCATATAGGCTGACATTGTACCTACAGTGAATCTGTAAGACACATTTTTGGCTGTGTGCACTAAATGTATCCCAAAATGTTATTTTTTTCATTAATATGCCCATGTATGGTAACATATTTCAATTCAGTACTTGGATAGAGTGCGGTATTGCATTATCAGCTGATATCTGATTCTATTGAACCATTGAGGTTAATAATTGGTATCAAACACCTTTAAAAATACACTTTAAATGTTCAAACAGATCATTGGAATTATTTTTGCACATTTGATCATAACAATTACATTGTATATGTCCCACATATGCAAATTTCCATTCTTGTTTACAAGTTTTGGGGATCAGAATTTCACATTTAGTTTATGATATAGGATGTATTGGTACCTGTAGTTGATATGTGTGGCCACATTTGGCTGTATTCTCTTGCAATATCCAGAATTATTATTTCCCTCATGAATAAGATTGCTTATAGTAATATATTCTTTTTTACTACATTGTCGCTTGACTTTCCTGTATACTGGCATGTACTAATGTTTCCACCAATGATCAAACCTCACCGTCCCCGCATTTCCTTAAAGTTTGTGATGCATAGTCTACCTGATTAGTTATTTCACCTGTGCATGACCAGATATGCTTATAGAAACTTCAAATACTTTTAGGATGAATTTATTACTTTAATACATGACTATTACTTCACATTTCTGAGTGTCACTCTGTCAAGTTTAATATTTATTTCCTATGCTTGCAGCCTGAATGTTATTTGTAAATCACTATATCTAACACATTTTAACTTCATTTGCATACATCTTACTGTTTTCTAGATATAAGTAAAACATTTTATATCTTTTCAGGTCTAGGCTGGTATCTGGAACAAAGTGTTAGTGGTGGATCAGCTTGGAAGCTCTCCAGTAGTCAGGTGGAGCAGCAGAGAGGGTGAACAGACCACCCTTTTCGAGCAAAAATAAGGCCTACAGATCATGTTTTCGAGCAAAATATGGCCTATAGACTACGTTTTCAGACAAAATATAAGGCTTCCAACGAAATCTCATTTAACCAAAAAAAAAGTCTCCATTTTTGCAAAAACGGAGATTTTACGATTTTTTAATCAATTTTGCTCGCAACGATGTGGTCATCCACCCTCTCTGCTGCTAAAGTTTTCAGTTCTGGGTTAACAAAAAATAATAAATGATTTGATCAAGTCTTTAGGATCTCACAAACAGACTAATCGCTAACACCTCTTCTTGTAGATCAATTAGATTATTGGACTGATCTGTGAGTTTGAAATTAATTCTCGTTAACAAATTATTATGGCATCGCATGTAGACAGGATTAATTGGGTTTTCAATAATTAGGAATCCTGGAGGAGCTGTTGGTGCAAATGAATAAAGAATATATCCCTGCTGAGCTTGATTTGATCGTTCTAAATTTATTTGATAACTTCCCTCGATAACATCACATACTAAATTGAGCGCAATCACCGATGAAATATTCACGTTGAACGGAGCGATATGCCTACCGCCACCATCTGGATCATTATTATGTTTGAGGATAGTTGAATCTGATTTTTGTAGCGCCTTGATATCGGTTTTAACAATTTTTGCTAGTTCATCAGCGTTGTATTTCGGAAACTTGAAATTACGCAGAATGTCTTCTGTGATATTGTAGTCGGTTAGGAATCTTTGTTTATTGTCGCTGTTGTCATTAATTATTGTTTGAATAATTAGTTCATAGATATATTCCATGTCCGATCTAAGCTGATTTATTATTTCAACGTGTTTTTGCGATCTTGTTTTCCGTAGTTGTTCTAGTTGTGTGTCATATAATTGTTTAATCTCATTAAAATAACCACGGACGTCAGTTAGCGTAAATGAAATAGTAACAGATGAGTCGGTTGTTCTTTTAATGATAAAATCCCATTGCAATGTGTCTTTGTTGGTGAATATAAATCTATCGGCGATTCTCCCTTTTCTTATATCAGATAAATTATCTCGATAACTGGGATTGATTTCATGATATGATTGTACATCCGTGGTTAAGTCGGTGGTGGATTTTTCCGGTGGTTTTTCAGGCCATCCTAGTACGGTTCTAATAGAACTCTGATAGATATCTACGACGTATCCTTCTGTGCTTATCTCAATTGCGGATGATAGCGTCGGCTCATGAACTGTTATAGCGATTTTCGATTCTGTTCCAGTAATCGATTTTATTCTACGCGCGAATTCATTATTGATTTGTTCGATTTGGTATGATCCGGTTGGTATGGAAACAACGTTCCAGTCTGGGGTTCCGTCGGGTTTATTCTTATTTGCAAACACTAAAGAATTATTGGGTTGTTGACCACCAAATGATTTTGATCTGATATTAGGCCAACTGTGATACACTCGTAGTTTTGCTAGCGCTATCTCCTTCACGGGGACTGGGCTAGGGAAATTCACACTAAACTCGGGTTCCGTTGATGTTATTGATATCATGCTTGTTTGTACTGGGTTCGTGTTCTCCACTACTCGTTGAAGTAATTCCATCGGTGTCGTCATTGTTATTATACTCATGTTGTATTTCTAATTTTGACACCGCGGAATCATAAATACTGACCATCACTGAGAACTCACAATCTGGTATGGTTGAGATTATTGAGATCATTTTGGTTTTTGGGTTCGTGTTTGGGTTTGTTTTTGGGTTCGTGTTTTCTAATTCCATCGGTGTTGTCATTGTTATTATATTCCTGTTGTTGCTCTAATTTTGATATCGCTGAATCAAAAATACTGACCATCGCTGAGAATTCACTATCTGATATAATCGTATTATCGAGTGACGACGATATCATCAGGGATAACTGCGAATATGCGGTTGATGCAATATGAAATTGAATTAAGTAATTCTGCAGTTTACTCTGGCTGCATGATGATATCTTTTTTGCTATCCCGGTTGATATACCCCCGATTGTAGCCACCGCAGAAATGCAAATTGGAACTACGACCGGGGCAATCATTGTAACCGATGCAAGTATTATTCCGGCGCCAGCGAGAACGCTTGACACCGAGTACATAGTAATATCAATTGCGGTGATTCTTCGTCGGTATTTTTTTATTTTTATTTGATACTCCTCAGTGAGGGTTTTGAGTCTAGTCTGAAATTCTCTGACTTGATCATAGCGACATTGAGTTGATGAAATCATTGTTATTTTAAAAACGCTAGCGTTTTCAATTATTTGTCATCGTTAGCGGGAATTGCTAGTACTTCAGCCGGAAAAATCATGTACAAGTTCTAAACACCAAATTATTTTTGTTCTAATGGTGGAGCTATTAACCGCGACGACATTAAAGTCTAGTTTGCGACCATTAAAAATAAACGTCGCGGTGCCACCAGAGTAGGTTTTACCGTCCGCGATCATATTAAATTGATCTACAGAGATCCACGTTAGCCTGTAGATACCATCGATCCACGTCATCAAGGCGATATCATCGAAAATTGATCCGCCCAAGGGACCGATAGACAGCGTAGTATAAACGTCTCTTGTCCAATCCATGGTTCCATGCTCGACCGTATACACGATATTTTTAACTTCAGTGTCTAGATGCGGAATCTTTATCCTTTCAAAGTTTTCTTTTAGTTTAAGAAGATCGTCGGAAATATCGAGATAATTTACCCTGATTTTGGTAGGATCTATTGTTTTTCCACTCTCCTCCTTGTTAGAAAAGAATGAAACCAGAAGTTCGTTGATTCTAATCCGTGCTTGGGTTTTAATATGGTTGTCGATGTTAGAAAATTTCGTCGTGATATCTTGGAGGCTACTGCCCTCAAAGAACTTATTAACAATATCGCTGGTGTGCTTTTGTTTGTCAATAGCGCTTTTAATTTCCGCGAGAGTCATGCCTGTCAACGATGTGGTTTCAGACACAGGTGTTCTCCCCAAAAATCTATCAACGATGGTATTAAGTGTTGTTTGTCTCACCATAAACATATTAATATCTTTGAGAGTCATCGTAGATGTAGCCGGGACACCAAAGAAACTATTAGCGATGTAGGCATTGTGAGTGTGCTTGCCGATAAACTCACTGATTTCAGCGAGAGTCATTCCTGCCACAAGCGGGTTTCCAAAGAACCTACCAACAATGTCATTAGTGGGTTTTTGATCTTCTATTAGTTTAGAAATCTCGAGATAATTTGCCTTGATTTCTGAAGCAGTCATCATCCTTCCAGCTTCCTTGTTAGCGAAGAATGAATTCAACAAGTCTTTAATTTCAGCGAGAGTCATGCCAACCACAAGCGGTGTTCCAAAGAATTTATGTACGACATTTTTGCGAAAAGTACTATAACCTCGTATATAATCATCCAGCTCACGGCCGTGGGCGGTAATCTTGTTGTCTTGGGTGGTAATCATGTTGTCGTGGGTGATAATCGCGTCGATGATCGTTGACATAAGTGCGCCTGGTTTAAGTCGTCCGTCGTTGGAATATAGCGCAATAGAGTTTTCAGCGGCGTCGCGCTGCCGTATCAAAATGTCATTCAATGACACATCACTGGATTTCAATTTACCCTGTTTGTCCTGAAATACAACTATTTCGTTCGGGTCAACATTTACTAAATTTAACGTCTCAGCGATTTCATCTTTAATTAATTTTTTTATATCCTTGACAGAATCAGGGGATGCAGTGCCATCGGGTTTGGGTTTCAAAGATCTCCCCCAAATATCAATCATGTTATTGTAAAACTCTTTCTCTCTCTAAAATCGTTTTTGACGACTTCGTTGAAAAATCTTCGATTTTCTCCAGCGATTACTAGTGTATTCATTCACGACAACATGTGGTGGTTTTCCGCTTGGGTTACTCAAGGAGTTAGAAATAGCGTTAAGGACATTTAATACTTCGCTGCCACATATTGGTGGGTCATTCATTTGTTGTGTTGGTAGCGTAGAATACCAAGTCTTCATTGGAAGGGTTTTTATATAACGCATAAACTCTTTTGGTGGGGCTAATCCATATGAATCAAAATAGACAATCCCACGTGGATCAATAGCGTATGCAACCCAGTGAGTTAGAGGTCCGGTGCTGTTATCTAAATTAATGATTCCGGTTTCAGTGTTGTTTGGTTGATGTGGTAATTGATCTTTCATAAAGACACCTCTGAAATTTTTAATCGCGAGTTTTTAGCAGCATCCATTAAATCAAAATTGGACATGGGAACCATCATAGACTCTCCAATTAATAAACCGGTCCTAGTCTTAGACCCTTTCCGCTGTACCACGAATACGGGGTTCCTGGTAGTCTTAGACCCTTTCCCTTTTTTTTATATCCTTTCCCAGTTGCCTTCTTTAGTGCCATTCCTGCTGCAGTACCAACGGCTCCTAACGCTGCCGCTTTAGCCACCGCTGGGGCTGCTGCTGCAATCAATGCTGGTATCGCAGCTAACAACGGGAATATACCGCCTGTTTTAATCATATTTTTGATAGTAGCCGCAGAGAGAGTAATCTGAACACCCTTTTTTGCTACTAGTGCATCATTGAAATGTTTCACCTGACGAGTTGTCAGCGATAGTTTATTTGCACCACCAGTCATTTGGTTGGGTTTCAACGTGATTGTGGTTCCACATTTTTTAGCTGATTCCGATTGCAATTTTTTGATTTGACCAGGAGTTAACGCAACACTAATAACACTATATGACATGTTATACATAATAGATTGATTCTAAATCGTTTACAATTTCAATGAAAAATCGAGAAAATCAATCAAAGATTTTCTACTGGGGCATCTACCACTCTCATTCTTCCTCCAACACCTTCGAGTAGCATTGATTTATCACTAAGAATGACAGCAACCGCTCTATAATTAGCAATACCACCAGGACGGGTTACACGGGCTCTAAAGTGTATATCAACGACAGATTGTCTCATGAAATCGAGATGTTCCAGTGAGAAGTAATAGATCGGATAGAGGCTTTTAAAATCCAATTGTGATATTTGCAAACCAGTATCCACATTTAGATCACGTGCCATAAATGACAACAGGTTATGATATACACGAGCAATATGGTTGTGAGTGTAATCAAGTTGTACATCTTCAGATGGTTCCTGTTGTCCGTTTATTCTCAGTGAGACCTCTCTAACACCTAGCTGATCAAATATCATATGACTTCGTTGTTGATTACCAACTCGTGCATTATTCTGTAACGCCACAAATATATGACGTGGAGCTGAAACACCTTGTTTTGATGCCAGATGCCAAGTAAATATATCATCAACATTATCCAGTTGAATATCAGTGGTCACTGATAACCAACTCAACAATGATTTTCCTCCTTGTTCCATAAATGATAACAATTTTTCTTCTGCTGTGATTGATGGAGTTAACACTGGCATCCACAATGCTAGTTTTGTTAAAATGACTTTACCATCAGCAACACCAGCATCATGCCATATTGCATCATTATCAGTACCCTTTCGTACAAGCGCTACTGTGTGTTTAGCTCCATAAATAACTTTTCGGACATTTCTACAGAATCCGAATATATGATGCAGTGGAATCGCACATGAAAATTGTCTACGCTGTCCTTGCAACGTTAATACGCGTGTTGCAAACCCTAGGTTGTAGTTAGTAATATTATTTATGACATCAAAAGTACCAGCTGGTCTTGTATATCCGGCTGGTACTGGATCAACTGCTGTAGCATGTGTTGCCTTGACTCTAGAATACTGGTTGTGTTCAGGGTGATCAGTAATATCCTTAGAAAACATCATAGATGGACCAGCTGATCTTGTATAATCATCAGAGTATCTCGCTAACCCTATGATTGTTGTGGCCACATCAACTTCACGGTCAATGGATTCAATTTCCTTTCCATCAATGAGATATCTAGCGCTTTCAAATAACGCCATGATCCCATTATTAACAAAACCAACTTTGATAGTTGGGTTATTGTCATATGGTGGATCATCATGAGCAGCATCATTTGTTACAAGTTCTCCTTCGATTTCGATAAATGCCTCACACGGTAGAAAATATTTACTGGTATCATGAACTTGAAGTTCAATTCGCGATCGGAGATCTGGTTGTACTGCGTGATAAGAATAAAATTGAAAATCGCGTACAGAATCATCTTTACGCACTGGGGCATCCATAGCAAATGCTGGATCAGGTGACCTTTTGAACATTTTATTCTATTTATCAGAGTCTAAATCGCGATTTCCCATTTCATCGTCGTGTTTTTTTAAAGCCACTTCCTGCTATCATGTTTGCTATCATGTTATTTTGGTCCCCTTGATTTATCAAGGGAGTCACCATCGACACTAATTTTTCATCTACTGCGTTATTTATAATTCTACTAACACTTGCAGGCATTTCCGCTGTAGACGGTAACGGTTTTGAAAATCCTTTGGATTTCATCCGTGATTTCACTAATGATGTTAATTTATTCTTCGCAGTTGAAAACGCTTTTCCAGCAAGATCTCCAACAGCACCAATACCCTTATCACGAATAACATCAATTGCTTTCATTCCTAATTGTTTAGCCAACGGCATCACTTTTGGAGCCATTCTCGCAAATAACCCTGCAATGGTATTACCTAAACCATCTCCGTAGTATGCTCTATAAACCGGAAACCGTGAATTAACTACGTAGACGGGGGTTGGTTTATCATGATTGTAGTGTATGATCATTATTTGAAATCAGAAACAATTTTTCAATTGTTATTTATCTAATCGAATGACTTCGTCATCAGATTTTTCAATTCAGTCACTATGATACCCACTTTCCACTAACTCGCCAATGAAATCTCGATATGTGCTGATATCCATGATACCACCCTGAAATAATCGTCTACAGATATCAGCTGCTTCATTAATTATTTCCGGTGAGTTATTTCCGGCTCGTTTTCCTCCGATGAGAACTTCTAATCGTGATATATCACTGAGAACACTACCAGGACATGAAACGCTAGCGTTTCCAACTAGACCACTCCCCAGAAATTTCTTCTCATCGTATGGCTGTCTTATTTGGAGTTGAAATTTTCTCTTGAAGTCTCTGTATTTCTTCATCCTTCTATCTAAACCCCCAGTATTTATTTCATACACTATATCAGCCCATTCATTATGTGACATTCTATAATCCGAATAATTGTCCGTGAAAAACCTCTCTTGTGAATCATAGCTGTTAGCAGCGAATTCACCTAAATTGTCTATATCCTCGTTGAGAATTTGTTGTTTAGCGCTCTCGGTAAATATAATTGATTTAGGTAGTCCACTAACTAGTTCTTCCTGAAATCCTTTAAATTTTCGCTTCGAAGCGGTTGATATATCCTGAGGAAGTGATTGCAAGGATTTTTTTGTTTGTTTAGTTCTTTTTGCTATTTTTTCTAACACAGGAATAAGACCCTCTTCTTTTCTTTTACCGTGAGGATCATCTCCCAGTATAGCACGCTCTATCTCCTTCGTTGCTGTGGTTACTGGTTTAAACAATTCTTCAGATCCCGCAGCAAAATCAGTCTGAAGACTCTGTCGTTGTTGTAGTTTATTCCGTACAGAGTCGCGAATTGGTACAAATCTCTTAATTGCATCCAGTCGTTCACGAGCCAATCGGGTTGTTAATGCTTCATTGACCATTATTTGAAATCAGAAACAATTTTTCAATTGTAAAACAATTTTTCAATCCCGACCTAACACCATCGGATGGTCATGGAAGTGTTATTTCATCGTGAGACAGCTTCGTTCATCGATGTTGAAACTATCAAAATTATATATATATAATATTAATAATACTGATAGTTTCAACATCCTAGTTTTGATCAATCTGACATATCGTCCATCGATTTTTGACATCCCTTGAGGGTCGGCTAAAAAAAAATGATAATGGTCGGGCAATCAAATAATGATAAATGGTCGGTCACAATCAAAAAATGATAAATGGTCAATCAAAATTGTTCATTTTCTTGAATTAACGCCCGTAGGTTTCTAACTTTAGAATTAACCTCCTTTTTCAATTCGTATTCGTACCCCAATTCTTTTCGTATTCGTTCTACGATGGTATACAACGGAGCGAACACACTTACGTCACTGGAAAATGCGAGAGAGTCCCGAGTAGAATTCTGAATTCTCTTGATGAGCGCATACTTCTTTGGTAGCATATACTTGTTAGTGCTAACTCCGTATTCAATATCCTGAAAATCAGACATGATTTGATCAGGATTTAACCCATCTGATAGTTCAATATCCCAACTTTTCAATTTTGAAATCTCGGATAAAATGCTATTCATGTTTTCAGAATTCATTATTCTATAATAATGATATATTTCTAAATGAAAAATATGACGCATTAGACATAATTAAATTTAACTTTTTGTCCCGTCCTTTTTGAAATAGCCGATCGACAAATCCCCTCTGCAACTCTTCGTACTGAGGGTCCACAAATATCGAAATGCCTACCGGCGCTGGTTATTGATTGAAATATTTTTTCTTCGTTAGTTATCGTATTCAAAGATTTCACAGGTCTCTTCCCAACCGTTTTGCATTTTCCAGTCTTCCCTCGTTTGGTATTCTCACTTTGTGTGATAGCCTGCAGATTTGATAAAGAATTATTCTTTGGATTAGAATCGATATGATCAATAACAAAATCATCCTCGATCAATCAATTGAAACATTCATACACGAAACGATGATTGAGATAAAATTTCTCTCCAGCGCGAAACTTCAAATACCCTTGATTATTCACAGCACCAACTGGTTTCTTCAGTCTGCGGTTTCTTACAACACCATCACTAGATGCTTCATAACTTGTGATCACAGGGTGTTGTCTGAATTCTTGGTTCATTCGTATACTAAATACTATTTGTCTAATTCGTTGTTTGGTTTAATGATTACATCACTGGAGAATCTTTCGATGTAGTCTTGAGGAGTTCTTATGATTTTATCCTTGATGTTGTCAGGGTCAAGGACCTTTTCAGGGTCAAAATTTCTGATTGATTGTCCATTTTTTATTCTTTTATCATAATAACGCTTCAATTCCCTGTATCGCTTACCACCGCAATTTAGACACAACTGAGATTTTCCCCTGACCCCAACCCCACATAGAATACAGGGTAACGGACCAAGGCTTCCACGTCGAAAGCTTTGCATATGATACCCACAAAACTCATTTCTGCATGATTTGTTACACGGGGTTACTGATCCAATCATAAGCCACTTGCAGTGATTCATTATACATAAATCTTTCATTTAAATGCTTGTTTTAATTATAGCATGAGGGAATTAAGGAGAACGCCTTCGAAAAATGCTGAATTCAATGCTGATAAGGAGTTTAAGAGATTATTAAAAATTAGTCCTAAATTTAATATCGATAGACCCAAAAAACGTCCAAGAGACGAAAACATGAAAGAGTTTAAGAGATTATTAAAAATTAGTCCTAAATTTAATCTCGATAAACCAAAAAAAAGTAACAAAATTAATCTCAAACGTCCAAGAGACGGAAACATAAAAGAGTTTAAGAGATTATTAAAAATTAGTCCTAAATTTAATCTCGATAAACCAAAAAAACGTGACAAAATTAATCCTAAATTTAATCTCGATAAACCAAAAAAACGTAACAAAATTAATCTCAAACGTCCAAGAGACGGAAACATGAAAGAGTTTAAGAGATTATTAAAAATTAGTCCTAAATTTAATCTCGATAAACCAAAAAAACGTAACAAAATTAATCTCAAACGTCCAAGAGACGGAAACATGAAAGAGTTTAAGAGATTATTAAAAATTAGTCCTAAATTTAATCTCGATAAACCAAAAAAAACGTCCAAGAGATTACCCTGGAAGGATGCTCAATTCAATCTCGATATAGTTTCTAATACACCAAAGAATACAATTCTTGATAAAGCCATGATTAGTAAAATCAGAGACTGTTTTAATGAATTCAAGCGTGATGGAGCATCTTATTGTTGGTCAACATTTCGAATTGATGGTGTTGTTGACGCTACCATGACTGATGAAAAAGCAGCAGTGATAATTTCACGTGTTGGGGAAAAACGGTATTTTTTCCGAATCAAATTCATTATCGAAGTCGATGGCAAATGGATTATTAGGGATAAATTTGAACCAATTCTCAAGAATAAAAAAGCTGTCATTGTGAGTAGAGATTCCAAACCAGGAATTCTAACCGGCATTGACAAACCATACTACGAAAGATCTTATCCCGTAACAGCAATGGTTTATGGGATATATCCGTTAAATGATAAACCCGATATCGCAAAACTAGCTCCTATGAAATATTCTAGTTCACTGAATTGTGTAGCAGAACGAATAATAGAGCACTTCACAAATGCATCCCGAGGAAATAAACTAACTGATCTGCTACGTAGGAAAATAACCGAGTGGGAACTGACAGTGAAACAGCATGGTGCAAAGATTTCTGATATAGCTAAATTAGAAGCATCATTAAAATTCCCAATATCAGTAACAACAATAACCGGAGAAGTATTATACGAACCGAAATATCAATCGCGAGGAGCCCCAATACAGATTATTGATCATAACAAACACGCGTGGACACCTGCGGTAACAGTATTTCCACGAGAACGAACCGTGAAATATATCCCCGAGGAATTTTCCGGGGATGTTTTCTATGAAGAGAGATTATTTGATGCTATTCATGCGTTGTGTAAAGATGATCCTGTGTCAGTGTGGTTACTTAGAAGTGATGAAGATCCCGAAATAGGATTCGATCAATTTGTAAAACCAAATGGTGAATTATATCGCGTTGAAGAATTAGATAATAGAATGAGAAAAATCGCTAGTGAATTTTCACCGGAGAGTTTCCATGAAAAACTACTCACGGATAGTTTTACTATTCCATCAGTGGTAGCTCACTTCGCAAGAGAAAAAAACTCATGGCGTCCAACACGAAGTGATTTTCTCGAGGATGTTAAATTGAGTTGCGTCGAATTTGGTCATGGAGGACTGTGGAATACGAAATACTCACGTGATGGAATGATTTCAATTGATAGATCCGCGTGTTATCCCGGAAGTTTTCTCGGGTATGGGGAATGTGCTGAGTACTTCAAACGATTTGGACACCGTACGAATGAAATGACTCGTGTTGCGATTAATGGACCATTGCCTGATTTTGATTTAACCGGATTCGCTCGTGTGATATCATTTGAATTAGCGTCAGGATTACATCCGTGTAGTTATGTTTGGCTCGGTAGACACCTATCTGAAAAGGCCTGGATGCCAATAGTGCTATTGAGATATATGATTGATTGTGGTATGCTAATATCGTTGATTGTTTCCGAGGCTATTATATGCTATCGAGCTCAGAAAGAAGTTTGGCTACCACAACCCGATCTAGATAGAATAATCAGCGAACAGCGAAAACAATTCCCTGATTTCAATGAAGAACAAATCATGAATCGGTCTAAGAAGTTATTTGAAATTAAAAAAGAACAAGCAAAAGATTTTGGACGAAGAATAATCGGTAAATTTACCCAGGGTGGACGATACGACAATGCAAAATATTCTTCGCGGTTGATCATAGATATCGCTGAATACGATTTTATTGTAGCGGATTTAATGAAACAGGGAAAACTTGTATCCCGTAAGAATGCTTTTCTATCCAATGGTGAGAAAATGGGTACGGTTGTTACCTACTGTGATGGATATAATTCCCAGTACACACATTTGAGAAGTTCAATGCTAGCCTATGCTTCTATTAATCTATTTTCGATGATAAATAGATTTCCTAATACCGCGGTTAGAGTGGCCACTGATTCGATGTATATACACAATAAGTACAAACCAGCTGTAGCTAAATTCACAGATCCCGAAGAAAATTGGGGGCGTTGGCGATTTAAAAAGGAGATGCTACGTGAGTATTGTGAATCCGCAGACGTTGCCATGGATGATAAATATCTTTGTTGTAACCGTATTGAAATTCAATCAGAATTTTCTAATGCACCATCGGTATCTGATCCAGTATGTAGATACAAGACAGTTTATTTAAACGGTTGTGGTGGGTCAGGAAAGACAACTCGTGCAATTGAATTATTTCGTCGGTCAACCATGATTGTGCTAACACCGACTCACAGACTCGCCAGAGAGATGATACAGTGAGGGGTAAATGCCTGTACTTACCATAGTTTCTTTCGATGGAAGGGTGACAAATGGACTCCTGAGCGTATGGGTGATAAATTCATTCCTGAAATCATCATTTGGGATGAAATATGCACAGTGTCATTAGATGTATTACAGACATTTCTTGAGTGGTTGTTAAACAAAAACACAAAAGTCGTCATGTGCGGTGATCACGGCCAACCACCACCATTTGTCGGTGCATCTCCACATGAATGGCTAAGGGGTTTTGTAGACTATTATGAAGAAATCACCACTGATTATAGATCAATTGATGAACGATTACGAGAATTCAAAGCGCTAATTAGATTACAACCGGATAGAATCCAATGCGAAATAGCGCGTGAAGTGATTTCAGAAACTCCAATGAATGATTTCTGGGAAACATGGAGACCAAATGATTTGATAATTGCAAGTAGAAAAATAGTCAGGGACACACTTCAGATGAAGTTATTTGAATTGCATAAAGAAAAATTTGCAACGCTTCCAGTACCCCTTTGTTATAGGCCATCGGATACACGAAAACAGAACATTGAAGTTGATATTCCAGGACAGAGTGAAAAACAAATTCTCGTATTAAATGATATTGTGCTGGTTGATATCAATGTCGTTGAAGATGCATTGCGTGCTAATAAATCCCCGTGGACGCTAGGATACGCAGCAACAATACACTCTTCACAGGGATTGACTATATCGGATACAATTGTTTGGATGGTGGATAATCACATCGAATGGTCGAATTTAGTCTATCTCGCAGTATCCAGAGTACGAAAAATAAATCAACTTCGAAGAATTGTCCTGACAGAGTCAGGCGATGATAATGACACCACAATAAATGATATTGATGTTAAAATTATTGATAAAAAACTCTCCGGTTACAAACAACAGGACAAAAAAAAAACAACGAGAATTTGATATTGATGCTGAATTAATAATTACGCTGAAGAAACAACAGAATAATCACTGCGCGAGTTGCAATTCTATAATGCGTTGGCAGTATTCGGATAAGGATCCTCGCCAATTCACCGTAGACAGAAAAAATAACAATCTCGGTCATGTCAGAAACAATGTGATGTTGACTTGTCTTGAGTGCAATAGACGCAACGGTGCTAGTTAAGACCATGCGGTGGCAATTGAGTATCCTCGGGAATTACCTGTAGTTGTTCTCGAGTAAATCCTCGTTGAGGGGCAGTTGAATCCAGTTTATAGACTGGAGGTCTACCCGTAGATCGTGTTATACTAGATATCTTGTGTGTAGTAACACTCCAAATAGGATCAGTAGCCCTTTTTCTGCCACCCTCAAGCTCTCCTGGTTCATATAAATACCTCACAATGACATTACTACCAAGAATTGGTTCTTTGAAATCTTTTTGTGGTTTTTCAGGTATTGACTTCTTTTTAATCGCATTGATAGGTTTCATGTTGATTGTTCTAGTAATCTCGTTATTCAGTGCGGTAATCACAGCTGGTAACCTTTTGACCCATTCACGGGATCGCTTTTCTTGAATGAATTCTTTTGCGTATTGATATCCAAATAACCGCTCAGCAATCGTCCGATTAAATCGTTCTACAATGGCCTGATCGCGATGTAGCGCAGTATGCCCTCGTCGTATGGTGACATTATGATGTTTCATTGTAGATAACACTGCACCCTGAAATTCCTTGCCAGGATCAACCTGCAATAGATTTGGCCAGTGCAGAGGACCTCGTCGATAAATCCTTTCAAATGCAGAAGCGACTTCAGTGGCTGATTTTGTTTTTAACGGTTCTGCTTCTTTGTATCGACTTGCAATATCAACTATGGTTAAAGCGTATTTGTAACCACGATCATGTGGCAGAAATAATATATCAGCCTAATGAACTTCATTAGGAACTGTCACATCAAAATGCGAGAATTGAATTTGTTTAGGCGGTGGTAGATAAATTTGCCATAGTGCCTGTTTGGATAACCAATCCGCCGCAGTGGTTTTTTTCACTTTTGCAGCGCTAGCGAGTTTATGGACTGCTGATTTACCCCTCCAGTATCCTCTTGGGGAATAATAAATTGATTCCATATTATTAATTACCGGCACCTAACATCAATTTGCTTTTCATAGCCGATTTTATCAAAAATGAAGCCAATTTTTCTTTGAAGGATTTATCAGGAATAGCATTTAACGCATGAATTAATTTCACATCTGCTAGATGCCTGTGTTGCAGATTGCTGCTTTTATAAGCAACATCATGAAGGTGACAGGCCTTATCAATGGAGTTTATTGGTTCTTCACCGGGTCGGGACTGATTTTGATCATTGAGTCTGATATCAAGTCTGGTTCCCGGTCCACAGTAGCTATATCCCGGAAGGTGCTTTTCTCCGGGGTACTTTGCCCATGGGGTTCCAGGGAGCTTTGCCAATTTGGCTGCGATATCACCTCCTCGTTTTTTTTTAAAACATCTCCGAATTGTAAAATCTTTGATTTTGTAGAAACAAATCTAAATTTTTTTGTACCACATGTTGCACATCTACCAGAAAGCGCTGATCTGTTATTTTTAGTTGTAACCGTCGTCACATCATTTGTGCTAGTACGCGTTTTACACTTCATACAATATAGATCCATAATTTATGTATAGAAATATGGATATAATTGATTTTTCAGCGACTAAAACAAGAGAACCAGTTAAGCATCATGCAGCGCTACCAAACTCTATCCGGATGATTATAATCGGGCCATCTGGATCCGGTAAAACGCAATTGTTGCTCAATTTAATAATGAGATGGATGAAGTGGGATAAGTTGTATTTAATTGCCCCTAGCGTAGATGATCAACGATGGTATGAAGTGCTAAAAGATTTTAACGACAGCGCGGTAGAAAAATCCGGAGAGGGTATTATTGAGTTTATAACCGATATCGATGAAGCACCGAGCATTGATGATATTGATGGAGATATTAACAATTTAGTCGTATACGACGATATAATGTTAGATAAACAAAAAAATCCTGCTAGAATATTTTCCCGTGGGCGTCACAAAAACACTGACGTGATATATGTCACTCAACGCTACACTCAGGTTCCAAAAGTCATCAGAGATAACTGCAATATTCTTGCTGTATTCAACGGAGTTGATACTCATACTCTTAGAAATATATGGCAGACATGGTGTTCTGATATGGACTTCAATCAATTTCGAGATTTCTTTAGTCATGCTCAGTCAACCCCGTACGGATTCGCAACAATAAATTTGCATGATCCTCGGACACGATATCGTATCGGACTTGATCAAATATTCGGTTAAAATCATTTATTATTTTTTGTTAACTTGTAGCAGCAGAGAGGGTGATGACCACATCGTTGCGAGCAAAATCGTAAAATCTCAGTTTTTCCAAAAATGGAGACTTTTTTTTTTTGGTTAAATGAAATTTCGTTGGAAGCCTTATATTTTGTCTGAAAACGTAGTCTATAGGCCATATTTTGCTCGAAAACATGATCTGTAGGCCTTATTTTTGCTCGAAAAGGGTGGTCTGTTCACCCTCTCTGCTGCTGGTGGTGATAGCAAGGTTTCATAAGGACATATGCAGTGTACTGCCATAAGTGATCATGATATCACAACACTAATATAAAGCACCTCAAGGATATGGCTTAGATCTTCATGAGAGAGATTAGCACCATTGTTCAGTAAGGTAAAGCCTGCCTAAAAACTGTATTTTCCTATCTTATAGTCGCTTTTTGTAGTTATCGACACTGAAATGTAATGCAATTTTCCTATAAAAGATGGAAGTGGTCCCATCAAATGTTTAAATCTGAGTGCACTATTAGTTATTCAAATAACTGCCTATATACCTGACACAATAAATATGGAACATAGCACTTATTGTTGCTTCTTTAGTGTGTACACCTATATGCACATTGACAGGCATATTCCGGTTTGTTGCCAAAATCACTATGAGTCATGCTACTTCATTACCCCTGGGAAAATTGTTCCCAGTTACACAGACCCAAACCACCATTTATTTTAAAGACCATTGATTGATCAACTTTTCTGTCTAAACTTTGACAAAATCTGTTTTCAAATTTTTATGAAAATTTAATTTTTCAATAAAATTTAGTTTATAAATTTAAATGTTTATTTAAATTTCCATTAAAATTTTAAATGATCCAAATGTATAAACTTTAAACATATTTTCAGACAGGCCTCATCTTGTAGTACATATAGGATTTTACAGCATTGAAAAAGTCTTATAAATAAGGAAGATATAGCAAATTTAGTTTTGGTTTCTCAAGAACACATAGATCAGCACGTGCACCCTGTATAACACCAGCACTGCACACTTTCCAGCAGGTGTCACATGACTTGTATGCAAGGAAATTCAAAAAGACTTCATGTATAAAGTTCAAATAGGTGTGGCATTCAAATATAAAAGTTTTACTAAAATTTGCCCCAAAAAGTTGGGCCTGTCAGGAATCACACCACAATTAATACTTCCAGTTCAGTACCCACGAATGTAGTTCCAGTCTATTTTTAGAACATTTTTTCCTCTCTCATTTTGGTGGTGGTAGAAGAGTTATATTGATGCATATTTGGTATGGATTTAAAGGTAATTGTTTATTCTTGAGAATATGAGCAGAGAGAGTGGTTGTCAGTGTGTAATTTGGCGACAGTGCACATGGAGTAATAAGGCCTTGGTGATGATCCGGAAGTGAAATATGTGTTCTGTTTACATGCTGCTCTGTTTACAGTGCAGCAGCTCAAAAAAATGCCGATCAACCCTTGACAAGAATTTCACCGTGAAGTCATCTTTGGAGGTATTTTAGATTAACATATGATTTCTATTGATTGTCACACTGTGGAAAGGTCAGTACTGAGAAATATATGTAGAGAACATATAGTAAAATTAATTGTGGTCTATGTCCTGTACAGGCAGTATTGATGAAACTTTAATATGCTATAAAATTTTTAATATTAATGATAAACACATGAAATTTGTAGGTGTTATATATATTAACATTTAAAATAGAAAAATGCCATTAGAATTTAAAAATTAATTTTATTTTTTAAAATTTTAATATTTTTTTTTTAAAAATTAAAAAATTAAAATTTGCCCCTAAAAATGCACATAGATAATATTTTTGGAAATTATATCAAATGATATCAGCATGTTTATACTTCTACACCATATACAAGCTACAATGATGGATATTTGTCAAATTTTGTCAGAGAAAATATCTTTGTAAGTCAAAATGAGACATACATTTAAAATGTATGAAAGACAGATTCTATTTTGTATTGATCATTCAAACTATTTATTAGGGGTCCAATCAGATAATTTATGTGTTTATGATGGGGTGACTTCCTGAGTAACACATATATGCTTATATAGCCTTTAGTAATTGTTAACAAATATAGTTACAGGGTGTTTAGTGAGAGGACAGTGATGAAAACTTCATACTAGAACCTACTCAAGTTCTCTACTAAATCAGTTTAAACTTTCTGAGAATGAAATGCAGGCTGAAGGGATAAAATATACTTCCCACATGTATATTTACCCTTGGATGTAAGAAAACAGCAAAATGATGTAAGGTGAACACAAAATGCATTCAATTTTATTGTTCAGTTTGGTTAAGATATTGATTAGTGAAGCGCGGCATTGTGGCCTGTATGATGTCATGTGAATTCTAATGATCTATCTTAATTTATGCAATGTTAATTGCTAATAATATTTGCTAACTGACACTCTAAAGATTGCATAAGATATATTCAAACAGATATTTTGAGTTTAACTGTGTACAACTGATCTTAGCATGGTTACATATCCCACATGAACAAATATCCACATATTTTACAATGTTTGGGATCCAAAGTTCACATTCAGTATATCATATAGGCTGACATTGTACCTACAGTGAATCTGTAAGACACATTTTTGGCTGTGTGCACTAAATGTATCCCAAAATGTTATTTTTTTCATTAATATGCCCATGTATGGTAACATATTTCAATTCAGTACTTGGATAGAGTGCGGTATTGCATTATCAGCTGATATCTGATTCTATTGAACCATTGAGGTTAATAATTGGTATCAAACACCTTTAAAAATACACTTTAAATGTTCAAACAGATCATTGGAATTATTTTTGCACATTTGATCATAACAATTACATTGTATATGTCCCACATATGCAAATTTCCATTCTTGTTTACAAGTTTTGGGGATCAGAATTTCACATTTAGTTTATGATATAGGATGTATTGGTACCTGTAGTTGATATGTGTGGCCACATTTGGCTGTATTCTCTTGCAATATCCAGAATTATTATTTCCCTCATGAATAAGATTGCTTATAGTAATATATTCTTTTTTACTACATTGTCGCTTGACTTTCCTGTATACTGGCATGTACTAATGTTTCCACCAATGATCAAACCTCACCGTCCCCGCATTTCCTTAAAGTTTGTGATGCATAGTCTACCTGATTAGTTATTTCACCTGTGCATGACCAGATATGCTTATAGAAACTTCATATACTTTTAGGATGAATTTATTACTTTAATACATGACTATTACTTCACATTTCTGAGTGTCACTCTGTCAAGTTTAATATTTATTTCCTATGCTTGCAGCCTGAATGTTATTTGTAAATCACTATATCTAACACATTTTAACTTCATTTGCATACATCTTACTGTTTTCTAGATATAAGTGAAACATTTTATATCTTTTCAGGTCTAGGCTGGTATCTGGAACAAAGTGTTAGTGGTGGATCAGCTTGGAAGCTCTCCAGTAGTCAGGTGGTGATAGCAAGGTTTCATAAGGACATATGCAGTGTACTGCCATAAGTGATCATGATATCACAACACTAATATAAAGCACCTCAAGGATATGGCTTAGATCTTCATGAGAGAGATTAGCACCATTGTTCAGTAAGGTAAAGCCTGCCTAAAAACTGTATTCTCCTATCTTTAGTCGCTTTTTGTAGTTATCGACACTGAAATGTAATGCAATTTTCCTATAAAACATGGAAGTGGTCCCATCAGATGTTTAAATCTGAGTGCACTATTAGTTATTCAAATAACTGCCTATATACCTGACACAATAAATATGGAACATAGCACTTATTGTTGCTTCTTTAGTGTGTACACCTATATGCACCTTGACAGGCATATTGCGGTTTGTTGCCAAAATCACTATGAGTCATGCTACTTCATTACCCCTGGGAAAATTGTTCCCAGTTACACAGACCCAAACCACCATTTATTTTAAAGACCATTGATTGATCAACTTTTCTGTCTAAACTTTGACAAAATCTGTTTTCAAATTTTTATGAAAATTTAATTTTTCAATAAAATTTAGTTTATAAATTTAAATGTTTATTTAAATTTCCATTAAAATTTTAAATGATCCAAATGTATAAACTTTAAACATATTTTCAGACAGGCCTCATCTTGTAGTACAATTAGGTTTTTACAGCATTGAAAAAGTCCTATAAATAAGGAAGATATAGCAAATTTAGTTTTGGTTTCTCAGGAACACATAGATCAGCACGTGCACCCTGTATAACACCAGCACTACACACTTTCCAGCAGGTGTCACATGACTTGTATGCAAGGAAATTCAAAAAGACTTCATGTATAAAGTTCAAATAGGTGTGGCATTCAAATATAAAAGTTTTACTAAAATTTGCCCCAAAAAGTTGGGCCTGTCAGGAATCACACCACAATTAATACTTCCAGTTCAGTACCCACGAATGTAGTTCCAGTCTATTTTTAGAACATTTTTTCCTCTCTCATTTTGGTGGTGGTAGAAGAGTTATATTGATGCATATTTGGTATGGATTTAAAGGTAATTGTTTATTCTTGAGAATATGAGCAGAGAGAGTGGTTGTCAGTGTGTAATTTGGCGACAGTGCACATGGAGTAATAAGGCCTTGGTGATGATCCAGAAGTGAAATATGTGTTCTGTTTACATGCTGCTCTGTTTACAGTGCAGCAGCTCAAAAAAATGCCGATCAACCCTTGACAAGAATTTCACCGTGAAGTCATCTTTGGAGGTATTTTAGATTAACATATGATTTCTATTGATTGTCACACTGTGGAAAGGTCAGTACTGAGAAATATATGTAGAGAACATATAGTAAAATTAATTGTGGTCTATGTCCATTAGGAGGATAGGTGGATCCGTTCTTGTGTTTGATTCAGCACTTCTTGAGTTTCCATGCGGATACTTTGAATTTGATTTCTTTACACCTACATACTCAATCACCGCAAGAGTTTTTAAATGGCTAAGAAATTCGGGTGCTTCAGTTATAGTAGTAACTCTCTTTCTGTAGTTCTCGTTGTCTTTTAGCTTAGTGTAGTAGCGATGAAAAGTTAAAATATATGTGGGTTGAGGATCAATAGAAACATATGTTACCTATTTTCAACAATCCTTTTCAGGCAAAAGTGAGTTTTTCTTGAAAATATTTTTTTATTTGTTTTCCTTAATTAAAACGAATACACGGTTTACAGCGGTGCCCGAGATAGAGTCCCATGAGTTAGAGTCCACAGTCGGGAAAGTCGTTCAGTTTTCCCTCTTCACTCTGTTGATGCCTTACTACAACGTGAACATTGCTTTTGTGTCCCAAAGGTACTCTTTCTGCTGGCGCATCTTCACTAAAAAGCGTTTAGAATAGATCGTCATTTTCCATGAACTGTTTCCTGGATTTTCCTGAACTTGATGGCGCTCGATACTCAGTGGTACAATGGCAAGGGACTGGTCTTTTTCTTTGGTAAAAGATATATCTGCTTCATTATCAATGTCTGCATCAGTTAAATCTTGAAGGTTATCGAAGTTATTTGATAACGAAAGTTTACTTTCCGTTGATATTAATGATACATTAGAGCAGCTTCTTTTGGGGGTTAAACTTTCTGCAGATGCCTATGAAGAGGAAGTTGAAAGTCTGCGTTTGGGGCTAACACTTTATTCAACAGTATTATCATCCGTTGATGGATATAATAATAATAATAATAATAATAATAATAATAATAATAATAATAATAATAATAATAATAATAATAATAATAATGAGGACTTTGTATAGCGCCAAATCTTTAAAAGCTCTAAGCGCTTTACACCATCAATAATGATATGACTACATTACAGAAAAACAAATGACAAAAACAATGAAATTGGAAAACATAAAAACATGCTGAAAATATATAAGATATAAAACATGATTAGGTCGCTAAGTTTGTCCCTGAAGTCGAAACAGGTGAGTCTTGAGAGCACTCTTAAAAGGGACCACGGTGTCTTTGTGTCTAATTTCAATGGGTAATTCGTTCCACGTCGCCGGGCCCTGGTATGCAAACAAACGTTGTCCATATGACTTTGTTTTCACCTTGGGAACAATGAGTATACGATTATCAGAAGAAGAGCGTAAGAATCTAGCTGGTGTATACACATGGGTGAGGCTGGATAGGTATGTTCGATTGGGGTCTGTCATTGAAATATAGCACAGAGAACAAATTTTGTGTTTGATTCTGTATCGAATTGATAGCCAGTGTAGGGTACAGAGCAGTGGTGAGGTGTGCTCTGATTGAGGTACTCTAAAGATGATCCGTGCAGCTGTGTTTTGAACTTTTTGAAGTTTCTGGAGTAAATATTGTGATGAACCAGACAAAATTGAGTTATAATAGTCCAGTCTTGAAAGTACTAATGAACACACAAGTGTTTTCGTGGCATCAACAGAAAGATATTTACGAATGGAACTGATGTGTCTCAATTCAAGATATGCAGCCCTACAATGACAATGGTGCAATGTGAGAGTACTGTCTAGAGTAACACCTAGATTCCGTACTGACTGTGAGAATTTAATGTTGGTGTTGCTGATATTTATTGTCTGAGGTAAAGGATGTGGATGAGAAAGTCTTTGTGTTGTGATCAGAATAGCCTCAGTTTTATCATCATTCATCTGCAGCTTGTTACATGTCATCCATGATTTCACATTCGAAATGCACTTCTCTACTCCATGGATGGTAGCATCAACTTCAGTTGGGTGGCTAGACTTGTATATTTGGGTGTCATCAGCGTACAATTGGTGCGACACTGGGTGATGATCTATGACACTTGAGAGCGGCTGAGTGTACACAATGAAGAGAACGGGGCCAAGAACAAATCCGAGTTGAACACCATAATATACGTCAACTGGGCTGGAGTGTATTTCATTTGCAGATATAATTTGTGTCCTGTTGACTAAGTTGGACTTGAACCACTGTAAGGCTATATTCTGAATGCCAACTACATGCTGGAGACGGTGAAGTAATATATCATGGTCTATTGTGTCAAATGCTGAAGATAAATCCAGGAGAGTGAGGACTGTAATCTTTCCACTATCCAAAGCAGAGAGAATGTCACTAAATACTTTCAGAAGAGTAGTTTCCGTACTGTGGCAAGGGCGATATGCAGACTGTACATTGCTAAAAAGACTGTTTGAATTCAAATGAGATGCAAATTGAGTTAGAACAACCTTTTCTAAACTATTGATATGAAAGGGAGATTAGAAACTGGGTGGTAGTTCTTTAAATCGTTATGGCCCAGTGTTGGTTTCTTCAGCAGTGGCTTTACGATGACAGTTTTGAAAAATGATGGGAATTCCCCTGATGAGAGAGAGATAATAATAACATCAGTTAGTGAAGGCAATATTCGTTCTAAGCACTCAAGCAGCAGTGATGTCGGAATTGGATCAAGTTCACAAGACTTTGGTGCACTTTTCATCACGATTGTCCGTACTAAATCTATAGAAACAGGTTCAAATGCTCCTAACGGTTGTAGCTGAAATTCTGCATCATACCTGTATGGTGACGAATCAGTTGAAATTGTGCTGTCAAGCGAATCTATAATGGTTTGATCTTTGTCATTGAAGAAATTTGCAAATTGATCTGGTAGGTCCAGTGGAGAGAAGGTCGTTGGAAGTGGTGTACAGTTGTTCCTTGACATTAGTTTGTTAGTCATCTCGAAGAGCTCTTTGCAGCTGGAACTCTCCGTGATCTTAGAACTGTAGTGGGATGATTTGGCTAAATGGACTATGTTTGTGACGTTCTTCTTAGCGGCTTCGTACATTTGTTTATGAATAGTGAGTCTGGTGGAAAGCCAAAGCCTCTCTGCTTTTCGTCGATGTCTTTTAGCAGTGCGAAGCTGGTCCCTAACACTGCTATAACAAGGAGAACACTTTTTTTATTGATACTCTGCATTTGGTCGCTGGGGCATGTTTCTCAAGCAATGAACGCAGGCAGTTATCAAGTTGTTCTGCTGTTGGATGTCATGCATGAATTTGGTTCTATTTATCATAAAGAGGTTTCTCTTAGTAGCAAAGAGAGGTGGAGAGTTAGGGACTGATACGTCGAGATGGCATACAATGCAGAGGTATCCGATGCAAGTTCGTGGGATACAAGAGTTGATTGCAGAATATTATCATCAGGTCTATAAAGAAACCAGTCTAAAATGTGACCATGTTTATGGCTAGGTTGGTTAACTGACTGTTTAAGATTGAAAACATGAATGGAATCTATGAGTTTTGACGTGTTTGGTTTACCAGGACAGTCATAGTGAAAGTTGAAATCTCCAAGAATAATTAGGTTGCCACCTATCGAATTTCCATACTCTAGAAGATTTGGAAACTGCTCCAAAAAGAGAGATTCAGTCAGCGTGTTTTTTCTACTAGGAGGAGGACGGTAGAGACAGAAAAATTGGACTGACCTTTGTTCCAGTATGAGCGTTGTTTGGACTAGTTCAAACGATGTGTGACAGAAGTTGAAGGTTGTGTTGTACTTGAGGCATTTGATGATGGAATTCTTTGTAATTACAGCAATTCCACCTCCGCGAGAGTTGCGGGGAAACGATTTGATGGAGTAATCGCTGGATGTTAAATCCGCACACTTACATTCATCACCTACTGAAAGTAACCAAGTTTCTGTCAGGAAGAAGACGTCAATATTCTGGTCATTGATAAAACTAACAATTTCTGTGCGCTTTTCCGGTCATCCTACTGATTGAGCGTTGAATAATGCAATGCGTGGTGGTATTCCTGGGGCAGTTGACACAACGGTTGACGATTTAAGAGGAATTTGAACCAGGGTATTGAAATTAACGGCAGGATTTTTAAGTTGTTTATCTGTTACGGGCGAAAGGGAGATAACTGGAATCCTTCTTCCTGTTCTACACCGACCGGCATTGAAAGAACGTTTCTTTTTTTCCCTTCCGTTTACATTTAAGAAATGATGAATGAATTCCCAATTCGTTCAGTCTTGAGCATAATGTGGTATCTAGAACCAAGGTGTGGTCATTTAATCGAATTAATGAGGATTCATCGTAGTGTAAGCAGTCACGTGACGGCGGTTTATTCAAAAACAAATTACGTCTCAACAGCGGGACAAAACAGCTGAGAAAAAAATCCAATTGCTCTCGCTTCCAACACAAGGAGATGAACCAACACACACGAACGGAACAGCCAGTGCATGATGAAACACGACAATGTAGACGATGACAGAAAACAAACACAAATATCACAAATATAGTACAAAATCGGAAGAGCCCACTTTCAAGCAGTCAAGCGATGGCGGCCATCTTTCCCAAAATCAAAAATATGCTATCATATGTAACACAAAATATGATATGCTATCATATGTAACACATGAATAACTGATTCGACGTTATTGACGGTGTACCACTTTCCCGGTCCTGGTGTTGGTACGTCTCCACTCTTGCAACAAAAGATTTCTAGCTGCCATCTGTTCTCAAAATTTCCAGATGGTTTGAATTCGGTGTTCAAAGTTCTGTAGGCGATATCGTTTGTCCCGTTTGCGTATAGGTATATCACTCTTATTTTCATGGCAATCGCATCTGCCAAAGTTATAATTGTCCACGCATTGGAGAATTTTCCGATGACGCTAGAGTCCAGACAAGACTGCGTAACTGTTAGAAAGCAGTTGTATTTGAGGTCTCTGTGGGTGCATCGCGTGCTTGTAACAAGTTTTATACACGTGTGGTACCTTAATTTCACTGACATGGTTTCGTTACCACAAAGCATGATAGAGACGGCTTTGAAGAGGCAGTCTCATTCACCGCTTGTTGTCAGGGGATTCCATTTATGTGGTCGACGTAATTGTCCATCAATTCAGCAGCGACTAGATCAACGTCTGGCAAATAAAAAGTTGGCTCTTCTGGAATTTGTAATTTCACTTTGAACATTAGCTTTCGCTAAACAGCCTCCGTTAGTGTCTCTTTATGTTTTTTAATGTCACCGCCTAGAGAGAAAAGAAAACCGCATTAAAATAGTGGAAAAATACTGAAATTAATGCAGATTTTGAGTTTGTTGAGACATTACTAATATGCAAAAAACGCACATAGACAGGTAAAGCGGGCAGTGACAATTTAAAATAAAAACAGTGTCTTCGTTGTTTGCTGTAAATACTTATTTACACAGAACATTGTAATAAATTATGTTAAATACTAAATAAAGCAATTTGTCCAAAAAATTGAAAATCTTCATTTGTATAAATTAAAAAAATTGTCATTAAAAAAATCAGCAGAAAGTTCCTTGTGAGTAAATATTTTATATGTACATAATGTAAGGAGCAGTCCATTTTGTACGTACTCATGGAGGGGGTAGGGGGCTTTAACCCAAATGCATACGCTTACGTATGGGAATAGGTAGTTAACTGATAATATACGTACACATAGTAAACGGATGGGGTGTGTGGGTGGGTGTGAAACCTCGTTAATAATTTGTCTAATACCTAACCTGTTTGACTGTATTCAGTCGGCGTTTGAATTTCTGCAGACACTAGAGAAACCTTTTAATGTTACGCAGCTTATTACTTTGATGAAGCCAGACATTCAACGTCGGTGGACTGTTTTATTAAACACGTTAATATTAATAATCATTGATCGTTGAACTGAGTTGAATAAATATAGAATGGAGGACGGTTGTCGAACAAAGACCCATGTTGGGGGGACACACTCGAGGCCAATAGCTAATTATATCTAAATGTTGAAGGTTTGTCCACAAGGAAAAAAAAAAACATTATTGTAGAATATAGATATCTGCAATTAATTATGCAAATTAGGGACATATATCACTCATTCTACTATAATGTGACCAATTAATGAGTATTCATGTCGTTAACAAATTTGCAGTCGTAAAACGTTTATTGAATTCATTACACCATTAGTTTCTGTTTTGATATATACTATAACACGTTTTTTCTCATTTCAATTTAAATAAAGGTATCTAGACCTTTTTAATTGTGAAAATATATCAAAAATGAAAATCTAATTTACAAGTAAAAGTAATGTGTCGCTATGCATGCATCCACTTTTTGAATCCTTGACACATTTTAGTGTTGGTGCTTTTCTCTCTATATTTCGATATTTCTATATTTTGTTGTTTTGCTTGATTGAAAGAAGACACGATCTCAAGCAATAAATACATCGATTATGTTTTATGCTGATTTAAACCTAGTCGCAAAAATTACATTAACTTCCGTAACCTTTTTATGTATATAACAAAACGTTTGGTTAAATCGAAAACAACTATCGGGATTTTTATAAGCTAAAAACAGAAAACCGTTAGCTCTGATCTTAGTTCTGTCGAAAAGAAATAACTGGAAACTTTCTGCTAAGAAGATAATGAAATATAAAAAAAAAAGATGTCTTACTTAAGACATTAACTTCCGTAACAACTATCTCTGTAAAATGGTAAATTTAAACGGTAAATATTAGGCGAGTTTCACTGCAAGCGCTGGAAATCTTTAATATAAACTATTCAACGAAGACATTATCGATGTCTGTAACCAATAGTTCAATTTTAAATATAAAATATTAACTTCCGTAACTTTTAACTTCCGTAACGGTTTTTTTTCCGGAATCAGAAGTCGATACCGGATCGAGACTTGTACTTGGTGGTTATTTTTCACGATTCGCCGGAAGATTATCGAATATAGCAGACATCATTTATCAACGATTTTTACCACGCTTACAAAGAAACAAGCATCTAAACAGAATCTAAATTTACAAGTAACAAGTTTCCTGGAGAGAGAAGATAACAGCTCAGTACTTGTCATCAAAAAGAAGAGTGATGTAGTGGTGA
Source organism: Unio pictorum (assembly GCA_030141615.1). Classification (NCBI taxonomy): domain Eukaryota; kingdom Metazoa; phylum Mollusca; class Bivalvia; order Unionida; family Unionidae; genus Unio; species Unio pictorum. The sequence goes on from JARLTB010000065.1 coordinate 6,650,604, forward strand.
TTGAAAACATCGAGTATCAAAAGAGAATTTTATCCGACTATATGCATAACCTTCATGACAAATTTCGCTTAGAGAATCCTGATATCATGGTGTCACGAGCTCGTTTCTACCAGTCAAGACCGAAATATTTGTTGCTAGCTAACTTTGCATCTAGAAGAACCTGTTTATGCGCACGACATCAAAATATGGCTTTGAAACTTAAAGCAATGAGGTCATTAGGTCTAAATCTTCCAAAAAGTCCATATGCTTTCATTAAAGAACAGGACACGACTGAAAAACTGAAAGAAACACTTGAAACTGGTCTCCCAGATATGGTTAAATACACTCAATGGAAAAAGGTAGTAGAAGGGCAGAAGTCAAGATGGAAAGAAGTTGATGAAGCTGTAGCTAAAACCGATTTTATTCATTTGATGGACAGTCAAACGTCAGAATTCAGAAACCACGTCAAGATGGTAAAAGTACAGTACCAAGAAATGAGAAACCATCGAGAAAATTTACCCGAGAATGAAGTAATGTTAGGGATGGACTTTGCTGAAAACTTTGTGTGTACCTCCGTGGAAGCAGTCCAGTCTTCATATTGGAATCAGGCTATGGTCAGTCTCCACACTATGGTTGTTTATTTTCCAAAGTCACAAAAACAGGACACGACTGAAAAACTGAAAGAAACACTTGAAACCGGTCTCCCAGATATGGTTAAATACACTCAATGGAAAAAGGTAGTAGAAGGGCAGAAGTCAAGATGGAAAGAAGTTGATGAAGCTGTAGCTAAAACCGATTTTATTCATTTGATGGACAGTCAAACGTCAGAATTCAGAAACCACGTCAAGAGGGTAAAAGTACAGTACCAAGAAATGAGAAACCATCGAGAAAATTTACCCGAGAATGAAGTAATGTTAGGGATGGACTTTGTTGAAAACTTTGTGTGTACCTCCGTGGAAGCAGTCCAGTCTTCATATTGGAATCAGGCTATGGTCAGTCTCCACACTATGGTTGTTTATTTTCCAAAGTCACAAGGCCAACGTCATCAAAGTTTTGTGGGAGTCTCTGATGTCTTATGTCATAACGCAACAGTTGTTTATACAATTTTTAAGAAACTCATACCAATGCTGCAATCAACTTATCCATCAATCAAAACCATACACTACCTTACCGATTCACCAACGAGCCAATATAGAAGCAAAACAATCTTTAAAATTTTGGCTGACCACAATGAAGACTTTGGTATAGCTGGTCGATGGAACTATTTGGAATCGGGCCATGGCAAAGGCCCGTGTGATGGTTTAGGTGCTAGCATAAAAAGAGCCGCAGATATGGTCATTCGTCAAGGAAAATGTCTCATTCAAAATGCTGAAGATTCTACGCGTGGTCTAAGCAGACGGAAGAGAGTGGTAGCAAAATAAAATATCTGTACTACAACCAGGCAGACGTTGACATGAGCAATGAAATAATACAACAGAAAGAGAAGCCTATGCAAATATCCGGTACCTTTAAGTTACATGCAATTGTGCCAGTAAACTCTTGTACGATCCTTACTAGAGAAACATCATGTTATTGTAATGGTTGTCTTGTCAATCCTCAAACTAGCGTCCATGAATGGCAGGAACATGTGATATATAGAAGACAGGATGATTAAGTCATTGATACAAATGGAACTCTCATGCCAACTTTAGAGGTTGCTGCCGTTACAAGCGACCAGGAAGAAGTGTTTGAATATGAACGCATTCAGTACTCTGACAACCATCCCGCTGGGTCTCTGCTGTTTACGAACGAAATTTTTATTTTGGTCAAATATTAGCCATTGAAATTGACGATGATGAAGTAGAGATCAATTTTTTTAGAGAAATCAGGAAACTATGGCAAAGCATTCAAAATGCCGTCTAGGGAAGACAAATTGTGGATAAAAAGAGAAAAACTTCTGAACATACTAGAAAAAGAACCAAGACCTGCAGGAAATCCAAACGATTGGATAAAACTTACCTGATTGACAAAAGTGAGATCGAAAAGGCCGAAAGGGCTTTCAAAATGATCAAATAGACAAAAAAAAAAATGTTTGCCTTTAATCAGTGAACTAAAAGAATAGAATTACTTCGTTCCCTGTAATACAATTTTTAAGAATTCTTTCATGTTCTTTCATGAACTTAGTAAAGTTAACTTCCGTAACGTTTTTACTTGTTTTTTATAATGGAGATAAAAATATACAAGTGCACAAAAAACATATCACCTTAACTTGAAAGATAATGCATTATATTAGCACAAACAAGGAAAGTTAACAATAACTGGCTCTCCCAAACACGCTTTTGGATAGTTTATTTGTTTATGTGTGACTGTTATCCAAACGTAGTTTAGTCTATTTTGAGACTTTATTTGTAAAAACAAAGTATAAAAAACAAGCCTTCTATAGTATATAACTAAAAGATAGATCAGAATTTAGCTTTAAAAAGTGAGTAAAAGGTTGAAATTTACTATTAATTGGATTGAAGTCTTTAATTGATTCAACTAACTTCCGTAACGACAAGGTTCACCACGAGAGATGCATTTGGCGTAAAATGAAAACGGTAAACAATTTGTGGGCAATTTTTTGTTTTCATGTGCGGTGAAATGTTAGTAACATGATTAAATATCCAAAACTATGAATTTAGATTGAAAAAAAAAATCACTGTATTATTCCATATTTGGTCCGAATTTAGTAGAATCACTGATATATGTCATCCCGAAGTCTGTCGACAATTTTTGAGAAAATGGTAATTGGAGATGTTCAAAACGTTTCGTACAACGAATTTCTAGTTGCTTAAGTCATTTAACGTATATAATTTAACACATAACTAAACTTTACAATCAATTACAAAACTTATTTAGTAGTAAATGTATCACGTGCTTGTCTCTGAACCGTATTTGGGTAGTGTTTGGAAGTATTTGTGTATATTTGGGTGTATTTGGGTAAATCGTGCCACCCGGTCACGTTTGTGTGTTAAGAGTAACACATTATTTTCAAACACGTGACCCAATTACTAAGCAAAATGTTTCGTAAGACAAAAATAGTAACGTGTTGGTGTAAACCGTAAATTTGCATTTGTGCATTGGAGCTCACCTGTTATTAAATCTTTTTCGGAGGTGAATAGTATTTACAGGTTGGGTGGACCTGGTCACCTATTGTACTTGTACATATTAAATAATGACGAGTGGCACGATCACAAACGTGACCTCCCAAAATTCGGCAGTAAATCGCAGAACAGTGGACTTTATTGATCGGCGATGGTTCTCACTAAACAGCCCAAGAACACCTTAAACTTTACATAAAACCTACTTCAAATTTCAACAACAGCACAAAAGAAAACAACAGCAAACAAACAAACACTGCGAATATTTATCGATATTTTGTGTACCAAGAAAATTAGTGAGGTCAGGAGTTGCCAAGGGAAATAACTCCCGTTTTGACGGAGTGTTCTGGTATAGTAACGTGAAGTTAGTGCACAGTTTAAAAGAACTACTTTCGGTTTACGTTCTGTTTTGTATGGCCGCCGCCATGAAGCAACTTTCCCAAGGAAAGTCATATCATTTTCATGTAATTTATAATCATGCTTGGTCGACGCATTTGGCTAACGATGATCAGAAATTGTCCCTTAAATTTGTTGAATTTCTGGTTGATAAGCTTTCTTCAGGGGGATACACAAAATGTTATTATCACGAGGAACATTCAATTCCTGGCAGAGACGTCTTCAGGGAGTTGTGTCGAGTAATGAAAGAATCCGAATGGACTGTTGTTGTCGTGACAAAAGAATTCAGCGCCAACGGCTGGGTGCAATACTGCAGTAATACGATTTTTAAGAAATTAATTGACGAAAGAAAACAAGATTCGTTGATACCCATAGCCCTTGGCATTGACGCAATACCAGAAGATATGGGGGCTAAGCAATGGCTTTACTTCGATGTTGATCCAAAAACATGGAGTGAAGGAAAAGTAGAAAAAGTAATAAAGGTAACAGATCCTTTCTGTACATAGGGCGATGCTACCTAATTATTTTAAGATGCTAAAATTTAAACGGGCTACATTATGCCCTTCAAAAATTTGTGCAGAAAATATCCCATAGAACAACAATTGTTGGTTGTAATTTAGAACTTCAGTAATACCAAACTTTCTCCATTAACAGTACATGTACTAGTTTGATCCTATAATATCCAATAATGGAGGAGATGTGTGCAGTTCACATTTTTTGTGGGGTGATTTCCTAATGCGTTTGTGATAACTAATAGGGACCTTGTGGTAAGTTACATGTAACCTCCTAATGCTGAGTGACAAGCGATGCATCTGTTAGTACCATTTTTTAAAGTCTTTGATATGATTTGGCCAGGGATCAAACCCATGACCTGCATCTGAGGTGGATGCTCTAACCAATAGGCCACTGGAGCAGTCTGTTAAAATGCACTGTAATATGTCTTATGACTGTGTTAGGATTTTACTTTGCTTCTTGCTATTTCAAAAAATAAAAATTCTTCAAAGATATTGAAAATCTATATTAAAAAAATATAAAAATTTGCTCAACAGAATTGTTTGCATTGCAACAGCAGTTGTTAGAACTTCTGTCTCGGATGTTGAGGTCATGGATTCGTACCCAAGCAAAGTTATACCAAAGACTTACAAAAATGGTACTAGCAGCTGTCTTGCTTAAAACTCAGCAATTAAAGGTTAGTGTTAGGTTGAATCTGAACAGAGTGGGAGATGATGTTACATGTCCGTGGAATGATGTCTAATTGCTTTGACATCACGATAAACTGTCACACAGCAGATACTGTAGCGATAAGACTGAAATTTTTTGTAAAGCAACATTAAAAATCCAAAACACACACGAATGTAATAGCAGAGTATTGCTATTAAAATTAAACATGTATCCAGCCTCGTTTTTATTTTATAACTGTAAGAGATAGCAAGAAGACTATTGTTATTACTTGGGTCAAGTGACTGGCCTGCTAATAATACAAGTTTTATACAATATTTTGCAGGTGCTAGATGCAGGATTACCGGTCAGCCAAGTTGAAAGTAACGACCCTAAACAAGGTGAATGTTATGGAAATAATTTTTATTATAAACAATATTCTCAGATAAAATTACTGATGTAAGACACAATGATTTTTGGTTGTATATTGTTTCTTCTTTGTAATGAGACTATGTATGCTGACCTTCTGTAAATCCCACAACCCTGTCTTTAAATTATATTAAGTGCATTAGCACAAAATCTGTTGGACAGAAAGTAATGAAATTGTACCCTTTCATAGTCATTGGTAGACAACTTGTTTTGGTTTGCTAGGCAGTTAGATCTGTGATTTAACTTTTTCAGTTTGAACTAGATCAACTTTCATTGACAAAATCCTTGTTAACACAATCAGATAATAGCCAGTTAAACTTTCCAGACAGATGGAATTTGGTAGGCATGTGAATCATTTGATACCATTATTACATTATTACCATTATTACATTTTTAGGTCATTATGGCAATCATTATAATTCTTTTCTTATCTTTTGGATTTTTTTTGCATAAACCTTCATACCCAGATAAGACATGCATAAATTGTGTTCATACATGACAACCTCAATAAAGTCATAGCATACATTTTTGTTCCAGCACACATTTTTGTCACTTTTGTTGCAAATTTTTAAACTGAAAACTTTCTTCACAAACATTTGTAGAAATCACATAATGTAGACAAAGGTAATTTGGTATCCATAATTTAAAACTCTGATTAGATGTCCATGACATTATTGACAAAGTTTCAAATTGCTTTTATTATTGCCTCCCAGCTTTATCTGCATGTATGTTATGACCATTCCACGTATAATCATCCGACTAGGTTTATGGAGAATGAATATTAGGCCCTCAATTTATTTTATTAACTTTGATCTATTTAATTACTTTTATTGCTTGATAACAGGTTGGGGATCAAGACTGTTACCTCTTGCAATGCTATAAAAATCAAATTCAGCTTTACAAGACAATCTAATTGAATGTAGTCTGATAGAAATTGATAAAAATATAATCATTTAAAATAGTACACATTTCTGCTTAAGCTATTCTCCCAATATCTCTAACAGCAAATGCAACTATTTTCTACTAATATGACGTGTAATTCTTAAAATTCTAAATGCCTGATGGCATTTTTAAATATTTTAAAATGTATTGCAATAAAAAAAATGGACTAACAGAATTATTTAACATTTCTTGTTGTAAAAGTAGTTACAGTGTTTGTGTGCAATATGTCAAGTTTAGGTGTGTGATGCGAAATAAAAACCTGTATCGCAAGTCAAATCAGCCTTTGAAGATTAAGTGGCTATGTAATAAAAATATAATCACTTTTTTTTTTACAGACACAACCATTTTGCAAAAATATAAAAAAAAGTTAATTTGTTTAACTCTTTTGTCAGGAATAATGAAAACATGATGTTAACATCATTTATGTTATAACAAGATTCTTTGGAAATTTCAGTATATTCCAGACTGATAGAAACTAGTCAGATACCGGTACATTGAAAAAGTACCATGATAGGCGTCACAGGAAAAAAGACAGCAGTAAACTTGTATACTAGTAAAACTGTCCACCTCTGCATCATAGTTGTTATTGTATTAGGGTTTAATGCCATTTTTCAGCACAAGATAGGCAGTCCCGGATTACCCATTAGGCAGAGTAGGCAACTGCCTATGGGCCCCGCAACTTTTATGGGCCCCATCAGGGGCCCCCGTGAGACTGTCTGGGGCCCCAAAAGTTTGACTGCCTATGGGCCTCCACGGTGCTTAATCCGGCGCTGAAGATATGCTATACATGGCAGCCAGTATTAATGGTGGAATAAGAAGCCGGAAAAACACAGAAAAGAACCACTGACCCATGATAAGCTGCTTGCAAGCTTTCTCACGTACCCACATTTGCCGAATCCGCGACTTGAACCCATTCAGACAGAGGTGAGATGGCAGTGATCCGTAATGGAGAGTGCTGTAGGCCACTCGAGGCACCCCTGCAGGATAGTATGTATCCATTACAACTTGAGTGTTCAGCCATCAGCATGTTGTATGACCATAAAAACTTAATGTTACAACCCTCAAAACATTATAGTACAGCCATCGTTACATGATGTTATCAAACAATATAGTTCAACCATCAAAACATGATGGTATTGGACACTTTATACAAACATGTGTGAAAATTGGTATGTGATTGTATCTCAAGGAAAATGACTAAACCATTCAATTAGACCTAATATTCATTCTTAAATGACCTGAATTACAGCAGTTATTTCAATTCACACTCTTTAACCACTCCGATGGCCTAGTGGTTAGAGCATCTGCCACAAAAGCAGGAGGATGTGGGTTTGATTCTCGGCAGAGTGATACCAAAGACTTAGAAAAATGGTACTAACAGTTACCTCGCTGGTGCTCAGCATTAAGAGGTTAGTGTTAGGACTGGTCAGCCTGGTGTCAGGATAATGTGACTGGGTGGGACATCATGCTACATGTCTGTGGCATGATGCCCCAGTGTTAGACATTACTATAAACTGCATCACTGCAGACATCATAGCGATATGACTGATTTTTATTTAAAGCTGCATTAAAAATCTTAATCAAACAAACAAGTCAACACACTCAATATCTTGGACCATCTTTCACCTGCTTATGCAACGTTTGAAAACTCAGGCATGAGTTTGTTAAACTCTTAATATCTTGAACCTGATTTGTCATTTGCACATAAGGAGCCACTGTGGCTCAGTGGTTAGCATGCCAAACTCATGACCAATAGGGTGAAGGTTTGAATCCTTCTATCAGAAATCTCACTAGGATTTTAAAACTAGGAGTCCAGGACTACCATTTTGGTAAAAATAAGAGTCCCACCTGCAAATGTTGCAGTAAAAAGATGTTGAACTTTTTCAGATTAGAAAAACTATTGGTTGTCACTGAGTTTAATTTCCACATTTTTTATAACACTGACATGAACAACTGTGTTAGCCTATTCTGCATGTCAGCTAAATTCTGCACAACGATACATCATTTCTGTAAACATTGGATCACATGCTGTTTTAGTTGAAAATTGAAGTTTTGTATGAAACACTCACAGAAAGATTCCAAAGTAATATATTTTATTTCCATAGCAAGATGCATAAACATTACATCTTTTCAAAGCAATGTGCAGAAAAGTCTGCTATTTATGTTGTCATGACAACATTAGGGTGGTATCCAGTTTTTCAAAAATTGGCATTATTTTGATAATATTCTGGTGAAAATTTCCACTTTTCAGTTGGTAAGCATTGCAGAATTTTATTTTTCGTAAATTGAATTTGGTTTGGGTCTTGTTCCAATATTGTTGACCGTGCAAAATAGCCAGACAGCGGTGTAACTCTTGTTAGTCCTTCGGGGTGAGACTGAATTTTGTCAGTCCAAGGAATGGCCTTATTCCAAACAGTAAACCAGCCATCACACACTTTCTTAAACTTGGCTAAACCCATCCACACTATCAGTTCTAGCAACTTTAGCACACTGATGAATCTCATTCAAATCATTGTCAGTTTGCCATTTAATCCCAAAATACTTACCCAAATTTGCAAACAGTGATTTGTCCAAGTCTTGATGTGTCTTGATTTCGAGGTTGCATGCACTATTTATTTGGCTATAGTCATAAATGAACACAATACTATAAGCTAAACACTGATGTACTGCTAACTTATAATAACCACATATACATATCATGGTCTTTCTTCCTTCAAATTCAGTCATTGTAAATATTAGGCCAGTTTCTCACCCAAGCTGCTTGTGTAAATCTTTGAACTTGCCGCCAAGCTATTGTATCATGTTGTTTTGATGAACATCTAAGTTTATTTTAACCACTGAATTACGTCATTGTAAATATCAGCACATTATCCAACTCAGTTATTGAAGTAGGACTGACAAGCCTTTGAATTTGCCACCCAGCTATTTGCATGCGTACAAAGGACTCTGCTTGGTTGATTTTCTGCGTCCTAGATACATAATTTGCAGCCAAATATGCATAATTAAGCATTTCTGAGACCTCTGCTTCCACCATACATGAGCCAAGGTCAACTACCATGGTGTCTTTGGGCAAGGCACAAGTGCATTGGCACTAAATAGTCAACTTATGTTGGTGTGCTATAAAGCACCAAATAAACATTATACACTCATGAAAATGTGTGTAATATATGTATGCATTTCAAGAAAGGCAGCTGTCATAAACAGGCCAATGTGACCTAGATTCACTCCTAGTGGGTCTTTGTTTTGTTAGCTATTCATTCATTTCACCTACAATATCCCAAACCCTTCTATACATTCTGGATAAGTAAAAATAAAAGTGTGTGTGTTTCTGATTTGGACTTATAATCTATCTTTAAAAAATTCAGTCATATTTCTATGATGTCTGCAGTGTGAGTTATAGTGATGTCTTGCACTGGGACATCATGCTGCAGACATGTATTGTAGCATGATGTCACACCCAGTTACATTATCTTGACACCAGGCCAACCAGTCCTAACACATTAACTCTTCATGCTAAGCACCAAGTTAGGCAGCTATTAGTACCATTTTTGAAAGTCTTTGGTAAGACTCTGTTGGGGATTGAACCCCATACCTCCTGCATCCAAGGTGGACATTCTAACCACTAGGCCACCAGAGTGGTCACACACAAAAAAGAGAAAGAAACTTGTCACGGTCTAAACTTATATAATATAAGCAAATATTTATGCTAAAATGTCTTTTGTATCTTTTTTTCACCTAATCTGTTTGCTACACCCTCAATACATTAGATTTTCTAGTACCAACATTTATGAAGATTGTAAGAAAGAAAGTAACTTAACCGTTAAAAAATTAGGTAACTGACTATAGGTAATTATGTCAGTATATGTTGATAGCATCCAAAAATGGACCTGTTGACAAAGCGATTCATATTTACAAGTAAACTGCTTGTTTAATTTGCATATAAATTATTATGAACATCAGAAATTCCAACCCTACTTTTACGAATCTGTGAGAGAAAGTTTTATGACAACACTTTTATAATATTTTACACTTGTTTTAATTGAACAAATTTACTGAAACCTTTGATCCTTTTCATTATTTTAGACCATGGAGATGGGAGACTCAGGACAGACAGAGGTCACTTGATTGCCAACCCGCAGCCTTCACTTCCAGATACTTCAAATATGACCCAGAATTGGAATGAACAGGAATCACTCTGTTATTTAGTTGCTGCACTCTGTCTGTCAAAAGCACAGCCAATTGAAAAATCAGCAGTAGTTGGCAGTGAGAAAAACCCAGTCATCTGGACAATAAAAGGTTTCTTTCTACACATTACGTTTTGTTAGCTCATCAATCCTTAAGGCTAAATAGACTTATGTCCCTTTCCTATAGACTTATGTCCCTTTCTTATAGACTTATATCCCTTTCCTATAGACTTATGTCCCTTTCCTATAGACTTATGTCCCTTTCCTATAGACTTATGTCCCTTTCCTATAGACTTATGTCCCTTTCCTATAGACTTATGTCCCTTTCCTATAGACTTATGTCCCTTTCCTATAGACTTATGTCCCTTTCCTATAGACTTATGTCCCTTTCCTATAGACTTATGTCCCTTTCCTATTATCCATCAATCAGCATTTGTTTCCTAACACTCAGTTAGTCATGGTTATGATCCATTTTTAAATCAGACCTGGAAAATAGTAGGTTTGCAGTTCTTGATGTTAATTTTCCTGATTATTCATTTGCTGAATTAAGCTAACTCAAAACCAGTGATTGGTATTTCAGCTGTTATTGGTCACTGTGCACTGTTGAAAAACATCAAGGCTTCTGCTGATTATGAACTGCACTTAAAAGGCTGGACAATTTGGGGTCTGATAAGGGTAGGATTATGTATGATTTACTATATGTATGATATGTGTAATATGGTGCAGATATTTTCAAGGTTTGATCAGAAATACGGTAGGGCCTGAAAAAAATTCTCTTTCGACTCACTGGTTAAAGACAAGAAAGACCAATTACACTGTCCAGGTCCACATAAACCTAGGACCAGTCCAACTGCTAAGTCTGATGCATCAAGCTTTAATGTTAATGGAAGACAGGAAAAAATAAGGGAAGTTAATGTAAACTGAATGTTCAGACAACTGCTTTGTATTGGTTTCGTCAAGGAACAAACTATGGAGTTGAGAAAAGATGTACTGTTATTTCTCTCTCACACGTTTGCATATAGTAAATATATTACAAAAAAAAGGTCTTTAGTGTAATATAGTTTTCCTAAGCATATTAAAGCCTTTTTCTGCTATGATAATCTTGTATGTGTTGCATGATAAATTAATGGGGAGTATGAAAATTTGTTATGGTTTATTTTGGATGCTGCTAGAAATAAATTTTATGCAAAAATATCACAAATTAACCTCATTGTTTTTCTCAGTCAAATTGCAAGTTTTAAATTAGAAATTTCCACAAACATTATACAACATTTGCTTTCAGAAGTTAAATGTTTCTTTTGAGACATCTTAGCAGAAAAATAACATCAACACCTTCCTGACAGGTTGTTGTTATCTCAGGCTTGTTCATTCATGTTTTTTGAGTCCTGGTATTACACATTGTTATTCAGTGCCCAGAGTGGCTGAGTGGTCTAAAGCGCTCCCCATTATGGGTCACTGCCATCTCACCTCTGTGTTGGTTTGAGTTGCAGATTCAGCCAATGTGGGTTTGACAGAAAGCTTGCCAGTAGTTTCTCATGGGTCGGTGGTTCTTTCCTGCAGTTTTCCCAGGTTCTTTCTCCGCCATTAATACTGGCCGCCATGTATAGCCTATCGAGTGCTGAAAAATGGCATTAAACACTACAACAACAACAACAAGATGTTATTCCATTTTAAGTGGCTTCATTAAACAGTTTTCGTAACATGTATCCAGTTTTGTTTGATAATATCAGTATTTAACAGGTATGCATTTGTCTGTCTAAAATTTTCTTAGTTTCAGTGATTGGTTTTGTAAGAAGAAAAAACATTTTCATTCAGGTGTTTTGAAACGCTGAAAGATAACACTGACCAATAGCTGCTATTCTAAGACATTTAAGGCTTTTACCCTATTCGCATATTATGGGATGGATTAATAGCTTCAAACAAACACACTGAGTACAATTTTTAAGAATAAGAATTATATGTAGATGTGAATCACAGCCATTAAACCTTTAGATTTAAGTTAAACAATCAGTTTCCAGTTAGGAAAAGTAGAAAGTAATTGTATTTAGTTTTTCAGGTAATGATAGGGAGCAGTCTTTTATCACCAAAAGTTGTACACAGGTGTTTTCTTATTACATGTTTTGTTAGCAATTATGGAGTTGATATTTCTGCCATGTATAGTCTATTGTTTGCTGAAAAATCATCAGAAAATCGTCATTTCACTCACATGCTTGATCAGGTTTAGAAACATCTTCAAGTATCGTAGAAAAGTCAGGCCTATATACTGACTGACAATTAGTGAAATGTTTGTTGCTATGATGACAACATCTGTCAATCATTGGATTCACTTAATTGTCTCATTTAGCTAAAATAAAAAAGAAACAATTGGTCAGTTTCGTAGAACTGTTTTGATGAAAGAGGTCAATTATTAAACATCTTTATGTATTTGCAATGTTATTTAAATTTTGAGATGATTTGAATTTTGATGAAAAATAACATGAAAATTGAGATTTAATCTGGTGACTAAGATTGGGTAGTTCAGATGCATTGTCAATGGTGTTTGACACATAACCTAGAACAGTGTGCAGGACTTTCAAAATGAGATATAAGTAGTTAAATAAACATTATGTTCATTTAGATAAAATATTGTTAACATTAATAACTGCAAATTAAAATCACCTATTTAGGAATTCTGATTCCGAATGGACTATGTCTTAATGTACACAAATGAAAATGGAAGATATATTTTTAAGATAGTGTAGCTGATAAATCTGGTCCATCTCAAAGAACAGTAAAGAGTAGAAGTTTCTGTCGATATGACATGCTACAGATCTCTCTGACCATCTGTTTTCCCTTTCTGAACTTAAAAAAAAAATCCAGCAAGCCACTGATTCTCCCGAAAAGCATGCTATAAACTCCATGTTTTCAGTTTTGAGGTATAGCTAAGTAAATTTCATTAGAATGAATATCATTGATTGTTGTTGTTGTAGGATTTAATGCCATTTTTCAGCACACAATAGGCTATACATGGCAGCCAGTATTAGTGAAGGAGGAAGAACCCAGGAAACCCCCCAGAAAGAGCCACCAACCCACAAGAAGCTACTGGCAAGCTTTCTCACATACCCACATTGGCCAAAGCTGAGACTCGAACCCATGCAGACAAAGGTGAGATGGCAGTGATCCGTAACGGAGAGCACTTTACACCACTCAGCCACTCAGGACCCCACTCTTAGATTGTAGTTGTGTATTTAAGAAATAGCTTGATTTTCAACAAAATATTTCCTCTTCATTTTTCCTTTTTTTTTCAAATGCGTATGTGAATATTGTAAAATGGTTATATGGCATTGGCCTGTATAAATGTAATCAGAAAATGATAAAAAGATTAATGATAAAAGAAATTAAATTTGATATTTGAATTGGAATCTTAAGTAGAAGAGGGCATTGTCACTTAACCTTTCAATTTTAAATTCTTTTCTGCTTGATGTCCTTACTACAGTGAATATGATGATGGCATAAATTTCCCTATGAAATGTGCACAATTTTACAAGTTAATAAATGTTATATACTCTTTTTCAGGTGATGTTGGATCTGACAGAAAGTCGAAATGACATATATCCTAGCCAATTGCATTAGTACCACAATAGTTGAAGGAGTACCACCTTTCATTAAATGCAGTTACATTTCTTTTAATTCTATTTGATCCAAGTTTTTGTTTTGTTTGTTGTTTAACTGTACAACATTACAATTAGGATATTTAGTAGAATGTGGCCCAGTCTATTCTATTAATATAATTCAAACTTACACTCATTTGATCATGAGACCAGCATGCTCAACACTGAGCCACAATGACTCTTGTTTCCACTAATTACCTCTTACAGCATGCATATTTTTCATAGAATCTATTCTTCATTATTATGAATTATGGTATTATGGAGACATGAAAATTATTTGTTAAAAATTTATAATTTATAATATCTAAATTTGCTCTGTCTCACTATTAGATGTCAATATGGTAAGCACTTGGGTTACGTGGAAGTATAATTTAGGTTCACTTCTTTAAGAAAAGTTAACACTAACCTCTTAATGCTGAGCATCAAGTGAGGCAGCTGTTTGTACCAATTTTGTAAGTCTTTAGTACACTCTAACCACTAGGCCATCAGAGAAGTCCCATATTTTATATCCATGACTTGTTTTTAGATAGCAACAAATTAGTTTGTACATAATGCTGGCCGTATTAACAAAAATGCATCAGCAAATTGTTCATGATGAGTGACACATGGGATTTATATTAATTTTGGAAAGTAAATGGAAACCAATTCATGAGACTAAATTTAACATATTAATCAATAATGAGATTTGTATTCTCTTGGTCTTCTCATGGGTCTATGGCTCTTTCCAGGGTTCTTCCTCCACCAATAATACTGGCCGCCATGTATAGCCTATCATGTGCTGAAAATTGGAGTTAAACCCTACTACTATTCTCTTGGTCAGAATTAATAACGAACATCAGAATACAAATCTTGCAATTTATACATTAAAGTTCAGTTTGCTTTCAAATTTGATTTGAATATTTCCATGATTGTTCAAATTTGATTTGAATATTTCCATGATTGTTCAAATTTGATTTGAATATTTGCATGATTGTTCAAATTTGATTTGAATATTTCCATGATTGTTCAAATTTGATTTGAACATTTCCATGATTGTTTAAATTTGATTTGAATATTTCCATGATTGTTCAAATTTGATTTGAATATTTCCATGATTGTTTAAATTTCATTTGAATATTTCCATGATTGTTCGAATTTGATTTGAATATTTCCATGATTGTTCAAACTGAAAATGTAAAAGTGTGAATGTTTAAAATTATGTAAGTTCTGTTTGCATTCTCCAGTTTACAAATTTTCAGTGGATGGTAAATAATGCTAATTTCTATTTTTATGTGAATGTTTGTACCTTTTAAATTGATTTTGAATTTAAATTATCACCAATTTGAGATTTACGGGTCTTCCAGAAAAAGGGATAGGTGTCACATACTTGCTTAGAAAATATAGAATTAGGAATTTGTACAGAAAGTATTATTCCTACACTTCCTGAATGGAAAGTTACTTGAAAGTCATTGCCTCGGCATTGGCCATTTTGAAAATCTTACTGCTAATCCATCCACCTAAATGAATGGCCATTATTACATATTATAATTTTGGTGTTGATTGAAAAAGGTGTAAATACTATGGAATCCATATTGAAAGTCATTGTTACAGGAACTGATATTGATGTGGAGTTAATAATGAACACATCTACATGGGAATTTTACTTAACTTGTGATGTCGCCCTTATTGAAAATGGTGTAGATATCATGGTAGCCATTTTGGAAATCTTTGTTATTCTTATTATAATGTCTAATTGGACTTGAAACTTAAATGATAATGGCATCGATCTGATGTCCAATGTGGCCACTACAGCAACCATCTTGAAAATTACGCCTCCTGCATGAGTTGATGTTACCCCAGCAAAATGGCATGTCATGTAAAAGAAAATGGCATTTTTGCCATTATTTACCATCCACTGAAAAATTGTAAACAGGAGGTTTTCACAGACTTCTTATTATTTCTTGTTGGTCCTGAATACAAATGGGGCCACTCACAAAACCAATATGGCTGTCACAACTGCCATCTTGATAATCTCATATTGTTACTTCTGAATTGATGGTCGTATCAACATGAGATTTTTTACTAACATACTTGTGATGTCAAAATGGTCTGACATAAAAATGGTGCTCCTCAGACTTCCAGTAGGGTTGCTATGGTGACCAGCTTGAAAATGTATTACTACTTCTCCTAAATGATTAGTGGTATAAAGATTGTATGGTGTCTGTTTGGTGGTAAACATTTTGCCAGTCTGACCTTCCTTAAGACCACTACAATGACCATGCACAAAATCTTATTATTGCTACTTGTCCTGGATGGATGATCATATCAATACTTCTTACAATGTCTTGTCAGTTCTAAAAGTAAATTATGTGAATTTGTTATCCATTTTATACACATTCTCCACATCTTCTAAACCTTGTTGATGTTACCCCAGGAAAATGGCATATCATGTGAAAAAAATGGAATTTTTGCCAGATTGCTGTTTTGCTTGTACTTGTACATTTGTTAAATTAAAATGGTGCTGATCAGACATCAAAAATGGTAAATTTTTGAAAATTGAAAGTTATTTTTGCATTAGGCTTTCACAGAGTGATTTCTTATGGTGTCTTAGATGGTCCTAAATGAAACTGAATTGGTTTCGTTCAAAATATTGTAATCTCAGCTTCTCCCACTTGCATGGATATATCAGCATGGAGATTTCACTACATATGATACAGATTTGGTTCTAAATGAAACTGGTACTGGTCATACATTTGTTGTGGCTTCCATGATGGTAGTCTTAAAACTCTTGTTTCACTGCTCCCCCAGAATGGATGTCCACTTGTTTCTGTATGAAAATACATCCACTACAGCAGCTAATTTTAATTTTAAATTAAAAGGTGAAATTTGAATTTATGGAAATTCTTTTCACCAAGTAGAGCATCAATCCATTTGATTGCCATTTCTTTGTTGAATTTTGTTTGTGATTTTGTCTTTAAAATGTGGATTTTATAAGATGATAAATTTATATATAATTTCTTTTGCTAAATGACTGATTTTTCCACCAATAAAAACATTTTCTTTATGGTTTTCCAATAGATGAATTTTTAATTAACATGGCTTACTGTATATGTGTTTGTATGTATATTAATTTGAACTGTCTGTTTTGAAAACATTTTATTTTATTACATGCTACTTTCATGTAATATGTTTTATTGGATTTGATATTGTCCAGAATAGAGGTGACAGTTAAGTTCTGACTTTTTTTTATATATTTTTGATGTAAGCAAACAAGTAAATGAAACATTGTATCTAGTTGCTAAACTTGATTAACAATCAGTGGCAGTTTTGGTAAACAACATTTGTTGTTTTTTTTTGTAATTCTTTTTCAGAGTAAGAATCATTGAGTCAAGGTCGATGTGATATTTATCATGTAACTAGCTTCCATTTCTTCTAGAAGGTTAAACACATGACCCCATCAGGAAATCTGTTTTGAGCTGTAGTTAGTTTTGTAGCTGATGTTATGATAATAATTCTAACAGTCATGCCTTAACACTTGAGACATCAAACTGTGTTCAGTTTGGGCTGAGTTTTTTTTAAATTTTCTTTAACATATTCAAATTTTGAAGTGATTCTTTTCTCTGTAAATATATAAGTACTCTGATAATTTATGGACAAAGACATTCGTTGGAAATAATACAGAATTCAAAATCTGGAATAATATTTTCTGTGATTCAACAAGAGATTGACACATCAGTACAATGCTGACTAATGCAGGCACCATCGCCCCTTCCATCTAGGATTCCATCAGGATTTGAACTCTGATTCACTGAGAACTTTTCATTGGTAGGACTTGTGTTTTTTAATTCTTGGAACTGTTTTGGACTGAATTTGCAATAATGTATCTTTCGCATATTTTTCACTTAGTATTTAAGGACAATAAATTATTTTTTTTGCAAAGTTATTTTTTCAAAATTTTGAAATACTTTTTGTTCGCACTATTTTCTGTTACATATGTCAAGAGCATAGAGTCGTAACAGTGTAAAAATCATTATTTGTCTCTTATTAATTGTATCATTTTCGTTGTCAAGCCTGTGAATGGGGAGATATGGGTATCACTGTTCTGCTGCTAGTGACATCAGCACTTGTATAATCTGAAGTTTATGAAAGTTGAATTTAAATTATGATTACATCTGTGTTGCTGTATTCGGCTGAAACTTTGCTACATTATTGCATACAGTTTGGAATTTGTATTAGAGTTATTAATTGGAATTCACAGGTTCTGCATCATGTACCATTAATACCTGTCTATATGTTTGTGTGTGTGCCTGTGTGTGTAGGTTCATCAAGTAGAATTGAATTATTTAATGTTCACAAAACCATAGATTTATATTCAGGGTCAGAATTTTACAATCATATGTATGTTGACTAACAGTTTTGTTATGCAACAGTATATTATATTATATGTATGGAATGAAAGTTAACCTGTACAGTATATATGTACATTCATTTATTGAATACTGGTTGATTTTGTATTTATGTGTTATTATGTATAAAATACTAGTTATTATAGTATTAACCTGTTATCATGTATGCTATACTGGTTAACCTAGTACATGTATGTGCATGCCATCATGTATGCTATACTGGTTAACCTAGTACATGTATGTACATGCCATCATGTATGGAATACTGTTTAATCTAGTACAAGTACATGTATGTACATGACATCATGTATGGAATACTTGATAACCTAGTACATGTATATAAATGATATTTTGTATGGAATACTAGTTAACCTAGTACATGTATGTACAGGGCCAGCCTTTGGCTGATTGGGTTGATTTGACCCATGCGGTGCCTGCTTTTACATCAGGCCAGTGCATTTGTAATTTTTATAATTGTACCAATAGAGAGAAAGTAAATTTAAAGTAATGGAAGAAAATGTTAATTTCAGTATCATATTAACCTTGTTTACAGGTTTATTTCCAAATGCCATGCACGGTCTCCACACATAAATCTGGGGGGGGGGGGCAGCCTAATGATCCTAATTGGGGGACATGTTTGCTAGTACATTCCTGTGCATGTACATGGTATCATGTATGGAATACTGATTAACCCAGTACATGCTATCATGTATAGAGTAATGGTTAACCTAGTAGGTACATATATAATAATTACCATTTATAATGAATGCCAGTATAATGTTATTCTGTGATATGAAGTTGCTCATGTTTCAATATTATTTTTCTTGATTTTTTTCCTATATAAGTCTGTGAGGAAATGAAATAATAGGCAGATAATGCCATCTTTTGTATGATGATATATATGTGGACTTTTATTTTTAATTGAAAACCTTTGTAAATATTGCATTGTTTTGGAATCTGTAAGTGCTTGATACTTAAAATATGTAAAAGTACAAATCCAACTGCTAAGACACAAGTAGCTTTGTTTAGATGGTGCCTTTGCTTAGTAACAGTTTTAATAACAATACTGATTGCATAGGATCTCTTAATTATATTCTTCAAAGCTGGCTCAATTTAAACTACAAATGTCAGTTTTTTTCAATATACTTAGTACTACAGTTGATTGTATAATAAATGTATGGTACAGCTACTGTAATATTGACAGATGTTATGTAATGGGGTCATAACGGTGTAGATATGCTATTGTTTCAGTGACTACCACTACAATGTGCTATTCATGATGGAAACTATACTAGGATAGTATATGTTGTATTTTGTGTTGAATACAAAATGGGTTGTTTCTCTACATCTGTTCAACCTGTATAATTTGGGGCAACTGTTTGTGATGGTGGAGTCATATTCCAGTTTTGGTTTTACTAGTTTATATTGCATTTAAGAAATCCCAGTCCACTTTATGTTTTGTTGGCAATATTTCACTATGTAGAATATTCTTCAAGTTGTTTGCATGGATGTTTTACTTGGATGATGTCACATTTCTTGATGATAAACTCAATTTAACTAGTGCATCAAGATTTTGCAATGAATGAAGCAATTGCTGTTGATTCGCTATTAAAAATATTATCTGAAAAGAGGCTGACATTTGCATGTAGGTTGCCAACAGTGTCATTTATATAGATCAGGAACAGCGTTTGATAAAATACTCTGCCAAGACATAATAGTTGTTGACACAATACAGTACAATCTGTTTTTGGTCTTGTGGACTTTAATTAATTTACATCAGGGTGCCTCCTGCAATTCTATAATATGAAACTTTTGTGCAATATTATCTGGTGTTTGGGACCATGTCACTGGCGTTGAGATGTCTAATAATATGGTTATATTGACTTGGGTACCTTGGGTCAATGTTCCACAACAGAACGAGACTCAAACTCACACACAGGTGAGATGGCAGTGATCTGTAACAGTGAGTGCTTAGACCACTTGGCCACTCAGGGCCCCATTTTCGTATGGATAGAAGTGCGGTTTTCAGATATTAGTAAGACAATCTCCTGTTATGAGAAAAGATCTTTCACAATTGCCACTTTGGTGGTCATTTTGGGTGGCGATAACTTTCGTTAGAATCCATTTTATTGAAAGTCTTGAGGGACAAGACACTTGCATTCATATATATATACATGTACAACCAAATGCGAAAACAAAATAAAAATATTTTGTTGAA
The DNA here is from genome assembly GCA_030141615.1 of Unio pictorum. NCBI lineage: Eukaryota > Metazoa > Mollusca > Bivalvia > Unionida > Unionidae > Unio > Unio pictorum. Next base: position 6,671,064 of record JARLTB010000065.1, read on the forward strand.
GTACTTATTTTCTTTCTATATTACTGGTGGAAGGGAGTGATACATTAATTGCCAAAAACAATGACTTTTTTTAGCAAAGGTTTATGATTATGCATCCCAGACAAGGCTTGCAGATAGTACCTATCTTCATATATTTTGGATGAATATAGCGTAAATTGTAAGCAACAATACAAGTCCAAGTGTGCTGTTGTAGTGAAAATTTAGACGATAATATCTAGATCTTTTAGGCATCGATCCTTTGAAGGACTCTTCTACCGTTGATAAAGCATGTGGATTAGTGTACAGAAAGAAGCACATGCCTGCGAACGAACGTGTCATAATATGCCCTCAATGTTGCCTCACATTTAGACCAACAAGTAGATCTCCACTTTTTCGGACATTACTGGTAGTGGAGACCAATTTAATAGGGCACATTTCTAAATTAAACTTAGAATTGTGCCGCATCAATAATCAGTCATTTTTTTAAGACTGACCATTGAATTCTGATGATAAATAACAACTCCCTTTCTTGACCCATGGCACTAAATCCTTCAGATCACTCAATTTGTTATAGTATCACACCCTGTCATACCCTGTCAGAATAGAACATCTTTTCATCCATCAGTTTCTGGCCTGATTTTTAAATTGCTGATGCAGGTGTGGAAAGCAGCATTACCCCAAGGCAAGAGTAATGTGCAAAGATCCTATTGATATAGTCATTGCTAACCGGTCTCCACACGTTACAATTTTGGTTGGTCGAAATTAATGATCTTCATAGATACTTTAGAAAAGATCAATTTGAGCTTAAATAAATGCATTTACAGAACGTTTGTCATGATACAAGCCAAACTGAAAGAAGATTTGCATCCATTATAATATAGATGCATTAAAAACTGACATCTTCATAATATTGCAATGGAGATTACTGTGAATATGTACTATATACAAAGTGTCAGTGACACAGAATTTGATGGAATAAACTGCTGGATAGTACTTTGAATGTAAAGGAGTACAACTTTTATGAGAAAGATATCCTCAAGTTGAAACATCTTTGCAACATGTGATGTGTGGTGAGGTAAAGATTGAAATAGAATATATTCCATAGCCCTTACAAGGAGATTCCATTAAAAATAATGACATGAATTAATATTTTAGCGAACTTCAGGATCCAGGTTTGGATCTGCAGGAATACATTTACTTAGAATGTGTAAAGATTCAAGTGAAATGCAAACTCAGAATAGCTTTTTATGCCAATACGTTCCCTGCTACCTTCTGAATCCAGTGCTACCAGGACCAAACTTATCATTCTGTTTCTAATATATATGCAAAAGATAACAACTCTTACCAATTACCTCCCTCTGCAACATTAAAGGAATAGGGAATGTACAAGTTGATTTCATATCATCTGATTGCCTGTCGTTCAAAATTATATTTTATCTAACTCCCTTACACCTTTCTTGGGCCATTTAGTTACTAGAAGGAATTATTTGGTTATCCGCGCAAGTGCCTTGAGAGATAATTAGATACGTATCACTTGGTCGGTAGTGACGTCACAGGATCTATTGCTAACAGCAAACATAGCGAGGTATATTACTGGACAAAAAATGTCTCAAAACGGAACGCACAGAACAGTGACGTATTCTGCTACCGACATATTCCACCACACAATGGCACAGACTTCTGACATATTCAACCACACAATGGCGACTCCGGTCAAAAAGGTATTATGTCGATATTGGGTAGCATGGTGATTGATTTATCTGCTAATTAGTAAATAATGCTTCCATGCACTGCTATTCATAATTTAGGAGAGTCGCTGCTTATTAAAATTACATTCTTAATCTTTTCAAATTTGTTGTATTTACCTAGAACAATCACTCGTAAATGCACTTAAAAAATTTACATTTGTTTTATGGACACGAGTTTTCTTCATAAAACAGGCCTTTGTGGGTGAAATATCTCTGTTAGGCTGATACAATTTGAGTTCATAGATCGGTCTTAACTAAACGAAAGGTAATTGTTTTGTTTACTAAATCTGAAGTAAAGTAAATTGTATTAAATATGTATATGGGGGTTGGGGGGTTGGACAGAATTTGTGTTCGTAGAACTAAAGGCTCGTTACAAAGCAAATTAAGAGTATCCGTCATGAATCAGGGTCAAACCTGTAATATCATTAATTTGCTTTGTAACCAGCCCCTGTGGTAGAACAGACCCGATTTCACGAAATAATTTCACAAAATTGTTTTTGACCGAACCATCCCATATATTCATGAAGAATCTGTCTTCATAGAATAGTCACTGCTTAGTGAATTGTAAGTGGTTTTTGAACAAAATCTTCATAGAACAGTCCTATATAAACAAAATAATTTTACCTGTTCTGTGGATAAAATCGTGTTTCAAAGAAGATTCATTACATAGTGCTTTGTAAATCTGTTTTATTGACTGAATTTGTCTTTATAGAACAGCCCAGTTCAGAGAAATGTAGATCTGTTTTATGGCCAAATTAGTCTTACTATAACACTCAGGATAGTGAACTGTGTAACGTTTCTATTGACAAAATTTGTCGTGATAGAAAAGCCTGGCTCAGTGAAATGTTGATCTGCTTTATAGACAAATTTCGTTTTCATAGAATTGTCCTGGCTTAGTGAATTGAGCATCTCTTATATTGCCAAAATTTGTTTTTTTTATGAAACAGTCCTGATTTATTAAGATTTTGAATCTGTTTTTGATTGAAAAAATTTATTTTCATAGAACATCCTGGTTTTTTTAATTGTGTCTGTTCTGTTGACAAAATTTGTCTTCATTGAATAGTCCTTGTTTAGTGAATCGTATAGTTGTTTGATGGACAAAATTTGTCTTCAATGAGTACTCTCAAGCTAATGAATTGCGTAATACTATGTTTTGATGGAAAAAATTTGTCTTGATAGAACAGCCTAGTCCTACAATGTAAGACATAAAAAATGTTGTTTTTGTGCTATATCGTATTATCCAAATAACGGCCTTGTATAGCATGTTCTGATGTCAGTTGACAATGGAATGAGTAGTCAAAGTTTCAGGAACATCTCATATGATGATTTGACTTTCGTTACAAACATTAACCCCCAGTCCCCCAGGAACAAAAATATTGAGTGATGTGTATTATCCTATTGGACGAAGAACAGCCTGGCTCCGTGAATTGTTGATCTGCTTTCTTGCATAATTTGTCTTCATAGAATAGTATATGCTTTGTGCATCAGTTCTATTGAGACCAAATTTGTCTTAATAAAACAGTACCAGGCTTTGTGAATTTTGACTCTGTTCTATTGACACAATTTAATGTGATAAAGCAGTCTTGAATTAGTTGAGTATCAGTTTTATAAACATAAAATAACTTCACCTTTTCTGTGGAAAAATATTGAAAATAGTTTCACTGCGTATTGAGTTGGAAATATTTTTTTGACAAAATTTTTCATATTGGAATAGTCCCATATTAAAAAACTGACAACCTGTTACACAGACAAAATCTGTCTTCATGGAACAGTTTGTGTTTATTGATTTGGAAATCTGTTTTGAAGGACAAAATTTGTCATAATAGAACAGTTCCAGCTAATATAGAATTGAAGATCTGTTTGATGAACAACAGTTGTCTTGATAAATCAGTCTTTGCTTATTGAATTGTGTATCTTTTCTAATGATAAAATTTGTCTTCATTGAACAGCCTGGCTCCATGAATTATCAATCTGTTTTGATGGACAAAATTTGTCTTGATAGAACAGTACTTTTCTTTATAAATTTTACATCTGTTCTATGTACAAAATTTGTCTCATTAGAACAGTCCTGAGTTCATAATTGTTAGATCTGTTTTATTTTTCTTTATAGTACAGTCCTGAATTATGCAAGTATCAGTTTATGGACAATAAAATCTGTTATTGATTGTTGATACCTTGCTGAAGTCAGTGATAGATAGCCTCTAAATGTTTTCGAAATCACATTGTTTCCTTCAGATGCTATATTGTGTGCTGAAAAATGGCATTAAAACCTACAACAGCATCAGATGCTATATTGCTCAGTGCTTAACAATTTCCCACTACCCATATCCTGTTGACATAATTTGATTTTTTGGAATTTGTGTTTCCCAAAAACAATGATGTCAGCCTGTTTGGCAATTTCAAATCATGTGGCACATTTTTATTTGGTATGTAAATATTTAAATTCATATTATCTTAATTATTTGCAGAAGAGAATCAGAGCATCAAACTTGTTGAAAAAATGTTGTCATGCCGGTGAGGAAAAGTACGACTTCAGCAAAATTGTTGCTCTAAAGGGAGGCAGTGGTAGAGATGCAACAAAGAAGGGTAGACCACCAGGTATTACATCAGGCATGCCATCAAAGACAGCGTGAAACCTGTTGCATTGACACTACCAGATGCAGTACCATGTGAAACCGAGGTACGATACAAGTTTTTTTGTGTTAAGTTTTAAGAGCAGAAAGCCTATTGCTTGTTTGTACAGTATTAAATTAGAATCTTGCATGGTGAGGTTAACTGTAATTAATTTTATTACAAATCTCATTTTTCAAACCTTCTTGTTCATATTTTAAGCCAACAATATTTAGTCCAAAACATTTGAATCTGTCATTGCCCAATGTGCTTTAGGATAGTAAAAATATATTTAACTCATAACAGTTTAAATCCATTTGACTAGTGCCTGCTGCTGTACATTTTTTTGTTTAATAAAATTAAATACACATATAAATGTGTCCCGTTCCCATATGTTTGCACTGTGTGCAAGACCCTTGTGAGCAATTAATGTTTCTTTGCAGAATCTCTTCAAGATGTAAATGTTTGCTGTTATATCAATATATGACTTGTATTACCTAATTTTTTCTTTATTTTATTTCTTTCTGTTTTATTTTCTAATCTATTGCAGACAGTAGTGGAGGATTCAACTACTGAGAGATTACTTAAATCCGAAGAAATGTATAGTAATCTTTTAAAGGGATCTGATGATCTTTTCATGATTGACAAGACCTACCAAACATTTCTGTTGCAGGATTTAGACAAAGATAGGGTGGCCCTTAAGGTAAATTTTTCTTTAAAATTTAAAAGTCGTTCTATTGTTATTTAGCCTAGCACTCCGTACTCCAAGTTACTGATTCCGCAGCCTCTATGTTAGAGCCAGAGTTTTATTCTGATGGACACCTTGCTAAAAGAAAGTGTTTGTTGGAATCAAAGTTTTGCTTGTAAGAGATAGGCTGCTTTAAAATAGTGATACCTTGTCAATTGTTAATGTATTCAAAACATATAATACTGTATTTATGTTTAGTTACATATTTTGTCCTTTGTATATATGTACAGGAATCATTACTATATGAATTACCTTGTTTACATCAACGGGTACCCGGGTAAATTTTCCATGGTTTTAGACAGCCCTATTTACCAACTGCTCACTGTTTTAATCTTGGTATCAACATCGAAATATGATTTGTTACAAGGTGATTTCTGTTTGTTATTCCATTCATTATAATGTGTATTCATTTTTTTTTATATAAGTTTATACTGTTATCAAAGATCTTCTGTCTGTTATTTTCCACAGACAGGGAAGTTTCTTTTTACAACCAGGAGGGGAGTGGCTTTCAATGAAGATATGCATTGGATCTATAAATGCACGTGTGATGTCCCTAGATCAGAATTGATAGAATGCTGTGGAGACAGGATGCATGTACCATACAGTGGTAAAAAATTGTTTTCTCTGCAATCTCAATCAAATAATCCACTGTAGATATGCATATTCCAATTCTGACATTGTCATAAGAAAGGGAGATATAGTTATTCATGCAGTTTCATATAATTTTACTAAATTAACATCACAGTTTGGAAACAGTGTTCTACACTGTAATCTAGTCCACTGTGTCACTAGGAATTGTAACTTTTCAATCAGATTACAGTTGGGTTATGTGACTTTTGTTCAGCTTTGGAGAAACTTTTTTTTTTTTATTTGGGCACCAGACAGATGCCCCTCCCCCTATTTGAAAAAACTAGAAAAAGTATGTTTATGTGTGAGTGTATTCCCCCTGATGTGTTGTTGGATGTGTTTTTTAGAATGTTTTCTTTACTTTTAAACATAACCTTAATTTTTTTCCCATCGGGATTATATATAAATAGGAGGTATTTGGTCCCTGGTGTTTTCTATGAGACGGTTTCCTCAAGTTGGTTTTTTAAAAATCCCATCATGGGTTTCATTTATCTCTTTTTCCATAAGTTAACCCTGGCTAAAGTTTCCTACATCCTGTGTATGCTATTTGTGATGTGCTATATGTATGTTGCTATATGTATACTTATATATACAATATATTTGTTAGGATAGCCATTCTATATCATATTTCCCAGTTGTCTATTAGTTCATCGACCCAGAAAACCGGTCTTCACTTGTTGTGCTTTTTATATGCTTTGGAGAAACCTGATATAAATCAATTATATGTGCATTACTGATATCAGTGTTCATGACTTGGAACATGATGTACCAATACAGTTTGATTATTTAAGTGGTGTTTCTGCATTTGTTCTCTCTTATTAGTACAAGTTTTATCCCATCTATGATGACTTGTACTTGACATGGATTTTTTTAAGTCTATCACTATTTGTTGTTTCGGAATTATAAATATTTAATCTAATATTATAATTACCTATTTATGTGATTACATACAGGTTTTTACTATAATTATGGCCCCTTCAGTGATCATAGTTGAACTGTTTAATCCATTAATAATTATTCAGCAGGTCAGTGGCTTTGACAATTGTGATAAATTATGTCCACTTGTTAATGTAGTGACACAATTTGTCTTTCAGATTTTATGAGGAGAGTGCCTGGATGCATCCACATTAGCACATTGACAACTATTTTAGACCTCTTTGATGCAGTAAACCAGATTTTTCCAACTCTTAAAACAGGTATATAAATAATATTCCAAGTGCCAATTGCAAATTACTATGAAACCTAAGTTGTAAGGGTAATAATAGAATGATATTATAAATAAATCATGTCATGACCATAATCGTCAGTCCATCCATACTCAAATGTTCATTTCAGTGTTGCACAGCATTTCATCTTAGATATTAGCGTTAATAACTGACTGTTATACTAACTTCTGCTAATCTCATTTCTGTAAGAAAGGGAAACTTTTAAATTGTATTCTGTCAGTGATGATATACATGTACTACATTAACATTACTTTGATGAAACTCGTGACAATTACAAATTCAATAAGAAGTAAGTCTAGCCAAAATTTAGGGCCGACAAAATTTACATTTATATGTTAATCACAGAATGATATAGTGGTAAATGGTTCATTTTTTATCTTAATTTTACTGTTTTACTGACATATTCAATAAATGTTTTAATATATGTTAACCCATTATCTATACTATCTTCTTGCTTACTTTTAATTTTCATGTACATATTCTTCACTGTCATATTTTCAGTTTTATGAATATTACATTTCCAGATAAAATTTCCGTATGCCACCATGTCCAATTATTTCATGTTGGACTGTCTGGTAATATGTAGAAAAAGATATAAAAATGATTGCATTTCTCAGAGTATCTTTTTGCTTTTAAGATACATCACATTTTTCAGATGATAATGAAGCAGACACGAACGAGTGTGATACATATGCAGATGTAAGTGAAATTTTGTAATGTCTTACATGATCTTGCATCCACCCCACCCCAACCCCACCTTAAAGTGTAGGTTTACATTCAAATCTAATACCTAAATTTCCTTCTTCATAAAAAGGTGTGCATCACTTAAAATTGTTGGCTACAATTGTGTTTCTTTCAGTAAGATTTGAAAAGATTTATCTTTGAATAGTATGTAAGGGGAAAATACGTCTTGAACAATAAACTCATCTAGCCATTATATAGTTAATACCAGTAGATAATGAAAGTAAAATGTCACCAAAAAATATTGGAAATTGACTTATTTGATCTTCAAGGCTTTGGGACAACATAATTTTTGAAAAAAAATCAGTCCATGACAGTATCTTATTCATTTCTTTGTAAATTGAACATAATTTCTTTAACTTAGAGATATGAAAATAATGGCTTTTATTTTTGCTTTATATCTTGTATATTTACACAGTACTCTTATTTTTAGTTGATTAACAGATTTCCTTGATTGTGTCTGTTAGAAACATTGAAATTTCATATTCAATAAGCCTTATGTGCTAATAATATTTTCCTCAATGCAGATAAGTAGTTACCTTACATATATTTTTTTAAAAAAGACTATGAAAAATGATATGAACCAAAATTGTAGAATATTCAAATGCCATGAATTTAAATATATATGTACATAATATTTTTTATAGAAAATAATAGAAGTAAGGAAGGGGCTGTTCTGTGTTATGACAGAACATTGTCATGGTGTGATCGATGTCTCTAAAGAAACAAAATGCTTGACCTGTGGATCCACCTTGAAAGTCAAGTGCATACACCTTCAGAAATTTTCATCCCATCATGGAGAACTCTGTCAGACAAGTGGGAGCACATGTCCATCATAGGAGCCCAAATGATTATCAGAGAGGAAAATACCATTTCATTCTTCCAACCTAATGCAAGCTGTGTATCAGAAACCATTCACAGAGAGATTCATATACGATGGTGAATATGTCCTATTGGTTCCTGATAACCAACTGTGTGATGTTTGCACTGGTAGACTGCAGGAAACCAGCAGCTACATACAGGCCAACATATTTGGTGTCCACCAGATAGTAAGTGCTAAAAGTAAGTAAACTTGAAATTCTAACTTGAAATTTAATTGTACTTTCATGTGATAGTTAAACTCAAACATTGAGTGCTATTTCAGAAGTTACTTCTGAACCTAGGGGCCCCAAGTGGCTGAGTGGTCTAGAGCACTCACCTTTATGGATCACTTCCATCTCACCTCAGTCTGTGTGGGTTCGAGTCTCAGATTCAGCCAATGTGGTTATGTGAGAAAGCCAGTCAGTAGCTTCTCGTGGGTCAGTGGTTCTTTCCAAGGGGGTTTCCTGGATTCTTCCTCCACCATTAATACTGGCTGCCATGTATAGCCTATCGTGTGCTGAAAAATGGCGTTAAACCCTACAAAATAGCAACAGCATCTTCTGGGCATACGAGTGATGGACTGTAAGGTGCAAATGCAGTCTGAATGTTGTATTTTAAGGGTATGTATGAAGTACAGCATAATATAAAACTGAATAATTAGCCTGTTACTCAGAACTGCTGGAATGGTTTTTATCTATTTTGATGAAAATGCTTTCTTATACACACAAATTAAATTCTTATGACTTTTAGTAAGAAAATGAATTGTGTGTCATGTGCTACAGTTCAAAATTTCAGAGAAAGTTTGTACTATAATATGAAATGTGATTACAAATATATGGAAAGATAATAGTTAAACTTCATTAAGAGTTAAAGTTGAGAATGCATTTTCATCAGCTATTGATATAGTCCTTGAGCCTGTTATATTGTGCAGTACCACTGTAAATAATGCATGAACTTTTACATGTCTCTAATGACTCCTGTATATATTGAATTGTAACATAGTTATGTGATATTTACTTTTCAGTCTTCTCCAAAACATGCATGGAATGTGAGAAAACAAAGTAAGCATATTGTATTGTCTGAGTATTAATTTAAATTTAATTCACTTCATTTTCTTTTTATTCCTTGTTATTAAGCTTTTCATTTTCAGCCACAACATCTTTGTTAATGAGGTCATGTTACTGTATTCAAGTTTATGAAAGTCCTCTTCATTATTTGCTTTATTGAACTGCATGTGTATGCTTAAGATATTATCATTGTTATTAGGCCCTCAGTTCTGGGCTGTGTTTGATATAATCTTTAATATTACTCAAGTGCACTTGTAATGTCTTACCTCTGGTACAGTCATACTTTCTTTTTTAAACTTTCAAAGTATCCTTTTTAGGTAAGTTGCCCCTACCATTTTGGGCTGATGTACAGCATGCTTTGGTTAGTTGGCATTACATACTAAGGGAGGCAACTCATGAAATCCAATCGATCTTGCTAGGTCGAAGCACCATTATATCTGTTTGATCTGCCAAGGTCTATATAGGGTTTCACAGCAGAACTTTGGCTAGTGAAGATGCATTTTGATTATTTGTCATATCACAATTGAAAAATTGCAAACTGGATGAAATGAATATTATCGGCTAAAATATTGTCCTTTGCTCTCTCTTTATAATTAATGATATCAAAAACTATCTTTAATTAAATACTGGAATATTTGTTTATAATTTATTTTGTGCACGACAACAATCTTCACAGAATACACAGTCCTGTGTAAGATGCACACAGATGCTGGACATGACATTCAGGGAAAACTCAGTTATGGTGATTTTAAATCAGCATGGTACAGCTCTTTTGGATCTGCTTGAAGTAGATTATACCAGTTCCTTTGTATGCTCCCACTGTGGCCCAGATCCAGACACTGTTGTAATGGATGCGACATCATTGTCATTCCGAAAGGAGCTTGTGTCCTGGCAAAATATACTGTCCTTAAGGAACACCTTGCACAAACCATGTGATGCAAGAGATGCACACAGGTAATAATAGAACAATATATTTTTATCTTTATTTATCTGATATTTGGGAAGGGACATATTGGCTTTCACACCATTTGTGAACAATATCTTGCATTGTTATTGGTGAAAGTATGTTATATTATGCCTGGCAAAATACATTTTGTGGTCAGTATGAAACATATTATCTAGTGTGATTGGATATCAGAGATTACAATATTTGGGAACTTATTCGCTTATCATTGCTCACGTTGTCTCCACAAATAATCATCTGAAAATAGTTGTTAACAAGTTATTTGTCAGAGTACATTAATGGCATGGTTTGTTGCAACCCATTATTGAAGGTATGTGTTAGCTATATATTATAACATACAAAAATTATAATAAATAATGTAACAAATATTATCCCACATATGATTTTTGTTCAGTCACTTTCACCAAATGAATGAGTATTAGTTCTTATAATTTTTAATAATGAAGATTTGTATGGTTCATTGACATTAATGTTTCAATAGTCTGTATTAATTGGCACTGCAACTACATGATTATACAAGACTAATAAAGCTTGATTCTTTTTGTGCATGTCAGTATATCAGACTTTAGGGAATGGTTAGAGTGTCCGCCATGGGATTGGAAGGTCGTGGGTTTGATTCCTGTCAGAGTAATATCAAAGACTTATCAAAACTGGTACTAACAGCTGCCTCAGTTGGCGCTCAGCATTAAAAGGTTAGTGTTAGGACTGGTCAGCCTGGTGTCAGGATAATGTGACTGGGTGGGACATTATGCTACATGCCTGCGGCAAAATGCTCCAGTGCTAGACATCACTATAAACTGCATCACTGCAGACATCATAGCGATATGACTGAAATATTGTTAAAGCTATGTTAAAAATCCTAATAAAACAAACAAAACAAACAGACTTTAGAGGGTTGAGAATCAGTAAGTACCTCTACTCTAACAGCCAAGTAAGTTTTGTGGTAGTAATAGATATTTTAAATCTAATGATCTCATGGGCAGTTCTAATTCATGAGCAACAAATCATATCATGTTCTGTACCCTCCACCTTCATTTTGTCACAGAAATGGGACCAATATATTTATTTCTTTACTTAATAGAGTCAAGGAGTGGACCCTTTTTTCTAGGACAGAGATCTTTCCTGCTTGACTTTACCTCAAGGGGAATAAGTTGAGAGCAGAAAGGAAAACTCCTTCAGACTGTTCAAGAAGAAAATCAAAGTTCAGAATTGCTGTCTTTATTAACAGCTATAGTAGAATACTGCATGAACAAGGGGGACAGAATTGTTGCTAAAGGATATTGGAGGGAGCTGATCAAAGCTTTGGCTTCCTCAAACCCTTTTTGTAGTTTTTTATTTCCATCTGAAGATTTATTTGATTTTCTAAATTGTTCTTTGGCAAAACGTGTTTGTATTTTTGAAGTTGACACCACTCTTTCCAGAATTCAAAAAGAAGTCCCCGTATTTTTCAACCTTCTTTCAAGTTTAAAGGAGAAATTTCTATTTGACACTCTAAAAGACAGCCTTCCATATTTCAAACAAAAAGTTTTTGATCCTTTCATTAAAAAACCTGCCCATCAGAACTACCAAATGACGAGAATATCGATGACCTGGCATTTTTTCCTCAGCTTCCACAGATTAGAAAGAGAGGAACATTTGTAGCAGATAAGAAAGTGTCTACGCTTAAGGACATATGCACCAAATTTTCCAAGGGACATCCGCATCTGCTGCCAGGAGTGTTTACACTGTTTTGCCCACATGGTAAGCATAAGTAAGATAATTGTTAGGAAAAAAATTAATCATGTGACAGAGTATATTTTGCCCAAAGATTGTCTTAATGGCATTACATTAACAGCACACAGGTGTCACCAAACTCCAGTTTGATGAGGTCTTATTTGATCAAAATTCTACCAAGTTTATCATTGTTTTTAGCTTATATTTCTAACAAATTGGTATTGTATTAATACAGATATTTTAAAACTTAATCACTTGCATGTATATGTTTTAGTTTATGTACTGTTACCCCCTGATTTTGTCAAGAACTATTTAAGTGTCTTATTTTAATTACAGGAATTTGCTACGGATTCCAGGTAATGAAAGTGCATGAATCACCAAATGTTCCATTCACCATCGTGACGACCAGATTCAGGAAAGATTAGTTACATGATTGGCTCTTATACACTTTGATGAGCTTTCATTTCTTCTTTGGGAATGTGACTATATTTCAGTCATTATTCAGCTAATGGATATATCTTAATACCTTGAACAACAACCCTTCAAGAATGTTTTCTTTGTTGAAAATATTAATTATAGGCTGAAACAAATTTGTCATGTGAGAACATAGATGGTGATGTGGATAAGTTCCTTTATCTTTTATACCATGTAATATGGATCATTGTCAAAGTTTATAATATTCAGCCTTTTTCTTTACCATTCATAGGTAAGCAGTGAAGAAAGAAAAGCTTTAAATGCATATGCTTTATATACTAATTAGCAATTATAAGTTTTGAAGCCATCATTCAGAAAAAGTACATGATTGTCATATTTGTTTCAGCTCCAAAGCTGTTTCGTGTATGATAATGCCTGCTCTCTCCATGTTTACAGCCTTAATAGGGATCCAGTATTTTTCAAGGACACGTCATTCCAAGTGGACAGTTTGCATTTTAGAAATCATACAGGTACATGTATTTATATAAAGTTTGGTTTATTTAATTCCTATGCTACATTCCATGCTATCCATCCTATAATATCATAACTTTTATCTGTACAAAAATGGTACCAGCAGGTGCCTCACTTGGCACTCCACAGTATGGGGTTATTGTTAGAATTTGTTGGCCTGGTGTCAAGATAATGTGACTGGGTGGGACATAATGCAATGTCTGCAGCATGTTGACCCAGTGTCAGACATCACTATACACTGCTTCACTATCAATCAACATCATAGCATTATGACAAAGTTGTTAAAGCTAAGTTAAAGATCCAAATTAAACACACTCTTAACCAATGTTCCCTCTAAGCTGTGTGCGAGTGCACTTGCTCAGGCATCCCTGTGCAGCTAAATTGTCAATTTTTGGTCAACCAACCTTAAATTTTGCTCGTCTCCATAATGCTTGCGCAGTGCACCAAGCACTGCACGCACATTTACCATTCACTTAAAGGGAACGTTGGTCTTAACTACTCTGATTTTGCAGAAAATTCTGTTCAGAGTAATTTTTTTAAAAATTCCAGCAGTTTTGCTATTGTTTTTATATGAAAACTGAGAACAAAGACTGTTCATCTTAACTTTTGTGTCCATTCTATATTTTATTATGTGGAGTTTACTTCATTTAAGGATTTTTTCAAGTTGAAGGCATATCCACAGTATTTGTAAATTAAATTCCCAAGTGGTTGAACAGTCCAATTCAAGATTGCAGAGGTTAAAGGGATCACTGTCTTACATGACACAAAATAATTTCGTGAAACATTGTAAATTTTACTTGTGGGGCCAAAATCAAGATGTGCTTTCTAAAAACAAATGATGCAGCATACAACCCTTAAGATGGCAGTTATTATTGGCATAAAGCAAGATGGTTATTCCATGAAAAATTACTCAGAGATTCCCGGGCTATGATCTCTGATTACCATGAAACTTTCTCCAGGTGTGTATATTATGACAGCATGCGATTTTTCAGTACAAAATATCCAGTTACTTATAAAGTTCTGGCCAGTTGATGTGGCATGGGGTAACATAGTATTTTCACTTGTAAAGTCGTCAAGTTACAATGAAGATTTCTCAGGCGTCTTTAACTTCTCATATTATATCAATATTTACTGTACTACATATTTATGATCATGGGAATTTGAAGCTGAGCTCATAACTTTAAATATCTCAGATAGAGATATACACCCCTAAAAATTGGCCTTTTGTTTGTTACAGATTTTTGTCTTAATATAAGCTGGCTTTTACCTGGTCGTCTATCACAAACAAAACTAATGAAGATTACACCTCACTTGATCATGTTTATTGTTAAGCTGTACCTGGGGTTAAAACAGACAAATCACAATGCAAACTGCATGTCCTCTTTACAGATATGGTTTGACCTTGTGAGCAATGACCTATCATAATAAATTTTTATATGATCTGAATCCATATTTGTATTTGTATCACTGTTGCAATTTATATATGATCTGAATCCATAGCTGTATTTGTACAACTGTTCCAAGCTGGAGCCAATGCATTTGCTTATCAGTACTGACATTTCCAAGGGCCCTGAATGGCAGAGTGGTCTAAAACACTCTCCATTACGGATCACTGCCATCTCACCTGTCTGCATGGGTTCAAGTCTCAAATTCGGTCAATGTGGATATCTGAGAAAGCTTGCCAGTAGCTTCTTGTGTGTCGGTGGTTCTTTCCAGGGGTTTCCCCTGGGTTCTTCCTCCACCATTAATACTGGCCGCCATGTATAGCCTATCGTGTGCTGAAAAATGGCATTAAACTGTACAACAACTGATAACCATTCAATACAAATCATATATTAATCTAAAATAACCTTCAAAAATGACATCACAGTGAAGTTTTTGTCATAGGTTCACTGGCATTTCTTTGAGAGGCTGGTTTGTTTACCAACATGGAATGGAACACAGATTTCACTTCCTGATCATCACCAAGGCCTTATTACTCACTGTACACTCTTGCCAAAATACACAGACAACCATGCTATAAGCTCATATTCTGAAGAATAAACTAATGACTTTAAATCCATACCAAGAATGACTAAATTTAACTCTTGTATCACCAACAAAATGAGTGAGGAAAAATGCTCTACAAATAGACTAGGACTACATTTGTGGGTACTGAACTGGAAGTACTAATTGTGACCTGATTCCTGACTGGTTAGAAAATTTCACCTGAATGAAAGAAACTTCCATCTGTAATAAAATGTGTCTGAAATACAGTGGTACCTCGGGTTACGAACGCCTCAGGTCATGAACAATTCGGGTTACGAACAACAACTTTGAAAATTTTTTGTCTCGGGTAACGAACAGTGCCTCAGGTTACTAACGAAGGCGAGAGAGAGAGAGAGAGCAAGGTTTAACGCTGGAGACAAACGATTGCGTACAGTACAAACGAAGGCCACTCAGTACTAACATCGCTTAGCGCTAGCCTAGTAGCCTAGTTTTGCACACATGTGCAGCCTCGCTTTCATTGGCCTTACTACACAGCAGTAAAGGTAGTAGTCATCTGATGATGAGGAGCCAGTGACCATTTCAACTGCCAGGATTAAAGAAATTTGCAGCAAGTGGGGAGACATCGAAGACTTCATTGTGAACCATCATCCAAACAAACTTATTGCTAACAGGGCAGTAACCTGATGAATGATAACGCGATGGCCCACTTCAGAAAGATTCTCCAGCAAAGGAAGCGACAAATTTCCCTTGATAGTTTCTTGGTGCAGAAAGATTCCCAGTTGGCTGCCAAGAAACAGTGACAAGAAACTCCTGAAACTAATGATTCAGAATAGCAAACAAAGTGACAAATTTCCCATGATCGTTTTCTTGGTAAGAAAGATGGACTAAATCTTTTTTTATTTTACATTTAATATATTTGGTTGTTTTCTTTCTCTTTATTAAATATGTGAAGTACACGTATTCTTTGCGTTTTGTCAGGTAAACGACCGGATGTTAATAAAAAAGAACGATTCTTTCATCTTGAAACGGGTTGTCTCTATTTCATTGATTTCAATGTTTCGGGTTACAAACCGAGTTCTGGAACAAATTAAGTTCGTAACCAGAGGTACCACTGTAATGCTGCAAAGTTAAAGGAATTCGATCCATGAATATAACATATTTTTAGTTCACACCATTGTAACAGAAATGCAAGGAAATTGCATAAAACTGTTTTTTAAATGTGATTGTATTAATCAAGATAAACACTTCAAATAAACTTAAATTAGTTTTGAATAATAACACAATTCTGGAATTGCTAGAAATTCAATTGGTCTGATAAACGTACTAGAAAATTCAATTTTAACAAATGATACATATTTTTGTATGGCAACTTAAATTTAAATTAAATTTCCTTGAAAATCAAAAACCTGAAGTTGACCAAAAAAAATTTTGGGCAGAATGTCTCCATTCTTTTATCATGAACAAGTTTTTTTTCCTTATTGGTTGTGAAGTAATTAAACTTGGGCCTGTCAATTATATGTAATAACTGAAATCTCATTGCATCAAAATACACTGGTTATAGGTATTAACCAAGGAAGTGATATTGTTTCCACTGATGAATGTTAAGCTTACAACATTATTGAAGAGTTGGTGTAGTTCTTTGAAAACCAAGGTATGTGGCCTCTTCCTAGTAATATGAGCAAGAAAAAGGATACTTCTCGTACTTTACATGCCGTTATTGTAACTGAAGCCATGAAAGTGTACAACAAAAGGAAGAAAACTTTATTTTAATACAACACAAGTTTTGTGCACTTGTGTTATTTACTACCACCTGATGAGAACTATGGCGATGTCAAAACAGTTTTTTTAAATAAAGACCACCATCTTTCTTCTATCCTTTAACATAATCATCCATGCTTGCATGCATGCCATCAATCAATAATGTCCATTTCATCCATGTAAGCAGTAAGCCAGGCATGATTTGATATACGGATCTGAGTGGGTGTACAGGACGTGTTATGATACAGATAATACTTGTAATATTCCATATCACAGTTTCAACTTTATCATGCAGTCTGGAAAGTCACCATGCCCACCCACACCAAAAATGCCTACCCTTCTGCACCTGAGATTCTCATGTGAGATCTAACTCAGGTTAGTCTCATGTGCATTTTAACATGCAAATTAGGTAGAACTCACATGAGCATTAGATTTAAAGAAAAAGATGAAAATCACATGAGCAGGAATTGTTACCGTACTATAAACTCACGTAAGATTTTGATCATGTATTTTCCTCACATGAGCAGGATTGCTCACATGAGCAAGATTGCTCACCTCATGTGAGCAAGATTGCTCACCTCACATGAGCAAGATTGCTCATGTGAGCAAGTCTGCACATGTGAAAGCTGCATGAGCAGGGAAATTGCTTATGTGAAGATTTTGCTCACGTGAGAATAGTCTTGCTCACATGAGCGAAACCACAACAACAAAAAAAAACAAGCATATCATTTGATTTGTAATTTTAATACAAGTATTTTTGACAAAAATCAAAAACAAGAATAAAGTTTTCTATCATAAAACTTTTTTTTAACACCTACAAAGAGATTTTTCATGGTTATATTAAAATCCAGTGGTGATTAGCATTCAATTATGCATGTTTTTTTTTTTTAAGAGTTCTCAAATGAGGAAAAGTTAAAAACTAGTATGTATATACATGTATAGTCTGACACAAATTAATTTCAATTTGAGATTCTTTTTTAATCTAGGCATTTCCTGTTGATCATGGAATTTAGGCTAGCAGGCTGTCTTGAAATGTTGAAAAATAAAATCTAGAATGGAAATAAAAAATTTGTTCCAGTTAGTGTTTGGGAGTCTTATCATGGCATGACAAAGCTTAGGAAAAACACAATTGTTGTTCGGTTTCAATGGCACTTTTAACATATTACTTAGGCAGCTGAATGGCCAAGCTTCTACTTTCATTAGAAGGAAAACTGCCTAATTGTGATGGATATGTGTTGAAGGCAACTTCCAATGATTTTTTGGTTGATATTTTCTGTATCGGACCAGCTTGCATAGATGTTGGAGACTGATAAATATCTTGGGGATGTCTGAGTTTGCTGGATCTGTAATGGTGACATTTTTTCACATGATGATAAAGATATGGGGGATTTTCTTCTTGGTTTTCTTGTAGTTGTTTGGTGACTGTGATGACTCTTGGAATGGTGGTGAACACTGAACCATTTGTAGGGTTACTGCATTACTTGCAACTGTTCCCTTTTTCTCTGCCTAGAAAAATAGATTTTTTTAATGATCTTTCTTCATCTTAACATGTGATCCTTTAAAAGATAATATACAATGGTAAATAGGAAAATGGAACATTCATGTGGTCCAATACAAACTGTTTTTGCAGAGGAATTGAAGAGTAACACAATTAGTTCTGGTTTTCTTAATATGTACTAGCTTATGAATCTAGATTATAAAGTTCTGGGCTAATGCCAGTTTTACAAATTAACTTTAAGAACCTGCTGAACCTTAGGTTGGCACTTTTTTTTTCTTTAAATTTTAAACTTCAAAGGTTAGTTCTAAAAAATGATGGCTTTTGTGCTGTATGCAAATGGAAATTGCCAATACTAGTACGGTATATGTTCTGTACTGTAGGTAAAATATAATTGTTAAAATCACGATATGAATTATATTACAAACCAATCTCATATCAAAGTAATAGACAAGATAATATTATCTGCACTTTAACTAAGTAAAGCCAAAGAAAAAATGTTTCCCACAAGCTGACCAGCCCTGTTTTCTATTGCTGACCTAGCACTTCTACTCTAGGAAAAATTAAATAAAAAATTAAAAACAACAAATTAGCCGTAATTGCACTTTGCATATAACTGAGCTGGTTTCACCTGGTACTTTAAAGTCCTCATGGGCAATATAATATATATATATATATATATATATATATATATATATATATATATATATATATATATATATATATATCCTAATTTTAAAACCAACTTGGAATAGGAAACATTTGGAGGGGGGGGGGGGCTTATATGGAAGAGACTTTTTTAAAAAGCAGGTAACTTTTGGGAACTTACATCTTTCTTCTTCCTGAAATATGCCATGGTCTGAACATTTTGGCTGAAATTTCCTCTTTCATGTGTGTCCTCTCCGGTTTATTTTCTGTTACTTTCTTTTTCAGAGAGGTTCTGTCTCGAGATCTCCTAACAACTCACTTTCCATTTCATGTAGTTTTGCTGGTTTTGTTTGGCTTTCTTCCTTGGCACTGTTCTTCTGTTTATATTAATTCTTTTGCACATGCAACAAGATCATCTTTGCCTTGCTTTCCTTTCAAGACAAAGAACCCTTCCTTCGTAATCCTTAAATCTTTTGATATCCCTCTCACTTTCATCAATGTCTTCTGTTTCATACTCGACATGAACAGCAGCACACACGTTCACACGTGGACATGACTGGAGGTTGATCTTATTTTGGTTTTGTTCACAATATCCACACTCTTGTCGTCATAGAAGTATACAATAGCAAACATGTTGCAGAAGTATATTAAATGACTTGCTAAGCAGTGTATTACAGTTGTTGCTAAACGTGGCTCGCGCGCGAATATCTGTTTGAATGTACTCTTCTACATGTTCACTGTAGGTCAACGTGCAGCATCCCTGGAGTTTATCTGAGGCACCATAGAGGGTGCACTTTTCGCTATACGCGCCTTCATACAAATTTACTCAGAAATGACTTATTGTTATATATCAAATAAACTGTTTTTATTATAAATGTTTCGTAAAACTGATATATGTAAATTATTTAATATCATTGATAAGTTAATTAATATTGCCGTATTTAATTTTGATGTTTATACATTTTAAATGCCCCATAGGACACTTCTGTTTTCAAGAAGCCCATTCTTCTATCATGTAATCTGATAACTTTGGTCACACGTTGTCCATGTTAGATTATAGATTATTGGTAGAGGAATAATTCTTTTAAAAAACGTTGCCACCAGTATCAAGAATTATGTTTACCTGCTTGAATAGTTAGCAAAATGACGTGTTTTTTTAAAAAAAATATACTGACTAGTCTTGTAATGAGTTTTGGGTTGACATTATTACGAGTTGCTCTTACCGTCCGATGACAATCGTTCGTTTCGTCTACAATGGGATAACATCTTCAACAGAGAAAAAGTTACTTGCAGTATATGGTTGAAAGGTTTGTATATTACTATTATTATTATTATTAGTAGTAGTAGTAGTAGTATAAGTAGTAGTATTGCCCTTTAACTTCTCACTGTTTTATAGATGGTGGTAATTATGTGATACCTAATCGAAGTTGCATGATACATACAATCTATAAGGGCCAGATTGCGGGGATGTGTATGGGGTATTTAGGCCCCCCCCCCCCCCCTTAAAAAAAACAACCTTGCACACATAAACGTTCTGTAACATTTCACTTGAAATTTGACATCGTTTTGTTCTTGGGCACAGGTTTCTTTTAGGGGGTGTATTATGCACATTGGAGTATAAAGACAGATGTTTGCCTCGTGTCCTTTCGAGAAAAGTCAGGGCCCTTTTGACATTTTGGACACCCCACCCTTCGAACACTAGATCGGATCCGACTTGCAAACTTGCCCTCTCCATTGTTTGTTTCATTCGACTATTAATAAATTTAATAGTTCCAGGTTATAGCATAATATTGTTGTAAAAGTAGCGACATTTTTCACTCTTCAATTAGTAACAATATTTAAAAATCACGGCAGAATTATTCGATTTTTTTGTTGTTGTTGTGCAAACAATTATACATTGGTCTCGTGTTAAGATAGTAAATAATAAAATGAGAGCATTATTTTTGAAACTTGTTCATTGTAAAAGTTTGGGGGAACTTTTAGTGCATATGCAGAAGGTGGAAGGAGGATTTAAAGAACACATACAAGCAACAAAATATTTACTTTTTTTAATTAAGTAATATTTCAAAGTATAGCTAATATATTCAGCATTCATTACATAATGAAACTGGCACATACTTAATTTCTGTCAATTCCATCTGCTACATGGATTGCTTAGTTCAGATACATTACTCCAAAATTATGTTCTTCAATTTAGTATTGTTAATCACTTGAAATGCAGTTGCAGCATTAAATATGTAGAGTTTACCATGATTTTATTTTCCAACTATGATAATGAATTGCAATATGCAAGCAAATCCACGTCTGCAGCGTTAAACTTTATCTGTACGTATGAATGCATTTATTACATTTATCAGACTCTACTGAAGAAATTTTTATTTATTTATAAATTTTTTTTATTTGTTATGCTTTCAGAAGATTTGGAAACACAAATTTATCACAACTGGGTGTCAAGATGAAGCAGTAAAATGCAGCACATTGACTCAACATGGATACATGTATTTGGAACTTAATTTTCATATTCGAAAAGAAAGACTATTAAAATGGAGGCTCTTAAAAAGAAGACTGAACATTGCTGCTTGTTGTTTAGTGAATAGAAAGATTATATTGCACACAATAATGTATGTCTGTGTAACTGACAGTTAATAGAGAAGCTGAATTCAGATTTCCATATAATAAAGTCACTGAACAAAGACTAATGGAGCATATCGTTGTCTGTAATAACCCAAATTACAAAAAGTCAGTCAGTAGCAGTTGCAGTAACAGATATTACTGACTTATGTGTGAAAGTAAACATAGAAGAAAACAGCTGAGTATACTTGTGTAGTTCTCCAAATCCTCTGGAAAAAGAATGAGAGTTTATTAAATGACAAGGACTACACATCAGTGGTTAATTTTTGAAAGATGTGGGTGTATTTGTTTTACAGTTTTATTGTGGAGTATTGAGAAGTAGGTTTATATTGTTTTCAAGTCTGGATGAAAACATTGAATTATATTTATTTTATGTAGCATTCATTTTTAGGAGAAAAGAATTAATATTATTATATTTGTAAACTGCATACCTTTGGGGGAAAAAAACCATTTAATCTTTTCATGGATTATTGAATTAAACATGAACATATATGCATGGAGATCATGTTTTCTTTGATAGCTGTTATGCGTAATGGATAGTCAGGTTATACAAGACGAGTGCTAGTTCTTTTGTTTTATGAATTGATAGGAACATTAACATGTTCAAATGCAAATTCATTGATATTTGTATGAGCCATGTCTGAAAATGATAAGATAGATGGCTATTATTTAATTTGTGACAGCATATATGCGAGACAAAGCTGTCAATAAAATATGTTTTTCACTATTTTGGCATCCTTCAGAATAGTACATTTTAGTTAAACATTATGAGTTTATTTTATTCTTTTCAAGACCATATCTTTAGCATCTACACATCCTTTTAGTCTCAATGAGATGACTGTTGTGTCAGATTAAGACTAAAACAGTCTGTTAGAAAAATGAAATTTTTTAAATAAAAAACAACAAAGTAACAACAATTGCAAAATAAGAAATGATTTCTGTTTGGGAATAATCAGGATTGATTTTTCAGAATCCAACCTTTGCACAAAATATTTAACTCCGCATTTCTCATGTGATAACTCACATGAGAAAATCCAACTTAGAACAAACTTGATACAAAAATTTACCACAAAGTCTCCTCAAAGTCCAAATTTCTCACGTGATAACTCACATGAGAATTTAGAACTCTGCCTTATTTTCAAACTTGTTAGATACATTTGTTCAGAATAATTTTCTAAGTACTACTTTTTCATGTGAATATTCAAATTCTCACGTGAGCAACATTTGCATGTGAGAATTAGGTTAGGTTTTTCCCTTGCTCACAACATCTAACAAACTGCTAACATGAGCCAGCAAAATCTACCCAAATTGCATACATTTCTAACAAGGTTCTCATGTGCAGCTTATGAGTAGCTCATGTTAATTGGTGAGATTTTTCTGTACGGGCAGTAACCTTTGCAGCAGTGCCTATTGCTGTTGATGGAATGAGGTTCTAGATCAACATTCACATATAAACTATTGTGGAAAAAATTGGATACATCAAGCTCATTTAGAATGTTTCAACTTCTCAACTTAACTTTTAATGCCAGTCTCTGGGCACACTTTTTCCTTGATATGTTTGTCTTAAGGTCCCTATATGACAACAGGCCTTATAACTTAGGCTATAGATAGAGAGACAGAGTCAAATCAGTCAATAGCTCACCAGGCAAAAAAAAGTGACTGCCAAAGGCAGTGTAATACCATTATTTGGTGAGGAAATATCAACAAATATCTAAACAATTTATGTCGATCAATCATTTTCATTTCATGTTGCTGCACATTTTAACAAGAGTTCCCTTTGCAAGGTTTCTCCTTTCAACCTATTTTTATAGCTGATTCTGTGATGTAATATCTGCTAAATAAAACCTAATCTAAAGTCCAAAATAAAGACTTTTACTTCCTGAATTTTATGTCCCCTGTTTACAATTTATTAAGAATGTTATTATTTTATTCTAATTTACAGAATAACTAGTGAAAGTAATAATATCATAAAAATAAGCTTACCAATTCTTTAAAAATGAACAGGCATTTTAAAATTAATTCTTATTATATTATGATTAATTATTTATTTAATGATTATAAGTATTATGCACACCATAATATCTATTCTATAATTTGAATTCTGATGACATACTAAACATTTGTCGAGATATATATTATTTTTTTTTTAATGTGCATTATGCATAATTAAACTTTTAATAAAACTGTTTATCTCTAAATAAAACAATTAGGTTAAAACTGTAAACTATAATGTCATCTTTTTATGGCATATTGTTTATATCATTGATCACTTAGAAACAATATATTTAATGACATGCAATTATATTGAATTCAGTCTGATGAAGCAATAAAGCGAAACTGGTAATAAAAATTATACATGTTGGTGTTGTTTATTTTATGATTTATATGAATATAATGGGAGATAACACCTAATATTTTCTTGTTACAAAGTTAAAATAGTCCATCTCTTTAAACAGACAATTCTTCGAAACCAAATATTTACTTTGGTCCCAATAGATTTAAACTTTGAGACCAATAAAAAATTGTTCATAAAATATCAACCACTTTTGATCATCCTGATTTGCATAGGCATTGAAGTTAACTACAAATTTACATTGAGTTGGAAAATTTTACAAATAAAATAAGAAAACGTTTAAAATCTTTTAATAGTAAGAACAATACAGCTTGTGCCAATTAAAAATAAACTTGGATCCAGAACTCTTTTGACAGTTCTCTTACCCATGCTGTGGATAAGATGAGTTTATCTTGCGATTTGTTTCTGATGTTGAACTCTGTTTCCGCATATTACACAGATTATATGAATGATAAATGTAGGCAAAGCCTTTTGGATTTTTGCGAATCGTGACCGATTCGAGAGCTGACAAGATTTTCTTACACCTTTTAAAACGGTACATTAATGACATCGCCACTTGCTTGTGGTTATATTGTGTACGGATAAGAGCGCCAACCTTGTGACGCTTATGTAGATGCATGGTCAGATAAGTTGTTCTCCACCTTTGTGGGGGGGGGGGAGGGCTGGCCGCCAGTCAACAAAAACAAGGTGAACAACTTGTTGGTCTAATACTCAGTTAGGGACTGCGACTTTGTGTGGCAGCACTTAGAACTTTCATTTGATAAAACGTCTATACTAGGTAAATTAACCATCACTTTCTCATAGACGAACAAAACTGGCTCTTCCGTATACCATCAAAGTATCTTCTAATTCACCTATTACCGCATATTACGATTTTAAAAGTGATTGTTTTCAAAAGTAGGACGAAATTACCTTGTCAACACAGTATTTGAGTAAATTGTATTCCTAAGACGTTCGTTATTATATTTCCGGAGAAATCAACGTTATGTAGGTTAGGGTTCTAAAATGTGACAATGGGAAAAACTGCATACAAAGTTACGTAGGTCAAATGTTATTTGACGACATTAAACAAAAGACTAAACTAAATATACATTGACATATTACCATTAGCCTTTCTCCTACAAAATTACATACACTATTAAATCCATCTTTGTTTCGGATTAGATTTAGAATATTAAATTTCATGATCCTTCAGAAAGTCGATCTATGCCTGGCGACATGCATGTTTTGCATAATTTAGGACTCGTTCGGAACTGTAAAAGAAACGGAAAAAAAATCAAATCATGGTTGATAAGTTTGTTATGTTGATCGAAACAAAGTCAGTTAGGATATCACCAGCATTTGACGCTATTGTATAAATTTAACTCTGCAACCTTGTTGACACTTTGTTTTTGACTACGGTCATTTTGCACGAATATTCATCATCTCGGAGTCCCTTTAATTTCATTTATATACCGGTCACATAATTTTTAATAGCTATATCTGAAAGTATTACGTGTATTATGTTCAGTTGTGCTGCTTTGTCTTCCTCAAATTATTACAAATTACTTATTTTTATATTTATATAACTCGGTATCACATCATATATACATACATTCAGAGCCTTAACGTAGGGCATTAGAAACTTATGATTGATTCCGGTAACAATTTTCTATAGCAATAAACAAACTTAGCCAAAAATTTAATCTAAATGAGAAGTAAAGGTTATAATCTGAATATAAAAAATACGAAACAGATGAAATAAAAAGTGACTTCATCGAAAAGTACCCATTATTTGAAAACAACTATTTTTTGTGGATCTAATTTTGACATCATAGAACTACTGTTATGTAGACAAAATCTGTATTCATGGAACAGTCACTGTATATTGAGTTGGAAATATTTTTGGGGCAAAAGTCATAATAAAAGAGTCCTATATTCACAAACTGGCAACCTGTTACGTAGACAAAATCTGTCTTCATGGAACCGTTACTGCTTATTGATTTGGAAATCTGTTTTGATGGACGAAATTTGTCTTTATGGAACAGTTCCGTCTAATTTATAATTGAAGACCCGTTTTATGAACAACGGTTGTCTTCACAAATCAGTCTCTGCTTATTGAATTGTGTATCTTTTCTAATGATAAAATTTGACTTCATTGAATAGCCTGGTTCCATGAATTATCGATCTGTTTTGATGGACAAAATTTGTCTTGATAGAACAGTACTGCTTTTATAAATTGTGCATCTGTTCTATTTACAAAATTTGTCTCTTTTTAGAACAGTCCTGAGTTCATGATTGGTAGATCTGTTTTATGGACAAAATTATTCTTTTTGGACAAAATCTGTTGTAATAGAATCATCCCTTATTCACAAAATAACGTTGCCTGTTATGTGGACAAAATATGTCTTCATGGAACAGTTCCGTCAAATTTATAATTGAAGACCTATTTTATGAACAACAGTTGTCTTCACAAATCGGTCTCTGCTTATTGAATTGTGTATCTTTTCTAATGATAAAATTTGTCTTCATTCAACAGCCTGGTTCCATGAATTATCGATCTGTTTTGATGGACAAAATTTGTCTTGATAGAACAGTCGATGGTAGATCTGTTTTATGGACAAAATTAGTCTTTGCCTGTTATGTGTTATTTGGACAAAATCTGTCTTCATGGAACATTTAATGCTTATTCATTTGGAAATCTTTATTTGACAAACAAGATTCCCATATTCCCAAATAAACTTTAAATGTATTTTGGATAAAATCAGACTTCATGAAACATTTGCTTCTTATTGATTTGGAAATCATGTGGACAAAAGTTGTCATAATAGAAGAGTTCTTGCTTAGTGAATTGAAGATCTGTTTGCTTGACAATCTTTCTTTTGATATAGTAAATTGAGCATCTGTTTGTACGAAAATACACTTGACATTAAATATACAAGTATTTTCTAGTCAGAAAAATAACGATTTCACCCGAAACAACTGTATATTATTTATTCCATTTGGATTGAAACCCATAAAACTTTTCAGATCTAGTTGAGTGTGCAAAACAGCATGACTATCCAAAGGATAGTGTTCCGCTAATTTGTTTATTGAATAGATAGACATATAAATTGGTCTACTGCTATCACGAATGTCAAATAATACAAGAACTACATGTACTTAAAATAAAATATCTAATATCAGCAAGCGCAATAGATCATGTAAAATTATAATGCCTAAAACAGGGTATGATTTAGTTAGTATATATATATATATAATTAAGGAGCTGTTTGACGCAGCTTTGTCACGAAAGATGTATTCCCCAGAATGATACATTACACACCAACCGCAACTCACTTATTAGCTCTCTTTGGAAGTGACGTTTACATTTAACTTATAAATAAGGTGAAAAAGTAGTAAGAGGTTATTCTTGGTATATTCTTTGATTGATATGCATTTACCCGTTCGAGTTTTTGTTTCTTTTAGTTAAATAAACCCTACACATGTAAGATATAATTTGAGTTAATAACAGTCGGTATGGTTTTCAAACGTTTTCATTCCCTCGTGGTTTGTGTATATGTGTGTACTGCATAGTTATTGAGTACAATTATGTATGAATTTAAGAATAGAAAACGAGCAGCAGCAGGGGCGAATCAGACAACTTTTAAGAGGCGTCAATTTCGCAAACCGAGCCTTCTTACAAAATCGTATAAAAAAAGCCTCAATTTGGCAAACTAAGACTTTCTTGTAAATGCTTTATAGATGCTCATTTGGCAAATAAAACGCCACAATTGTTGTCCCCTCGCCCCTGCTGCTGCTATGGTTTTAACAATGTTTTGTAACCGAATATTTTATCAAGTCCGATACGATATCTTGATCTAGGATCATGCAAATTTATCGTTACAAATCCATGCGGGATTGACTGAGCATGACTAAAGAAATTTCTAAAGAGATTATAATCCATATCACCGCCGCACCAAGTCTGGTGAATATTTCGTAGCGTATGTGTATCAACTCCGTTTAATACAGCAAGAATATTACAGTTATCTCTGATCACTTTTGGTATTTGAGTGTATCGTTGAGTGACATATATCACGTCAGTGTTTTTATGTCTGCCTCTGGAAAATATTCTAGCAGGATTTTTTTGATTATCTAACATCACATCATCATATACGACTAAATTGTTAATACTTCCATCAATATCATCAATGCTCGGTGCTTCTTCGATATCAGTTATAAATTCAATAATACCCTCGCCGGTGATTTCTGCTGCCTTTTCGTTGTAATCCTTTAACACTTCGTAGCATCGCTGATCATCTACACTTGGGCTATTAAATACAACTTATCCCATTTCATCCATCTCGTTATCAAATTAAGTAGCAGTTGTGTCTTGCCACTTCCAGATGGTCCAATTATAATCATTCTAATTGAATTCGGCAACATTGCATGCTGTTTAATAGGTTCCCGTTGTCGGGTAGCTGAATAATCAATTACATTCATGTTATTATATATAAATTATGGATCTATATTGTGTGAAACGTAAAAAGCGTACTGGCACAGATGACTTGACGACGATTACAACTAAAAATAACAGATCAGCACTTTCTGGTAAATGTCTACAATGTGGTACAAAGAAACTTAGATTTGTTTCTATGAAATCTGCAGGAAATGCTAGCATTTCTGATGATTTAAAAAAAAAACGAGGAGGTGATATTGCAGCCAAGCTAGCTAAACTCCCAGGAACACCATGGGCAAAATACCCAGGAGAAAAATACCTTCCAGGATATAGTTATTGTGGACCCAGAACCAGACTCGATATCAGACTCGATGATCAAAACCAACCCCGACACGGTGAAAACCCAATAAACACCATTGATAAAGCGTGTCATGCTCATGATGTTGCTTATAAAAGCAGCAATCTGCAACATAGACATATCGTAGATGTGGAATTGATTCACGCGTTGAATTCTATCACTGATAAATCCTTCAAAGAAAAATTAGCTTCATGGTTGATAAAATCGGCTATGAAAGGCAAATTAATGTAGGGTGCTGTTAATTAATGACAACATGGAATCTATTTATTATTCTCCTAGAGTATACTGGAGGGGCAAAGCAGCAATCAATAAACTCGCTAGCGCTGCAAAGGTGAAAAATACTACAGCAGCGGATTGGTTATCTAAACAGGCGATATGGCAAATTTATCTACCGCCGCCTAAACAAATTAACTACTCGCATTTTGATGTCAGCGTTCCTAATGAAGTTCATCAAGCTGATATATTATTTCTGCCGCATGATGGTTTTTACAAGTACGCTCTAACTGTAGTTGATGTTGCGAGTCGATACAAACAAGCAGAGCCGCTAAAAACAAAATCACCAACTGAATTTGCTTCTGCGTTTGAAAGGATTTATCGAATGGGTCCTCTGCACTGGCCAAATCTATTACAAGTTGATTCTGGCAAGAAATTTCAGGGTGCAGTGTTATCAACAATGAAGGATCATAATGTCACTATCAGACGAGGACATACTGCACTACATCGCGATCAGGCAATTGTTGAACGATTTAATCGCACATTTGCTGAGCGGTTATTTGGATATCAATACGCGAAGGAGTTTATTCAGGATAAACGATCTCGTGAATGGGTCAAGAGATTACCAGGCGTAATTACCGCGCTAAATAATGAGATTACTCGAACAATTAATATGAAACCTAACACCGCGATTAAAAAGAAGTATATACCCATAAAACCGCAAAATGATTTTGTCACTGTTAGGTATTTATATGAACCAAGAGAGCTCGAAGGTGGTACAAAAGAGCTACTGATCCTATTTGGAGTGTTACAACGCATAAAATATCTAGTATAACACGATCCACGGGTAGACCGCCAGTCTATAGGTTGGATTCAACTGCTCCTCAGCGAGGATTTACCCGTGAACAACTACAAGTGATTACCGAGGATACTCAATTACCACCGCGTGGTCTTAACTAGCACCTCTTCGTCTGTTGCACTCAAGACATGTTAACATCACGTTATCTCTGGTATGACCAATACTACTATCTTTTCTGTCTGCGGTAAATTGTCGAGAGTCTTTATCCAACCAACACCAACTCATTATACAATTGCAACTCGCGCAGTGATTATTCTGTTGTTGCTTCAGTGTAATTATTAATTCAGCATCAATGTCAAATTCTCTATTATTTTTTTTTGTCCTGTTGTTTATAACCAGATAGTTTTTTTCTGATTATATCATCGCTGACAATATCACTTATTGTAATATCGTTAGCATCTAAAACAACTCTTCGAAGTTGATTTATTCTTCTTACTCTAGTTAATCCCTGTGAAGAATGTATCGTCGCTGCGTAAGCTAGCGTCCATGGGGATTTATCAGCGCGTAATGCATCTTCGACGACATTGATATCAACCAACACAATATCATTTAACACTAGAATTTATTTTTCTGTCAAGCCGGGAATATCAACTTCGATATTTTGTCTTCGTGTATCCTTGGGTCTATAACACAATGGCTCTGGAAGCGTTGTAAATTTTTCTTTATGTAATTCAAATAACTTCATCTGAAGTGTGTCTCTGACTATCTTTCTACTTGCCACTATCAAATCGTTTGGTCTCCATGCTTCCCAAAAATCATTTAATGGGGTTTCCAAAATTATTTCACGGGTTATTTCACATTGGATTCTATCTGGTTGTAATCTGATTAGTTTCTTGAACTCGTGTAATTGTTCATCAAGTGCTCTATGGTCGGTATTAATTTCTTCATAATAGTCTACAAAATTCTTTAGCCAATCATGAGAGGATAAACCAACAAATGGTGGTGGTTGACCATGATCGCCACACATGATGATTTTTGTATTTGCTAGCAATAACCAATCAAGAAATCTTTATAATACATCTAACGACACCGTGCATATCTCATCCCAAATGATGATTTCAGGAATAAATTTCTCACCCATTCGATCAGGAGTCCATTCGTCGCCTTTCCATCGAAAGAAACTGTGATAAGTGCAAGCATTAATTCCTCGTTGTTTCATCTCTCTTGCAAGTCTGTGTGTCGGTGTTAGCACAATCATGTTTGATTTGGAAACGCTAGCGTTTCTACGAAATAATTCAATCGCACGAGTCGTCTTTCCTGACCCACCACAGCCGTTTAAATAACTGGTTTTATGTCTACATATTGGATCAGATATCGACGGAGCATTAGATAGTTCTGATATCTGGTTATTTTTTAATTATTTATCTTCAATCGTAACATCTGCTGATTTGGAATAATCACACGTTATTTCTTTTTTAATTCTCCATGATCCTCTCGTCTGAATTAGCGAATTCTGCCACTGCTTCGCTGTGTTTCACGTTTATATAAAATGAATCAGTAGCAACTCTAACTGCGGATTCAGGAAATCTATGTATCATTGAAAATAAATTAATAGACGCATAGGCTAGCATAGACGACCTCAAATGTGCATACTGAAGATTTTTTCCATCTGTGTAAGTAACAATTTTACCCAATTTGGTTTCATCTGACAAGAAAGAGTCTTTACGATCGACGTATATACCCCTAGATGTTACATCTGCGATTATAAAGTCGTATTCAGCATCATCTATAATCAACCGTGAAGAATATCAGTTATTGTCATATTTTTTTCACCCTGAGTGAATTTACCGATTATTCTTCTACCAAGATCCTTTGCTTGTCTATTTCTAACTTCAAAGATTTCTTTTTACCGTTTCACGATATATTCTTCATCTAGATCAGGAAATTGTTTTTTGTAATCGCTGATTATACTATCAAGACTATCAGGTTGTGGTAACCAGACCTTAGTCTGCGCTCGATATGATATAATTGCTTCACTGACAATCAGCGATATCAACATTTTAGAATAAATCATATACAGTAATAACACTATTGGCGTCCAGTGTTTTTCAATTATGTGTCTACCAATCCACACATAACAACACGGATGAAGTCCTGTAGCCAATTCAAATGATACCACACGAGCAAATCCAGTTAAATCAAAATCGGGTAGTGGTCCATTAATCGCAACACGAGTCATTTCATGCGTGGGATGTCCAAATCGCTTGAAATATTCAGCACATTCTCCGTACCCGAGAAAACTCCCGGGATAACACGCAACTATATCAACCGAAATAATATTTTCAGAGGTGTATTTTGTATTCCATAATCCTCCATGGTTATATTCAACGCAGCTTGATTTGAAATCTGATAGAAATTCAGCTCTTGTTGGTTTCCACATGTTTTTCTTTCTCGCAAAATGAGCTGCAACCGACGGAATTGTAAAACAGTTTGTTAATAATTGTTCGTTGTCTTCTGTTGAAAAACCATTAGCTAGTTCTTTCATCTCGTTGTGCAGGGCTTCAGTACGGTATAATTCGCCATTGGGTCTTACAAATTGATCGAATTTACCCTCTTCGTCTTCAAAACTGTGAAGTAACCAAACTGACACAGGATCGTTTTTACTTGACTGAGAAATACAATCAAATAGATTTCCCGTGTAATATTTTACGGTTCTATCTCGTGGAAATATTGTTACCGCAGGTGTCCACGCGTGTTCATTATGGTCAATAATTTTGATTGGAGCTCCCTTTGATTTATGACTCGATTCGTGCATACTTCTCCTGTTATCGTCATTATGGTTATTGGAAATCTTAATGATGTTTCTAATTTGGTTATATCTTGAATAATTGATGCTCCGTTCTTCCTAACTGTTAATTCTCATTCATTTATTTTTTTACGTCTTAGATCAGTCAATTTGTTTCCACGCAACGCATTTGTGAAGTGTTCTATTATTCGTTCTGCTACACAATTTATTCTTGACGAAGTCGGCGGTGACAGTTTCATTGGTTTTAATTTTTCAATACTCGGTTTATCATTTAACGAATATACCCCGTAAACAACTGCTGTTACAGGATAAGACCTTTCGTAATACGGTTTGTCAATCCCAGTCAGAATTCCTGTTTTGGAATCATAACTCAAAGTGACGGTTCTTTTATCTTTCAAGATTGGTTCAAATTTATCTCGAATAATCCAATTTCCCGTTTCCGAACGGATAATGAATTTCACTCTAAAGAAATACTTTTTCTTGTCAAGATGTGAGATTATAAGTGCTGCTCTTTCGTCGTTCATGGTAGCATCAACGTCACCATCAATTCGAAATGTTGACCAACAGTGAGATGCTCCATCGCGTTTGAATTCATTAAAACAATCGCTGATTTTACCTATCATGCTTCTATCACTTATTAGACCCTTTGGTACATCTACGGAGACTATCAAGATTGAATTTAACATTTTTCCAAGGCTTAATTTTTGATAATCTCTTGAACTCCTTCATATTATAATTAAAACAAGTATTTAAATAAAGAATTTATTATATAATGAACCATTGCATGTGGCTTATGATAGGATCAGTAACCGCATGTAACAAATCATGCAGAAAGGAATTCTGTGGATATCATTTACAAAGCGTTCGTAACGGAAGTTTTGGACCACCTCTTGCATAAAATGTGGGGTATGTGTACGTGGTAAATCGCAATTATGTCTAAATTGCGGTGGTAAGCGATACAGAGAGTTGAAGCGTTATTATGATAAACGAATTAAGAATTCCATCAATGACTCTGACTATGTCAATGACAAAATCATAAGAACACCTCAAGACTATATTGAAAGATTTCCAAATAATGTAATAATTAAACCAAACAATCAATTAGACAAATAGTATTAGTATATAAATGGACCAAGAATTTCAACCGCATCCCGTGATCAGCAATTATGAAGCATCTCGTGATGGTATTGTCAGACACCGCAGGCTGAAGAAACCAGTTGGTGTTGACAATGGTATGGGATATTTTGATGTTTAATCCTGGAAAGAAAAAATATCTTAATCACAGATTTGCGTTTGAATGTTTTAACGGATTGATCGAAGATGGTCTTGTTATTGATCATATTGATTCCAATCCTAAGAACAATTATCTATTGAATCTACAAGCTTTTTTTCAGAGTGAGAATTTAAAACGAGGAGAGACTGGGAAACAAGAAAAAAATGCAAAACGTATAAAATCATCTAATATAAAAACTAAAGAAGAAAAAACATTTAAATAAATGAATGAAGCCGGGAAGTATTTTGATATTTGTATGCCCTCGGTACGATCCGTTGCAGAGAATATAACTCAATCCGCTTTTTCTAAAAAATTTCAATACAAAATAACAATTCGCTTATATTTGAGAACACCAAAGGGAGATAACTCGTGCAGGTATTGTACGGCTTATGAAAGAGTTACCCTCAATGGGTTTTTCCATTAAATTCCATCGGTTGTTTAAACACTAATAATTTAGGATGAAAGTCTTAAGATGAAAATCCTTTTAAGATTTCACAAACAGACTAATTTGTAAAACCTCACCTTGTAAATCAATTAGATTATTGGACTGATCAATGAATTTGAAATTAATTCTCGTTAGTGAATTATTATGACATCGCATATAAACTGGATTAGTGGGATCCTCAATGATTAGAAACCCTGGAGGAGTGGTTGGTGCAAATGAATATAGAATATATCCATGCTGGGCTTGATTTGATCGCTCGAGATTTATTTGATAGCTGCCTTCGATAATATCACATACTAAATTCAATGCAATCACCGAGGAAATATTCACATTTTGAGGAGTGATATGTCTTTGTCATTATTATGTTTGAGGATTGTTGTTTGTTGTTTCCATTTGGCAAGTATCATAGAAAAGTTTTCTTGAATAAGATCATTAACAGATTTTTTTTAGTTCATTTGCGTTATACCCAGCAAACTTGAAATCAGGTAAATCGGCCTCTGTTATATTGTAACCAGTTAGGACTTTTTGTTTATCTCCGCTCTTATCATTAATTACTACTTGAATTTTTCGTTTGTTGATATATTCCATATCGGATACAAGTTGATTTAATATCCTAATGTGTTTTATGATCTCATCACGTGGCCTTGTTATATAAGAGAGATGCTCTTGGAAGCTCCGTCGTAGTTGTTCTAGTTGTGTTCTATGTAATTGATTAATCTCTTTCAAAAAATCAATGATGTTAGTTAACGTAGATGTAATTGTAATGGATGAATCAGGGGTTTTCTTAAAAACAAAATACCATTGTATGTTATTGTTATCGATAAATGTAAATCTATCGGTTAATTTTGTATTTTTTATATCAGGTAAATACTCTCGATATGATGGGTTGATTTCATGATATGATTGTATGTCCGTGACATAATAAGATTTCTTTGGTTCGGGTATTTGATAAGATGCCTCAGGTATTTTTTCAGGCCATCCTAATATTGTTCTTATAGAACTCTGATAGATATCAATCGCGGATGATAACATCGGCTTATGAACTGTTATAGCGATCTTCGATTCTATTCCAGTAATGGATTTTATTCTACGTTGAAATTCAGCATTTATTTGTTCAATTTTGTATGACCCAGATGGTAGCGAAACAACGTTCCAGTCTGGAGTTCCTTCTTCGCGATTCTTATTCGCAAACACCAAGGAATTATTCGGTTGTTGACCGCCAAATGCTACCGACCTAATGTTAGGCCAACTGTGATACACTCGTAATTTTGCTAACGCTATCTCCTTCACGGGAATCGGAGTAAGGAAATTCACACTGAATTCAGGATTCGTTGAGGTTATTGATATCATGCTGGTTTTCACCGGTGTGGTATTTTCCGCTATTCGTTGAAGTAGTTCTTGCGACGACATTGACATTGTCATTGTTGTTGTTATTATACTCATGTTGTCGCTCTAATGTTGACATCGGGGAATCATAAACACGTACCATCGCTGAGAACTCACTATCTGATATTAATGTGTCATCGAGTGACGACGATATCATCGCGGATAATTGTGAGTACGCGGTTAACACAACATGAAATTTAACTGTGTAATCCTGCAGTTTGCGCTGGCTACACGATGATATTTTTTTAGTTATTATTGAAATAATTTCCGCGATTGTTGTTACCGCTGCTATACAAATTGGAACGACTATCGGGGCAATTATTGTCACCGATGAGAGTATAATATCAGCTCCGGTGATTACACCACTCACCGAGTACACGGTAACATCAACTGCGGTGATTCTTCGTCGGTATTTTTATATTTTTATTTGAAAACCCTCACTAAGTGTTTTGAGTTTAGTTTGAAATTCTCTGACTTGATCATAGCGATATTGCTGTGATGACATTTTATTTACTAAGATAGATTTCAAATTGCTAGCAATTCAATTTAGTTGTTTACTTAAATCCGCTACGAATTCCACATACCATGTTACTGAAACGCTAGCCAAATTATTATCACTGGATACAATTGTGAATTGTTCAGATGTATCCTTGTCGATGATTGTTGATATTATATTGTTGACCCCAGATGAACTCGTTGATGAAATATTAAATTGAGTTGGTGTCACTACTGTTAATCGATAAATACCCTTAACGGTTGCAGTGATACTTAATATGTTATTTAGTGGAGTCCACGCAAATGATCCGTATTAAATCGTGTATACTACGTTGTTGGTTTTCGCATGAGGAATTTTTGTTTTTTCAATGATTACTATCATCCTCGGTAAGTCATCTTTGATTGCATCATTGATCGTTTTCATTTCATCGAGTTTTGTGACAATACCAGTGAGATCTATTTTAACATGATCGGGTTTGGCATTTATTTTACCAAAAAATTTATCAATAGAGTCATCGGTCCTGTTAAAGTTTTAACGTAACGTACCAAATTGAGATACATGAGCGTCATACTCGGTTCGCAATTTTGCCAAATTATCGATAGCAGTTTTTATTCGTGTGTGATATGCAACTCGGGTTGCGAACGTGGAATACCGAAGAAATTATTTATCGTGGCTTCGATGTTGTCAATTATACTCTGTTGTAATCGACCAAAATTAATTATATGATCGTTGTATTCATCGCGTAATTTTTGCTGGTTATCCACAATAGCTGAAACAAGTACACCTGGTTTGAGTTTACCCTGATCGGAAAATACCGCGATAGCATTTTCTGTTACACCGCGTTGTTTACCTAGAATATCATCAAGGGAAACATTACTAGTTTTCAGTTTACCCTGACGACCTTGAAATACAACTATTTCATTAGGATCAACACTTGCTAAGTACAACATCTCAGCTATTTCATCTTCGATTATTTTTTTTACATCACCGGTTGCAGTGCCATCGGCGATGGGTTTCTTCAACGCAGATAAAGATCTCCCCCAAATATCAATCATGTTATTATGAAAATATTTTGATGCTCTAATTACTCCAACGACTACTAGTGTGTTCGTGCACGACCAGATGAGGTGGTTTTCCAGATGTTGAAATAGCGTCAAGGACATTTAATACTTCACGACCATATATTGGTGGGTCATTTAATTGTTGTGTTGGTAGTGTGGAATACCAACAAGGGATGTTTAAGTGGTTTATATAACGCATAAATTCCCTCGGCGGCGCTAACCCATATGAATCGAAATAAACAATTTCACGCGGATCAATCGCGTATGCAACCCAGTGGGTTCCAGGTCCGCTGCTGTTATCGAGATTAATGATACCGGTTTCAACGCTGTTTGGTTCTGCCGGCAACTGATCTCGCATAAAGACACCTCTAAAGTTTTTTATCGCTAGTTTTTTTTAGCAGCACCAAGTAAATCAAAATTTGACATGGGTATTATTGTTGTTAATAAACTGTTCCTAGTCTCAGGCCCTTTCCTTTCTACCATGAATACTGAGTTCCTGGTAGTCTTAGACCCTTTCCCTTTTTTTTTGTATCCTTTCCTGGTAGCTTTCTTTAGTGCCATCCCTGTCGCGGTACCAACGGCTCCTAACGCTGCCGCTTTAGCTACCGCTGGGGCCGCTGCCGCAATCAACTCTGGTAACGCAGATAACAGTGGAAATATACCACCTGATTTTATCATGTTTTTTATCGCAGCTGCAGAGAAAGTGATCTGAACACCCTTTTTATCTTTGAAAGCATCATTAAAATGTTTTATCTGACGAGTTGTCAGTGATAATTTATTCTGACCACCAGATATCTGATTGTGTTTCAGTGTTATCGTGGTTCCACATATTTTAGCTGATTCCGATTGTAATTTTTTAACCTGACCATTAGTCAGGGTGACATTAACAACACTGTATGACATTTTATTTAATAACAGATTGTTCTAATTGTTACATATTTGAAAACACTACATGTTTTCTACTGGTGCATCGATTACTCTCATTCGTCCACCAACACCTTCGAGTAGCATTGATTTGTCGCTGAGAATGACAGCAACCGCCCTGTAATTCGGGATAGTGATAACACCTGCTGCATTAGTTGGAAGGGATAAAGTAACTCTAGAGTGTATGTCAACTACGGATTGTCTTGTTAAATCAAGATGTTCCAGCGAAAAGTAATAGATCGGATAAAAGTTACTAAAATCATATTGTGATATTTGTAAACCAGTATCAACATTTTGATCGCGTCCCATATATGACAACATACGATGATACACGCGTGCAATATGGTTTTGACTGTAATTAAGTTGTATATCTTCGGACGGTTCCTGCTGACCATTTATTCTCAGCGAGACATCAGTAACGCCTAATTGATCAAATATCATATGGCTACGTGCTTGATTACCAACCCTCGTCATATCCTGTAACGCAATAAATATATGACGTGGAGCTGAAACACCTTGTTGTGATGCTAGGTTCCATGTAAATATACCGTTAACAGCTGATTGTTGAACATCCGTTGTTGTTGTTAGCCAACTTAACAATGATTTTCCTCCATGATCCATAAATGATAGTAATCGTTCTTCTGTTGTGATTGATGGAGTAATTACTGGCATCCACAATGATAGTTTTGTTAAAATAACTTTACCGGCATCATCAATTATATGTAATGGATCTAAATCAGATATCTTGCACTCTCGAATAACGCCATGATCCCATTATTGACAAACCCGACTGGAGCACCAAGTGGGTATGGTGTATTAGCTGCAACATTTGTTACAAGTTCTCCTTCCACTTCAATAAATGCTTCAGCGGATAAAAAGTATTTACTGGTATCATGAACTTGAAGCTCGATTCTTGATCGAAGATCAGGTTGTGCTGCATGATAAGAATAAAATTGATAATCACGTACAGAATCATCTGTACGCACTGGGGCGTCCATATCAAACGCTGGATCAAGTGTCTGTTTGAACATTTTATTATATATCCCTTGATCTAAATCGCAAATTTGGTCGGGATCTTAAACCACTTCCCGCTATCATGTTTGCGATATCATCTGGGTTACTGGTCGCCAACGATGCTAATTTTTGATCTACTGCGTTATTTATTATTTTACTAACACTTGCAGGCATCACTGTTGTAGATGGTAACGGTAATGACGAAGTCATTCCTGGTTTCTTTCTTCATCGAACTAGCGAAATTAGTTTATCCTTTGCAGCGGAAAATGCTTTCCCGGCAACATCTCCAACAGCACTAATACCCTTATCACGAATAACATCAATAGCTTTCATTGATAATTGTTTTGCGATTGGTGCTATTTTTGGAGCCATTCTTGCAAATAACCTTGCAATGGTATTGCCGAGACCATCACCATAGTACGCTTTGTAAACAGGCAATCGTGAATTTACTACATAGATGCTGGTTGGTTTATCATGGTTGTAGTGTATGATCATTGTTATTTAATTGTTATTTATCTAATGTGGTGATTAATCACTGTGATAACCGTGAAAATCCCTTTGATGCTCAACTAAGTCATCAATAAATTCTCGATATGTTTTGATATCCATGATACCGCCTTGAAATAACCGCATACAGATATCAGATGCTTCATTAATTATTTCCGGTGAGTTATTTCCAGCTCGTTTTCCTCCGATGAGAACCTCTAATCGTATTATATCACTAAGAATATTACCAGGACAACGAATAAGACCACTACCTGAAATCCCACTTAGACCACTCTGAGAAAATCCTTCTCCACTTGATTCTTTAGTGATACCAGTTGCACCCGCAGAATTAGCTTCTTCCATTATTTCTATTTCACTAAAATCGGTTGAGTCTTCTTTCTTTACTGCAGCTATAAATTCATTAAATTTATCACTTGTTTTTCTTGTTAATTTAGTTTCATAACGATTTGCTAAAAATACTTTTTTCGCCCAGGTGGTAATGTCTTTTATAAAAGATTTATACCTTTCGTCTTTTAAATAAAACTCTCTTTTTCCTTTTTTAAATTTTCTCTTAGTAAAAATAACTAATTTAGAATAATTAAATATTCTAATTATATTTAACGCTTCCCTTGTCAATATATTTTCAGGTGAATAGTATTTTCTTGCAGTATCATCAATATCACTTTCTTTTTCTTTAAGTTGTTGTTGTTCTTGTTTTTCGCTAACATCAATATCACCTAATCGTTCGACTTCTCTTTGAGTTAATATACTACCATGGAGTTCTTGTAAAGACTTTTTGTGTTTTTTCAGTATCCTCTGCTATTGTTTCAAGTACAGGAAGAAGAGGAGCTTCTTTCCTTTCTCCTTCATTGGGGATATCTCCGTATATTGCTCTTTCAGTGGCTGATTTTACATCTTTTGTTGCCGTGGTTATTGGTTTAAACAATTCTTCAGTCCATGTTATAAAATCAGTCTGAAGACTCTGTCTAGCTTGTAGTTTTTCTCTAATAGAATCGCGGATTGGTATAAATTTCTTAATTGCAGATAATCTTTCACGCGCTAATCTAGTCGTTAGTGCTTCGTTTACCATTATATAGAACGACAGATTGTCTCGTTAAATGTATGATAAAAAACGCTAGCGTTTTTAAATGCAGTGAAAATTGACCAAAAAATCAATGAAAAATAACAACAAAAATGACCAAAAATAAAAAAAAAATCTACAAATTCATTCACGGTGAAGAGCACACGCATGTTTGTTTGTAAAGGTTCTAGCTGTCCATTGTATTGTATAGAACTTATTCTGTTGGGGTTACCAAAGTGGAATTTTCAGTTTGGCGGATAATATCTCTTATTGTTTTAACCCTCAAATTAATTGTGCGTTTGATTTCATATTGCTGCCTCAATTCTTTTCTGATTTTTTCGACAACAGTGAATAACGGGACAAACTTATTGACGTCGTTACAGAATACAAGGGAGTCGCGAATAGCATTCTGGATTTTCTTTATAAAAGCCTACCTTTTTGGTAATACGTATTTATTATTCATAGCGCTGTATTCAATATCTTGAAAATCAGAAAGAATCTGATCACAATTTAATCGATCTGATAATTGAATTCCTTGATTTTTCAAATTTGAAATCTCAGTTATGATCTCATTGATCTCATATTACTCCCATTCTGACGCGGAGTTCTTTCGGTACAATAACGTAAAGATAGTGTACAGTGAACGGAACTAATGAAGGACACACGGTACTAATTATACGGAAAAGCTGTGAACCAGTCAAAAAATGGGTGAAGAAATAATAGAGTATATGCGGCTTTGGTGGTCCATAATTGGTTAATAATGAAAATTAAAATTTTAGTAAAAATATTTTTTGAGAGCTTATCCTATCTGTAATTTTAAAAAAATATAGACAAAATTCTATTGATGCAATTGAAGTAAATTTAGAGGCTTCACCTATTAGTACTCAATAATGAAAGTAGCACCTGATTCATTTGGTGCAGAATCAATAACATGTGTTTCCTGCCAATTTATGTCAACAACATGCCGCGGGTCCTATGTTTTTCTACGTTTAAAAACTTACATCAAGGTTAGTTGTGCATGGAAAAATATAGGTCTGATCATCAGCACCCAGAAATGTTAAGTTATTGAATTTTGAATATGACAGTGTTTCCATATGTTTACCATTGGAGTTGAATTAGTACCGTGTGTCCTATAAATGTTGTTACTGTGGGTGTTGGGCTCTAACTTGGAATAACGCAACAATTCGGAATCCCGAGTTGTTGCGCTTTTTCTCGAGAAATTGCATGACCTTGCGAACCGATATAATTAGACAGAGCTGCTGGCTTAGCATGAGTTTCATTCGAGTGTTAAGAATGGAGGATTTTGACATAAACATTTTTGAATCGTTTTTGCACGGAAAAATACATAAGCAACAATACCACAAATAAATCTGTGACGAAGGTGTTTGTCAATAATGTATTCAATCTTCTGAATGGGAAAGTTCAAGATGTTATAGGTTTCTGCAATAGTTCATCAGCGAAATTGGCAAAGTTAAACCATAAAGTAATTATATTTTCCCTTGCTTTCATTGGTTTAAAGTGAAATTTAAGACAGGTTGTGACATTCACTTGTGAACAATGTCCCTAATTTGCATACTTAATTGCAGATATCTATATTCTACAATAATATTAACTTTTATTTGTGAATACACCTTCAACATTTAGATATAATTATCTATTGACCATGGCTTTTTGTTAGAAAAACAACGACTTGTAAGTTGTGTGTTCCTGTTAACACCCTCTGATATTTATGTGGGGGTTTTCTTTGTTTAAAAAAAAATCAAACAGA
This sequence comes from Unio pictorum, assembly GCA_030141615.1. Lineage (NCBI taxonomy): Eukaryota > Metazoa > Mollusca > Bivalvia > Unionida > Unionidae > Unio > Unio pictorum. The sequence continues at coordinate 6,713,694 of JARLTB010000065.1, forward strand.
TTTTTGAATAGAAAATGTGTTTATATGATCGTTCATAGTTGCGATGGTTTTCTGAATTGGGCACTTTCTTGGATGAATCCTTCTCGGAGGTTCCTGCATATACAGGCCCCTTATTTCCCCATCTCCCAGAACTTTATTGCGTTATTCTATAATATTAATAACTTGTTATATATATTGTACTATCGCCCACTGACATATTTATAAGTGAATAATTAAATAAGATAGCCCGTATTTTCAGTGATCGTGGCCAACGATTTTCGCTATGTATATGCTATAATGTTTTGTCTGCTATCTAGTTTCTGTGTCTGGACTAGCCTTTGTGTGGTCAAATTTTTTCTTTTATTTACTTGATGTTTATTTCTGCTTAAAAATATAGACTCTGACGACACACACACACACAGATATAATGTTAAGTGATTTTTAAAAAATACCAACACGTAGAATGTGACACACACACGCACGCACACACACAGACAGACAGATAGACAGATAGGTAGACAGACAGACAGATAGATAGATAGATAGATAGATAGATAGATAGATACATGTCTTGCTTATATTTGGAATTAACATTTATAATCCTATCAAATTCATTTAGATTTACGCAAATAATTAGTAATAAATATGTTTACATGACATTATACAATTTATCTAATAAATGCAATGTGCTTGGCTTACAGTGAACATACCTTATGAATTTTTTAAAAATACATTTTTATGTTAGAAATCAAGTGCAGAAGAATCTACAGCAAATCTAACTATTTTTGTAACACAGTTGAAGAGAATATAACGACCCAGCGAAATTATGGCAACACTTGAATTAAAATAGTGTATTGACTACTGATGGTAGCTGTAGCATCTACCAAAGTCACGGACATAATGCAAATCATTTTCAATATTTAATTTCATATTCCCTGTACATTGGCAGTAATCCCATGTTAATGTTATGCAACATCTCCCCTCTAAGTATCACATACAAGCATCATGCAACAACTTGGAATAACTCCAATAAATGCAGTGGGATACTGTTAATAGTCCATTGAGATGTTTAATATGTTCCAAAACATTTCCTAGATTTACATAAGCATTTTGTAAGGATTTTTAAAAAAAATAATTAAATATCAGAAGACAGAACGAAATAAAGAATGCAAAATGCATCTAAGTTTAAATACATTATTATGTTATTAAATATTTTTGCAAACATGTATTTCTAGCACAAATCGTTATTAGAAACATATTTCAAATACAAATATTTTGTGAAACATTTCAAGTAAATTTATTTTTTAAAAATGCCATGAAAACAAAAATCAGATTAAATAAATAAAAAGATGTTAAATAAATATATAAATCTTTGAAAAATGCTAAGAATTTAACAAGTAAAGACGCCGAATAACGTGTAATTCCAATTTGTTGCGCGCAATTTCTCGAGAAATGGCTATTCCAAGTTGGAGCCAAGGACTGCAATTTCTCGAAAAAAAAGCGGAACAATTAGAAATTCCAAGTTGTTGCGCGCAATTTCTCGAGAAATGGCGTATTCTAAGTTGTAGACATAAAGCGTGATACGTTCTGTTTTAGATGGCCGCCGCAATGAAGCCACTTTCCCAAGGAAAGTCCTATCATTTTCATGTAATTTATAATCATGCTAAGTCGACGCATTTGGCTACCGATGATCAAAAATTGTCCCTTAAATTTGTTAAATTTCTTGAAGATAAGTTTTCTTTTTTTGGCTACACAAAATGTTATTACCACGAGAAAGATTCATCTCCTGGCAAAGACGTCTTCAGGGAGTTGTTTCAAGTATTGAAAGAATCCGAATGGACAATTGTTCTCGTGACAGAAGAATTCATCGCCAACGACTGGTTGGAATACTGCAGAAATACGACATTTAAGAAATTAATTGATGACAGAAAAGCCGATTCATTGATACCCATTGCCCTTGGCATTCACAAATTACCTGAAGAATTTGTGGCAAAAGAAGGGCTTTATTTCGATGCAGATCCAACAACTTGGAGTTGCAGTGAAAGAAATGTGGAGAAATTAATAAAGGTAACATCCTTTCTGTACAGTGGGCATTGCTACCTAATTATTTTAAGATGCAAAAATTTAAACGGGCACTATTAATATTATGCCTTTCAGAGATTTGTGCAGAAAATATCCGATCGAACAACAATTGTTGGTTGTAATTTAAAACACCAGTAATACCAAACTTTCTCCATTGACAGAGTGCTAGTTTCACCCTATATCCAACAATGGAGTAGTTGTGTGCAGTTCACATGGTTTTATATTTTTTTGTGGGGTGATTTCCTAATGCGTTTGTTTTAGCTAATAGGGACCTTATGGTCAGTTACATGTAACCTCATAATGCTGACTGCCAAGGGAGGCATCTGTTAGTACCATTTTTTAAAGTCTTTGATATGATTTGGCCAGGGATCAAACCCTTGACCTTTAGTATCTGAGGTGTATGCTCTAACCACTAGGCCACCGGAGCAGTCTGTTAAAATGCACTGTAATATGTCTTTAAGACTGTCTTAGGATATTATTTTGCTTCTTGCCTTTTTAAAATATAAAAATATTCCTAAAATAAATTGAAAATCTATAAGAATAAAATTTGCTCAACAGAATTGTTTGCATTGCAACAGCAGTTGTTAGAGCTTCTGTCTCGGATGTTGAGGTCATGGATTCGTACCCATACCAAGTCATACCAAAGATTTACAAAAATGGTATTAGCAGCTGTCTTGCTTAACACTCAGCATTAAAAGGTTAGTGTTTGGTCAATCAGCCTGGTGTCAGGATAATCTGAACAGAGTGGGAGATGTTACATGTCTGCGGAATGATCTCCCATTCTTTGACATCACAGTATAAACTGTCACACAGCCGACATTGTAGTGATTCGACTGAAATTGTTGTAAAGCTATATTAAAAATCCAAAACATACGTGCAGAATATTGCTATTAAAATTAAACTTTTATCCAGTCTCGTTTTTATTTTATAACTGTAAGAGATAGCAAGAAGACTATTATTTATTTATTACTGCTTGGGTCAAGTGACTGACCTGCTGATAATAAGAGTTTTATACAATACTTTGCAGGTGTTTGATGCAGGATTACCGGTCAGACGAGCTGAATGTAACGACCCAAGACAAGGTGAATTTTATTGATATTATTATGAACAATATTCTCAGATAAAATTACTGATTTAAGCCAGAATGGTTTTTTGGTTGTGTATTGTTTCTTCTTTGTAATGAGATTATATATGCTGACCATCTGTAAATCCCACATACGTGTCTTAAAATTATTTAATTGCTTTAGCACAAAATCTGTTGAAATTGTACACATAGTCATTGGTAGATGACTTGTTTTGGTTTGTCATGCAGTTAGATCTGTGATTTAACCTTTTTTGGTTTGAACTAGATCAACTTTTATTGACAAAATACTTGTTAACACAGACAGATAAAAGCCAGTTAAATATTCCAGACAGATGGAATTTGGTAGGCATGTTTTCATCATGTGAATCATTTGATACCATTATTACATTTTTAGGTAATTATGGCAATTATTATATTTTTCATACTTCAACTTTTGGATTATTTTTGCATAAACCTTCATCCTCAGATAAGACATGCATAAATTATGTTCATAAATGATGACCTTAATAAATTTCCGAGTCATCGTATACATTTTTTTCCAGCACACGTTTTGTTCTCACTTTTTTTTAAAAACTGAAAATTTATTTACAAATTTTAGTAGAAATCACACAACATAGATGAAATTTAAATTAAAAACCTGATTAGATGTCCATGACATTATTGCCAAAGTTTCAAATTGTTTTTATTATCGCCTATGCTCCCAGCTTTATCTGCATGTACGTTATGACCATTCCATGTATAATCATCTGACTAGGTTGATGGAGAATGAATATTATGCCCTCAATTTTATTTTATTAACTTTGATCTATTTAATTACTTTTATTGCTTGATAACAGGTTGGGGATCAAGACCGTTACCTCTTGCAATGCTATAAAAATCAAATTCAGCTTAACAAGATAATCTAATTGAATGTAGTCTTTATAGAAATTGATAAAAATATAATCCTTTAAAATAGTACACATTTCTGCCTAAGCTATTCTCCCAATATCTCTAGCTTAGGTATTCCAAACTGTCTAAGTTCAGCTGACTAGACATGGAAAACCACTGATTTTAGCTACTTTTCTTTTTCTTACTGTGATTTTATTTTTTGTCCAATCAGTAAAATATTTACATGACATTAAAATGTGTTCTTTCTTCTTTTGAATGATATTGTTTGTTTTTATCTGTGTTAACGAAGTTTTTAAAAACATGTGTTTAAGCACAAAAAAAATCCCGTGGTTAGAATTTTATTGGTCGGGAAAAAAACCGTGACCTTTTTTAATCGGATGGTGCTATGCGCCTATCAAAGTTATTTCCACATATTATATACCGACGAATAGAGAATTGAAAGCCGGTTTTACTAGTGCAAACATCATAAATCTAAAACTATTTTCAACCGATTTTCTTAAGATAAAGTGATAATAAAATGTTTAATGCAGTTTTTGCGGACTTTCTATTAATGTTTTCATTTAAAAAAAAATTGGAAATAAAATATTGTTCATTTTTCTCTATAATTTGAAAGAGTCAAAAATATTGTGCTAATAGGCGCGTAGCCCCATGTGTCTAAAAATAGCATACGATTCTGCGCATCATGGCTTCTGCTATTATGCAAATGGCGTCCAATACGATTGACTCATCGCGAATGGTGGTTGCGAATCCATTTGATATGGGAGCCACAGACATTCCATGGAATGATTTAAAGATGCTTGACAGTAAGTATTATTGATGATAAATTTAATTTTAGTTATATTTGCTTATTTTTCTTCAAATTTATCCAACAGTTACATGTAGAAATAGACGTAAATTAACATATTTACAATCGGTGACCTAGATTTTCACATGGCCTTCTTTGACTTCTTTTTTATTTAATTTTTGCCTATAATTACTTGTCTAAGCCAGATAATGTGGTCAACCAATATGATTATATCGCTTTATCGTTGATTCAGTTTATAGCTTAACTCTTTGTTTCATATAGTATATGTATTTTAAAAGTTACTGACACTTCCGCTTTGATACGGTGTTTTTGTTTACATTGACAACTTCTTCATGGCACTGACCGGCCTTCTTGTTTTTAGTCTCCGATCTTGATGAATGTGCATGTAAAGAAATATTTCCATACAAAACCTGTTAGATCTATATATCTGGAAAAACTAGAATGAGTATCTGATATACTGTCTTTATCATGGACTCTCAGTATAGATCGGGTTATTGCATCACTTAGAAAGTTCGAGATGTCTTAGAATTTATTATTTATATCAATTTATATATGGAATCTCCAAAACCTTGATCCGAATCTTTAAGTCTGAATTGTTTTAATTTATTGTTAAACAATCATGTGTTGTCATTAAAATACTTATAAAAGTCAGGTACTACCCAATATTTTTCATTTAATTAAAACATTTTTATGGTTATGTATCACATTGGGCATTGCAGTACCCTTAAATGAATTACATTTTAAAGTTTATTTCAGTTTTGGTTCAAAATAATTAGAATAATTTGCAAACAAACTGCTAGTACTTGGCTTTTAAAAGTAGATTAATATTTTCCATTGCAGATGATGCAGCAGAAGTCATGTTAAAAGCCAAAGAGAAAGCTCAGGTCTACAGACAACACCATAAGAAACAAGAAAAGATTGTCATGCTGAAAATTCAAGAAAAATTGATTGAAAATGAAAGGACTAAAAAGGAGAAAGAATTCAATGAGGCAAAGAAAAAAATAGACGTTGTAGAGATATCCAAAAATGGAGGTCCATGTGTGAATTTACATGATGTTGACAAGCTCTTAACTACCTCCTCCAATGTGGTTTCTGCAGTTAAAGCACAAATTCACTACCTTAAAGTTATTCTTGGAGCAAAGCATTTGACAATAAATGGGTCTAAAGAAGATCTTACCTTCAGATTAAGAGCACATTTTGCAGGCACAGACAAAAATGATGAACAGCTTTGTAAAGGCAAATATTGAATGAAGAGTTGGATAGCTCAGTGTCAGATGACAGTTTTGAAAACAATGATGACGACAGTATTTTTCAATTTGAGAATCAATGTCAATTTGTTGCTGTCTTTTACGACAACCATTTTTACTTGGGACAGGTTAACTCTGTAATAAGTAAAGAAAAAGCTTTGGTGAAGTTTATGGAGAAATCTAAAGGGAGAAAGGACTATTTTAAGTGGCCTTTGATTGACGATGTTGCAGAAATTGATGCATGTTATGTATTTAGATGGGCATTTGATGTATCACCAGTATCAAATGACAGAAGAGTGTGGTCGGTCCCAAGCATAAAGCATCTCCAAATGAATTATGATGAAATAAAGGCTAAATGCATTTAAATTTTGCTTGCTTTTTTGCATATGTTGAAATGATGGCTAAATTTTGTCTTTTCATTGAAGTATAGGGCTGATATGTGGGCAGTTATCTCTATTTTATTTCTGTATAATTCTTTATATCTTTTTTTAATATTACTTCTTCTGGGATGAATGTAGTTTATTTGGATTGTGCTTAAAAATACACAAATTTTGATATATAATTTGTCCATGTAGCTTTAAAATTGTAAAAGTTGTGAACATTTTTAAAACATGTGTCCGTCAAATTGGGCCCAAAAGTGGCCTGCGGCCAAAACGTGATGTTTATCCAAATTTGTAATGTAATAATTTTTTAACCGTTGAAATTGTGATCTTGAAAAAAATTGAGTATAATCTGTAGATATATCTTGGCCTTTAAATATCAGTAGCTGCTATGAATCTTCAAAATTATTGTTATTGTGTGCCATGAAATGTGACCTTCCAGAGCATTTACTTCAGCAATTGAGAATGAAGGATGAGTTTTTTTGCAAAATTGAAGCTGTGTGGCTTGCTCATTTTGTACTTTACATACTATAATTTCTATTTATACATGTTACTGGGGGTAGTAGTTGTGATTTATATTGTTTCTTTGTATGTAGGTGAAACACTAGCTTGATTATCATATCACAAAGAAGGTTGTCGGCCACGATTTTGTACAGATGTGGAAAAATCTAAGTCCAAATTTACGTTTTGTTTTGTAATTAACACCTAATTGACCAAAACAAATAAATTTGGTATCATTGTTTTCAGTAAAACAAGCTCTATCTCTGTATATGTCTTGTTTTTGTCTGTTAATTATTGTTAAAAATGCCTTGGAATACTATTTTCTACTAATATGACATGTAATTCTTAAAATTCTACATGCCTGATGGCATTTTTAAATATTTTAAAATGTATTGCAATAAAAAAAATGGACTAACAGAATTATTTAACATTTCTTGTTGTAAAAGTAGTTACAGTGTTTGTGTGCGATATGTCAAGTTTAGGTATGTGCTGCGAAATCAAAATTTGACTTTCATTATTGCATGTCAGATCAGCCTTGGGTATGTAATGAAATTATATCTGTAATCACTTTTTTGACATACAACCATTTTGCAAAAGTATATAAAAAAAAAGTTAATTTGTTTAACTATTTTGCCAAGAATAATGAAATCATGATGTTAACATCATTTAAGTTATAACAAGATTCTTTGGGAATTTCAGTACATACCAGACTGATAGAAACTAGTCAGATACCGGTACATTGAAAAAGTACCATGAAAGGTGTCACAGGAAAAAAGACAGCAGTAAATTTGTATACTAATAAAACTGTCCACCTCTGCATGATAGTTGTATTAGGGTTTAATGCCATTTTTCAGCACAAGATAGGTTATACATGGCGGCCAGTATTGTTGGTGGAGGAAGAAGCCGGAAAAACACAGAAAAGAACCACCGACTTGTGAGAAGCGGCTGGCAAGCTTTCTCACATAGTCGAATCCAAGACTTGAACCCATGCAGACAGAGGTGAGATGGCAGTGATCCATAATGGAGAGCGCTTTAGACCACTCGGCTACTCGAGGCCCCCCCCCCTACATGACAGTATGTATCCATTAAAACTTGAGTGTACAGCATCAGTATGTTGTATGACCATAAAAACTTAATGTTACAACCCTCAAAACATTATAGTACAGCCATCGTTACATGATGTTATAGGCATCAAACAATATAGTTTGGGGCCCCGAGTGGCCAAGTGGTCTAAAACGCTTTTCGTTATGGATCACTGCCGTCTCACCTGTCTGTGTGGGTTCGAGTCTAAGATTCAGCTAATGTAGTTATGTGAGAAAGCTTGCCAGTAGCTTCTCGTGGGTCAGTGGTTCTTTCCATGGTTTTTCCGGGTTCTTCCTCAACCAATAATACTGGCCGCCATGTATAGCCTTTCGTGTGCTGAGAAATGGCATTTAACCCTCAAACAAACAATATAGTTCAGCCATCAAAACGTGATGGTATTGGACACTATAAACGTGTGAAAATTGGTATGTGATTGTATCTCAAGGAAAATGACTAAACCATTCAATTGGATCTAATATTCATTCTTAAATGACTTGAATTACAGCAGTTATTTCAATACACACTCTTTAACCACTCCAATGGCCTAATGGTTAGACCGTCCGCCACAAAAGCAGGAGGTCATGGGTTCAATGCCCGTCCAAGTCATACCAAAGACTTACAAAAATGGTACTAACAGCTACCTCGCTTGGCGCTCAACATTAAGAGGTTAGTGTTAGGACTGGTCAGCCTGGTGTTAGGATAATGTGACTGGGTTGGACATTATGCTACATGCTACTATCCCATCCACATTATCAGTTCTAGCAACTTTAGCACACTGATGAATCTCATTCAAATCATTGTCAGTTTGCCATTTAAGACCAAAATTCTTATCCAAATTTACAAATGGCATTTTGTCCAAGTCTTGAAGTGTATTGATTTTGAGGTTGCATACACTATTTATTTGGCTACAATCAGAAATGAACACAATAATGGAAGCCAAATACTGATGTACTTTTATAATAACCACATGTACATATCAGGGTCTTTCTGCCTCCTAATTCAACCGCTCTAGTGGCCTAGTGGTTAGAGCATCTGCCGCGGAAGCGGGAGGTCATTGGTTCGATCCCTGGCCGAGTCATACCAAAGACTTACAAAAATAGTACTAATAGCTGCCTTGCTTTACGCTCAGCATTAAGAGGTTAGTGTTAGGACTGGTCAGCCTAATGTCAGGATAATGTGACTGGGTGGGACATCATGCTACATGTCTGCAGCATAATGCTCCAGTGGTAGACATCACTGTAAACTGCCTCACTGCAGACATCGTATATGATATGACTGAAAAATTATTAAAGCTACGTTAAAAATCCTAATCAAACAAACAAACAAACTGCTTCCGAATTCAGTCATTGTAAATATTAGGACAGTTTCTCACCCAAGCTGCTAGTCAAAATCTTTTTACTTGCCTCCAAGCTATTGCATCATGTTGTTTTGATGCACATCTAGGGGTATTTTGACCACTGAATTATGTCATTGTAAATATCAGCACAGCTAAAATGATCAAATAAGCAACACATTCTCCAACTCAGTTGTTGAAGTAGGACTGGCAAGCCTTTGAATTTGCCGCCCAGCTATTTGCATGCATACAGAGGACTCCTGCATGGTGATTTTCTGTGTCCTTGATAAATAATTTGGATTCAAATATGCGTAATTAAGCATTTCTGAGACCTCTGCTTCCACTATACCTGAGCCAAGGTCAGCTACCATGGTATGTCTTTGGTCAATTGCTTTGGCACTAAATAGTCAACTTATGTTGATGTGCCTTAAAGCATGAAAATGTGTGTAATATATGTATGCATTTCAAGAAACGCAACTTTCATAAACATGCCAGTGTGACCTAGATTCACTCCTAATGGGTCTTTGTTTTGTTAGCTATTCATTCATTTCACCTACAATATCCCAAACCCTTCTATACATTCTGGATGAGTAAAAATACAAGTGTGTGTGTTTCTGATTCGGATGTATAATGTAGCTTAAAAAAATTCAGTCATATTGCTATGATGTCTGTGCACTGGGACATCTTGCCGCAGACATGTATTGTAGCATGATGTCACACCCAGTCACATTATCTTGACACCAGGCCAACCAGTCCTAACACAGTAACTCTTCATGATAAGCACCAAGTGAGGCAGCTATTAGTACCATTTTTGAAAGTCTTTGGTAAGACTCTGTTGGGGATTGAACCCCATGACCTCCTGCATCCAAAGTGCAAGGTGGACGTTCTAACCACTAGGCCACCAGAGTGGTCACACACAAAAAAGAAAAAGAAAGAAACTTGTCACAGTCTAAACTTACCTAATATAACAAAATATTTATGCTAAAATGTCTTTTGTATCTTTTTTCACCAAATCTGTTTGCTACACCCTCAATACATTAGATTTTCTAGTACCAACATTTATAAAGATTGTAAGAAAGAAAGTAACTTAACCGTTAAAAAAGTAGGTAACTGACTATAGGTAATTATGTCAGTAAATGTTGATAGCATCCAAAAATGGACCTGTTGACAAAGTGATTCATATTTACAAGTAAACTGCTTGTTTAATTTGCATATAAATTATTATGAACGTCAGAAATTCCAACCCTACTTGTACAAATCTGCGAGAGAAAGTTTTATGACAACACCTTTATAATGTTTTACACTTTTTCTAATTGAACAAATTTACTGAAACTTTTTGATCCTTTTCATTACTTTAGACCATGGAGATGGGAGACTCCGGACAGACGGAGGTCTCTTGATTGCCAACCCGCAGCCTTCACTTCCAGATACTTCAAATACTACCCAGTAGTTGACGGTGAGAAAAACCCATTGATCCAGACAAAAAAAAGGTTTTCTACACATTACGTTTTGTTAGCTCACCAATCCTTCAGACTTAAAAAAACTTGTCCTTTTCCTATTATCCGTCAATCAGCATTTGTTTCCTAACACTCAGATAGTCATGGTTATGATCCATTTTTGATTCAGACCTGGAAAATAGTAGGTTTGCAGTTGTTGATGTTAATTTTCCTGATTATTCATTTGCTGAATTAAGCTAACTCAAAACCAGTGATTGGTATTTTAGCTGTTATTGGTCAATGTGCACTGTTGAAAAACATCAAAGCTTCTGCATATTATGATCTGCACTTAAAAGGCTGGACAATTTAGGGTCTGATAGGGGTAGGATTATGATTTGTGTAATGTCAGTGCAGATATTTTCAAGGTTTGATCAGAAATACGGTAAGGCCTGAAAAAATTTCTCTTTTGACCCACCGGTTAAAGACAAGAAAGACCAATTACACTGTCCAGGTCCACATAAACCTAGGACCAGTCCAACTGCTAAGTCTGATGTATCAAGCTTTAATGTTAATGGAAGACAGGAAAAAATAAGGAAAGTTAATGCAAACTGAATGTTCAGACAACTGCTTTATATTGGTTTCTTAAAGGAACAAACTATGGAGTTGAGAAAAGATGTACAGTTATTTCCAAGTTAGTGATAAAACCTATGTGTAGCTTTGTTTAAAATTTAATAATCTCTTTCATACATTTGCATATATATAGTAAATATATTACAAAACAAAGATGCAATTTTTTATTAAATTAAAAAAAAGGTCTTTAGTGTAATATAATTTTCCTAAGCATATTAAAGCCTTTTTCTGCTATGATAAACTTGTATGTGATGCATTGATAAAATTAATGGGAGTATGAAAATTTGTTATGGTTTATTTTGGATGCTGCTAGATATAAATTTTATGCAAAAATATCACAAATTAACCTCATTGTGTTTCTCAGTCAAATCGCAAGTTTTAAATTAGAAATTTCCACAAACATTATACAACCTTTGCTTTCAGAAGTTAAATGTTTCTTTTGAGACATCTTAGTAGAAAAATAACATCAACACCTTCCTGACAGGCTGTTGTTATCTCAGGCTTGTTCATTCATGTTTTCTGAGTCCTGGTATTACACATTGTTATTCAGTGCCCAGAGTGGCCGAGTGGTCTAAAGCGCTCTCCATTATGGGTCACTGCCATCTCACCTCTGTGTTGGTTTGAGTTGCAGATTCAGCCAATGTGGGTTTGTGAGAAAGCTTGCCAGTAGTTTCTCGTGGGTCGGTGGTTCTTTCCTGGAGTTTTCCCAGGTTCTTTCTCCACCATTAATACTGGCCGCCATGTATAGCCTATCGAGTGCTGAAAAATGGCATTAAACACTACAACAACAACAACAACAAGATGTTATTCCATTTTAAGTGGCTTCATTAAACAGTGTTTTCATAATAATACCCATGACATGCTTAACTTTTGATTCAGTAACTTAACTTCTACTCTATGCGCTGTTAGGGGTGAAGGTGTTATTCATTTGTTGTCATTTTTGGAAATAAAATATTAATAATAACAAAAAACATTACAACTGGTTATATTTTTTAAATGCTTAGTCCGTAATCAGGAAAATAAAAATAGTTTATGTGGTATACCCCTAGAATCCAGCTTTGTGTGATAATATCAGTATTTAACAGGTATGTATTTGTCTGTCTAAAATTTTCTTAGTTTCAGTGATTGGTTTTGTAAGAAGAAAAAACATTTTCATTCAGGTGTTTTAAAACACTGAAAGACAACACTGACCAATAGCTGCTATTCTAAGACATTTAAGGCTTTTACCCTATTCACATATTATGGGATGGATTAATAGCTTAAATCAAACACTTATTACAATTTTTAAGAATAAGAATTATGTGTAGATGTGAATCACAGCCATTAAACCTTTAGATTTAAGTTAAACAATCAGTTTCCAATTAGGAAAAGTAGAAAGTAATTGTATTTAGTTTTTCAGGTAATGATAGGGAGCAGTATTTTATAATCAAAAGTTGTAGACAGGTGTTTTCTTATTACATCTTTTGTTAGTAATTATGGAGTTGATGTTTCAGCCATGTATAGTCTATTGTGTGCTGAAAAATCATCAGAAAATCATTTCAATCAAACGCTTGATCAGGTTTAGAAGCATCTTCAAGTTTCGTAGAAAAGTCAGGCCTATATACTGACTGACAATTAGTGAAATGTTTGTTGCTTATGATAACAACATCTGTCAATCATTGGATTCATTTAATTGTCTCATTTAGCTAAAATAAAAAAGAAACAATTGGTCAGTTTCTTAGAACTGTTTTGATGAAAGAGGTCAATTATTAAACATCTTTATGTATTTGCAAATGTTATTTAAATTTTGAGGTGATTTGAATTTTGATGAAAAATAACATGAAAATTGAGATTTAATTTGGTGACTAAGAGATAGGGTAGTTCAGATGCATTGTCTGTGGTGTTTGACACATGACCTTGAACAGTGTGCAGGACTTTGAAAATAAGATATAAATAATTAAATAAACAGTCAATGGTGTTTGACACATGACCTTGAACAGTGTGCAGGACTTTGAAAATAAGATTAAGTAGTTAAATAAACACTATGTTCATTTAGATAAAATATTGTTAACATTAACAACTGCAAATTAAAATCACCTATTTAGGAATTTTGATTCCGAATGCATTGGATTCAGACTTAATGTACACAAATGAAAATGGAAGATATATTTTTAAGATAGTGTAGCTGATAAATCTGGTCCATCTCAAAGAACAGTAAAGAGTAGAAGTTTCTGTCTATATGACATGCTACAGATCTCTCTTACCATCGGTTTTCCCTTTCTAAACTTAAAAAAAAAAATCCAGCAAGCCACTGATTCTCCTGAAAAGCATGCTATAAACTCCTTGCTGTTACCATGTTTTCAGTAAATTTTGAGGTATAGCTAAGTAAATTTCATTAGAATTAATATCATTGATTGTTGTTGTTGTTGTAGGATTTAATGCCATTTTTCAGCACATGATAGGCTATACATGGCAGCCAGTATTAATGAAGGAGGAAGAATCCGGGAAACCTCCCAGAAAGAGCCACCAACCCACGAGAAGCTACTGGCAAGCTTTCTCACATACCCACATTGGCCAAAGCTGAGACTCGAACCCATGCAGACAAAGGTAAGATGGCAGTGATCCGTAATGGAGAGCGCTTTAGACCACACGGCCACTCGGGATCCCACTCATAGATTGTAGTTGTGTATTTAAGAAATAGCTTGATTTTCAACAAAATATTTCCTCTTCATTTTTCCTTTTTTTTCAAATGCATATGTGTATATTCTAAATTGGCCTATATAAATGTAATCAGAAAATGATACAAAGATTAATGATAAAAGAAATTAAATTTGATATTTGAATTGGAATCTTAAGTAGAAGAGTGGCATTGTCACTTAACCATTCAATTTTAAATTCTTTTCTGCGTGATGTCCTTACTACAGTGAATATGATGTTGGCATAAATTTCCCTATGAAATGTGCACAATTTTACAAGTTAATAAATGTTATATACTCTTTTTCAGGTGATGTTGGATCTGACAGAAAGTCGAAATGACATATATCCTAGCCAATTTCATTAGTACCACAATAGTTGAAGGAGTACCACCTTTCATTAAATGCAGTTACATTTCTTTTAATTCTATTTGATCCAAGTTTTTGTTTCGTTTGTTGTTAAACTGTACAACAATACAATTAGAATATTTAGTAGAATGTGACCCAGTCTATTCTGTTAATTTAATTCAAACTTACACTCATTTGATCATGAGACCAGCATGCTAAACACTGAGCCACAATGACTCTTGTTTCCACTAATTACCTCTTACAGCATGCATATGGTTCATAGAATCTATTCTTCGTTATTATGAATTATGGTATTACGGAGACGTGAAAATTATTTGTTAAAAATTTATAGTTTATAATATCTAAATTTGCTCTGTCTCACTATTAGATGTCAATATGGTAAGCACTTGGGTTATGTGGAAGTATAATTTAGGTTCACTTCTTTAAGAAAAGTTAACACTAACCTCTTAATGATGAGCATCAAGTGAGGCAGCTGTTTGTAACAATTTACTAAATCTTTGGTACACTCTAGCCACTAGGCCATCAGAGAAGTCCCATATTTTATATCCATGACTTGTTTTTAGATAGCATCAAATTAGTTTGTACATAATGCTGGCCATATTAACAAAAATACATCAGCAAATTGTTCATGATGAGTGACACATGGGATTTATATTAATTTTGGAAAGTAAATGGAAACCTATTCATATGAGACTAAATTTAACTTATTAATCAATAATGAGATTTGTATTCTCTTTGTCTTCTCATGGGTCTATGGCTCATTCCAGGGTTCTTCCAACACCAATAATACTGGCCACCATGTATAGCTTATCGTGTGCTGAAAAATGGTGTTAAATCCTACTACTATTCTTAATAACGAACATCAGAATACAAATCTTGCAATTTATACATTAAAGTTAAGTTTGCTTTCAAATTTGATTTGAATTTTTCCATGATTGTTTAAACTGAAAATGTGAAAGTATGAATGTTTAAAATTATGTAAGTTCTGTTTGCATTCTCCAGTTTACAAATTTTCAGTGGATGGTAAATAATAATAATTTCTATTTTTATGTGAATGTTTATACCTTTTAAATTGATTTGGAATTTAAATTAACACCAATTTGAGATTTACGGGTCTTCCAGAAAAAGGGATAGGTGTCACATACTTGCTTAGAAAATATAGAATTAGGAATTTATACAGATAGTATTATTCCTACACTTCCTGAATGGAAAGTCACTTGAAAATCATTGCCTCAGCAGTGGCCATTTTGAAAATCTTACTGCTAATCCATCCACCTAAAATGAATGACCACTAAACATATTAGGATTTTGGTCTTGAATGAAAAAGGTGTCAATACCATGGTATCCATATTGAAAGTCATTGTTACAGGAACTGATAATGACGTGGAGTTAATAATGAAATTAGTCCCAATATGACTGCCACATCTACATGGGAATTTCACTTAACTTGTGATGTCGCCCTTTATTGAAAATGGTGTAGATACCATAGTAGCCATTTTGGAAATCTTTCTTATTCTTATTATGATGTCTAATTGGACTTGAAACTTAATTATTATTTTTTTTAATGGTTTAACGCCATTTTTCAGCACAATATAGGCTATACATGGCGGCCAGTATTAATGGTGGAGAAAGAAACCGGACAAAGCCCGGAAAGAACCACCGACCCACAAGAAGCTACTGGCAAGCTTTCTCACATAACTACATTTGCCGAATCTTAGACTCGAACACACGCAGACAGAGGTGAGATGGCAGTGGTCCGTAACGGACAGCACTTTAGGCCACTCGGGGCCCCGAAACTTAAATGATAATGGCATCGATCCGATGTCCAATATGGCCACTACAGCAACCATCTACAAAATTACGCCTCCTGCATGAGTTGATGTTACCCCAGCAAAATGGCATGTCATGTAAAAGAAAATGGCATTTTTGCCATTATTTACCATCCACTGAAAAATTGTAAACAAGAGGTTTTCACAGACTTCTTATTATATCTTCTTAATATGGCTGTCACAACTGCTATCTTGATAATCTCATATTGTTACTTCTGAATTGATGGTCATATCAACATGAGATTTTTTACTTGTGATGTCAAAATGGTCTGACATAAAAATGGTGCTCCTCAGACTTCCAGTAGGGTTGCTATGACCAGCTTGAAAATGTATTACTACTTCTCCTAAATGATTAGTGGTATAAAGATTGTATGGTGTCTGTTTGGTAACGTTTTGCCAGTCTGACCTTCCTTAAGACCACTACAATGACCATGCACAAAATCTTATTATTGCTACTTGTCCAGGATGGATGATCATATCAACACTTCTTACAATGTCTTGTCAGTTCTAAAAGGAAATTATGTGAATTTGTTATCCATTTTATACACCTTCTCCACATCTTCTAAACCTTGTTGATGTTACCCCAGGAAAATGGCATATCATGTGAAAAAAATGGCATTTTTGCCAGATTGCTGTTTTGCTTGTACTTGTACATTTGTTAAATTAAAATGGTGCTGATCAGACATCAAAAATGGTGTTTTTTGAAAATTGAAAGTTATTTTTGCATTAATCTTTCACAGAATGATTTCTTATGGCGTCTTAGATGGTCCTGAATGAAACTGACTTGGTTTCATTCAAAATATTGTAATCTCAGCTTCTCACACTTGCATGGATATATCAGCATGGAGATTTAACTACATATGATACAGATTTGGTTCTAAATGAAACTGGTACTGGTCATACATTCGTTGTGGCTTCCATGATGGTAGTCTTAAAAATCTTGTTTCACTGCTCCCCCAGAATGGATGTCCACTTGTTTCTGTATGAAAATAGTGCATATCTGAGATCCAATACATCCACTACAGCAGCTAATTTTAATTTTAAATTAAAAGGTGAAATTTGAATTTATGGAAATTCTTTTCACCAAGTAGAGCATCAATCCATTTGATTGCCATTTCTTTGATAAATTTTGTTTGTGATTTTGTCTTAAAAATGTGGATTTTATAAGATGATAAATTTATATATAATTTCTTTTGCTAAATGACTGATTTTTCCACCAATAAAAACATTTTCTTTATGGTTTTCCAATAGATGAATTTTTAATTAACATGGCTTACTGTATATGTGTTTGTATGTATATTAATTTGAACTGTCTGTTTTGAAAACATTTTATTTTATTACATACTACTTTAATGTAATTTGGTTTATTGGATTTGATATTGTCCAGAATAGAGGTGACAGTTAAGTTCTGACTTACTTTTTTTATTTTTGATGTAAGCAAACAAGTAAATGAAACATTGTATCTAGTTGCTGAACTTGATTAACAATCAGTGACAGTTTTGGTAAACAACATTTGTTGTTTTTTTTAAATTCTTTTTCAGAGTAAGAATCATTGAGTCAAGGTCTTATATGGTCGATGTGATATTTATGATGTAACTAGCTTCCATTTCTTCTAGAAGGTTAAACACTTGACCCCATCAGGAAATCTGTTTTGAGCTGTAGTTAGTTTTGTAGCTGATGTTATGATAATAATTCTAACAGTCATGCCTTAACACTTGAGACATCAAATTGTGTTCAGTTTGGGCTGAGTTTTTTTTTAATTTTCTTCAGCATATTCAAATTTTGAAGTGATTCTTTTCTCTGTAAATATACAAGTACTCTGATAATTTATGGACAAAGACATTCGTTGGAAATAATACAGAATTCAAAATCTGGAATAATATTTTCTGTGATTCAACAAGAGATTGACACATCAGTACAATGCTTACTAATGCAGGCACCATCACCCCTTCCATCTAGGATTCCATCAGGATTTGAACTCTGATTCACTGAGAACTTTTCATTGGTAGGACTTGTGTTTTTTAATTCTTGGATCTGTTTTGGACTGAATTTGCAATAATGTATCTTTCGCATATTTTTCACTTAGTATTTAAGGAAAATTATTTTTTTTTGCAAAGTTATTTTTTCAAAATTTTGAAATACTTTTTGTTTGCACTATTTTCTGTTACATATGTCAAGAGCATAGAGTCGTAACAGTGTAAAAATCAATATTTGTCTCTTATTAATTGTATCATTTTCGTTGTCAAGCCTGTGAATGGGGAGATATGAGTATCACTGTTCTGCTGCTAGTGACATCAGCATTTATATAATCTGAAGTTTATGAAAATTAAATTTAAATTATGATTACATCTGTGTTGCTGTATTTGGCTGAAACTTTGCTACATTATTGCATACAGTTTGGAATTTGTATTAGAGTTATTAATTGGAATTCACAGGCTCTGCATCATGTACCATTAATACCTGTCTATATGTTTGTGTGTGTGCCTGTGTGTGTAGGTTCATCAAGTAGAATTGAATTATTTAATGTTCACAAAACCATAGATTTATATTCAGGGTCAGAATTTTACAATCAGGTATATATGTATGTTGACTAACAGTTTTGTTGTGCAACAGTATATTATATGTATGGAATGAAAGTTAACCTGTACAGTATATATGTATATTCATTTATTGAATACTGGTTGATTTTGTATTTATGTGTTATTATGTATAAAATACTAGATATTATAGTATTAACCTGTATGTACATACCATCATGTATGGAATACTTGATAACCTAGTACATGTATATAAATGATATCTTGTATGGAATACTAATTAACCTAGTACATGTATGTACATGATATCATGTATGGAAACCTGGTTAACCTAGTACATGAATGTACATGCCATCATGTATGGAATACTTGATAACCTAGTACATGTATATAAATGATATCTTGTATCTAGTTAACCTAGTACATGTATGTACATGGCCAGCCTTTGGCTGATTAGGTTGATTTGACCCATTCAGTGACTGCTTTGGACTTTAATTTTTAATTGAAAACCTTTTTAAATTGTTGTAAATATTGCATTGTTTTATTTTTTGCCGATGTTTTACTTCTGTGGACATATAGATTTTGTAAATGTGCTGTTATATCTGTCTGTAATTGCTTGATACCTAAAATATGTAAAAGTATAAATCCAACTGCTAAGACACAAGTAGCTTTTCTTAGATGGTGCCTTTGCTTAGTAAGCATTTTAATAACAATACTGATTGCATAGGATCTCTTAATTATATTCTTCAAAGCTGGCTCAATTTAAACTACAAATGTCAGTTGCTTAAATATACTTAGTAACACAGTTGATTGTATAATAAATGTATGGTACAGCTACTGCAATATTGACAGCTGTATGTAATAGGGTCATAACGGTGTAGATATGCTATTGTTTCAGTGACTACCACTACAATGTGCTATTCATGATGGAAACTATACTAGGATAGTGTATGTTGTATTTTATGTTGAGTACAAAATGGGTTATGTTTCTCTCTACATCTGTTCAACCGGTATAATCTGGGGCAATTATTTGTGATGGTGGAGTCATATTCCAGTTTTGGTTTTACTAGTTTATATTGCTTTTAAGAAATCCCAGTCCACTTTATGTTTTGTTGGCAATATTTCACTATGTAGAATATTCAAGTTGTTTGCATGGATGTTTTACTTGGATGATGTCACATTTCTTGATGCTAAACTCAATTTAACTAGTGCATCAAGATTTTGCAATGAATGAAGCAATTGCTGTTGATTCGCTATTAAAAAAATCATCTGAAAAGAGGCTGACATTTGCATGTAGGTTGTCAGCAGTGTCATTTATATAGATCAGGAACAGCGTTTGATAAAATAATGTCCTCTGCCAAGACATAATAGTTGTTGATACAATACAGTACAATCTGTTGTTGGTATTGTGGACTTGAATTAATTTACATCTGGGTGCCTCCTGCAATTCTATAATATGATACCTTTGTGCAACATTATCTGGTGTTTGGGACCATGTCACTGGCGTTGAGATGTCTAATAATATGGTTATATTGACTTGAGTACCTTGGGTCGATGTTCCACAACAGAACAAGAGACTCAAACTCACACACAGGTGTGATGGCAGTGATCTGTAACAGTGAGTGCTTAGACCACTTGGTCACTCAGGGCCCCATTTTCGTATGGATAGAAGTGTGGTTTTCAGGTATTAGTAAGACAATCTCCTGTTGTGAGAAAAGACCTTTCACAATTGCCACTTTGGTGGTCATTTTGGGTGGCCATAACTTTTGTTAGAATCCATTTTATTGAAGGTCTTGAGGGACAAGACACTTGCATTCATATATATATATATATATATATATATATATACATGTAAAATCAAATGCGAAAACAAAATAAAAATATTTTGTTGAAGTACTTATTTTCTTTCTGTATTACTGGTGGAAGGGATATACATTAATTGCCAAAAAAAATGACTTTTTTTAGCAAAGGTTTATGATTAAACAAGGCTGCAGATAGTACCTTTCTCCTTTGAATACGTTCCCCGATCACATTACTTTAGGGATATAAGCCTGCTACCTCGCGAATCCAGCCCTACCAAAAGACGAAAATTCGTCTTTCCTGTCTATGTCATATAGACAAAGGGCAATAACTCTTGCCCCTTACCTCCCCTTGCCACCCGCTAGGTGTCGCTAGTTTTTAAGCTTCGCTTGTAATGTGCAAACACGTACAATTAGACCTCCAATGAATCCAAGCCATCTTAGTGTAAATTCTGACCATCCGAAGTTAAATTTGGAATTACTGTGTTGGATAATCATTCCTCTACAGGTTGTATACATTGTTTTACAATATTTTCCAATTTGAGTGACTTTGTCACCTTTCTAGACTTCGGACCAGGTTGCAACGTGGTCAGAGCACGCTTATGGCGGTACTAGCATGTAATACATGCAGCACTCAATAATTTCGCATATGCCGTATGTAACGGTTATGATATTAGCGACTTAATAACTTGCTGCATTGATAATTTGTGCTTTATTTATCTTTGTCGTTTCAGTAGACTTCGTCTTTGAATGACCAAGTTGCGAGTATTTAATGGCGGACTTCGTGTTGTAGTTACCAGTTCACGCGACACTAAATCATTTTGCTTCCTCCGTTAGTTACGGTTATGGTAATAGCGACTTAATAGCGTGCTGAATTGCTAATTTGTGCTTTGTTTATCTTCTTTGTCGTTTCAGTAGACACGCTCATGGCGGTAACTAGTGTTGTCATTAAGAGTTAACATGGCACGGAATAATTTGACTACTCCGTTAGTAACGGTTATAGTATTATCGATTTAATAATATGCTGAATTTTTTAATTTGTGCTTTGTTCTCTTCTTTTGTCGTTTCAGTAGCAAAGTCGACAACGAAGGCATGAACGGCAAAATGGGTGTTGGCAATGTAGCAATGGAGGAAAATTATGTTGACATGGTACAACAGTCCGCCTTTGAACAGATACGTAGTTGGGTGCATATGGGGAGTGTTCTCCCAATTTTAGGCTGCCCAGTGGGCGTAAATCCCCCCGCAGGTATGTGCATGGCTTTTGGGCCTGTAAGTCAGGACGCATGGGGTTTTTACAGGCTCCATCGCATCCATTTCATTATGCAGGAGCCGGCCGTCCAGCCATCCCTTTGTATTGTAACACGGTCCAACCAACTATGATTTACGGGGATTTTAGAGCCAAATCTGCCCGTCAAGCTGTACCGCAGGCAACATGCCAACATTATGACGGAGATTTTCATGAGATATCTATCCGTCCAGCCAAGCCATGACAGCGGCTGGTACCGGTGATAGCCGGACCGGCACCGACATTCCGGCGGACCACATGACAGGCAAACCAGCCGGCCGTCCAGCTGACATCAGCCGGCTCCGGCCGTCCAGCCCAGCCGGCTCCGACCATCCAGCCCAACCGGCACCGGCCGTCCAGCCGACCTTCCAGCCGGCACCGAACGTCCAGCCGGCTCCGGCCGTCCAACCCAGCTGACACCGGCCGTCCAGCCGACCTTCCAGCCGGCACCGGCCGTCCAGCTGACCTTCCAACCGGCACCGAACGTCCAGCCGGCACCGGCCGTCCAGCCCAGCAGGCACCGGCCGTCCAGCCGACACCGGCCGTACAACCTTCTGGAGATTTTTAGTGACATATCTGTCCGTCCGGCTGTACCAGCATGGGGGCTTTTATCATACCGCAATCCGACCATATCGAATTTACGGAGATTATATTGATGTATCCGTCCGTCAATCTGTACTACTGGTTACATATCACTACCATGACAGAGATGTTTTAGATGAACCTCAGTCCAACCAGACCATTCGAGAGGCAGGTGCCGGACCATCGCCGACATTCCGGCCAACCATATGCCAGACAAATCAGTCGGCATTGCCGGCCGTCTATCGGTTCACGGCCTATCCACAAGGGAGAGTTAGTGACATTATCAGAGAAGACGGAATTGAGTTATCTATGCCACCTGGTATGCACTACCCAGATATGGCAGCTTTACCAGAACAGGACTTTCAGGCCGACCATTCGCCAGATCAATCAGCCGGCAGTGTCGGCCGTCCATATGTTCACGGCTTCTCCACAAGGGAGATTTAGTGAAAGTGTCAATTATGACAGAATTGCGTCATCTATGTCACCTGGTATGCTATACAGATATGCAAGCTGTACCAAAACCAACATTCCCTCTGAGCGAATGGTAGATGGGCGCGCAGTGATGGCTGCACTACACAAGCATTACGGAGATTTATATTTAAAAAAAAATAAATGACTATTCCGCTGCGAGTAGATGCCTGAGTTGACCAGAACACGACTCAGCACACAGTGAGTGTGACGAAACACTTTCAGCCGTCCACAGATCCGGTCATGGGCCGGACTGAGCTTAGCGCCACAGGCGCAGGATACAAATTTATAGGTTGTTGGGAACTTCAGAATGCCCACCACCTCCTACTGCCATTCAAGTCTCCGTTTGGGACACCTTTACACTTTGGGGGAAAATTTAAAAAGTTTGGAGGCAGGCAGCTCAGGAACTGCCCCTCCAACTCGTCGCCCAACTTTCGCAGGCGTTTCGAAAGAATCATCCCCTGACACAGCGGAGGGATGATGGCGGACCGGGGAAAAGGGATCCTTGTAATCAAATGTGTAATATAGATCCCAACCCAATGCTGGGTGCCAACAGTCTAATCAAGCAAGGCGGCAATCATACAGAGGCGGCAAGAAACAAAGTTTCTCCGCCTTCACGCCTCCTAACTCCAGACGTTGACATACCCTGTTCACCGCCAGCGGACTGCCTACCTGTGGGCAGCCGCCACCTGCAATTTCAGGACCACTGGACCACTTTATTACCTTAGAACATTTGGCTGATTCAGGTCATTTCGGAGGGACTTTGGACTTCATTTATCCATCCCCTCCTCTGTCCTCCTTTTCCCTCTTCACGGATGTATCGTCAGATCGGGACAAGGATGCCTTTATATATATATATATATATATATATATATATACATAGGCCATTCATCGACCAGAGCCGCCTCAACCACCCTGAAAGTCAATGTGGCGATGGCGTGATCAAACCATCCGACGGGTATGCTGTCAGTCTAGATATGACCGACGCACATTTTCACGTCCCTATCCCACGAGTTGCGGACATTTCTCTGTTGTGCTTGTCGGGACTCGGTTTATCAGTTCCAGGTGATACTTTTCGGCCTCAACTTCAGCCCTTGGGCTAGTACCAAGGTTATGGATTACGTCGTCACCCTGTTCCGCTCGACTTCATCTATAGCGTCGGCAGTATAATTGGACGACATCCTCCAGAAACATCTGTCAAGTTCTACTCTGCTCAAAGGCAGAAACGATCTTATATCACTTTACATCATATAGGCTTTCTCATGAACTGGATAAAGTCTGATCTCTGTCCAGTCCGGATTTTTGGTCCATCTGGGTGTTTTGAGTTTCTTCCGATCTGAATCTGGTAAGGTTTCCTCGAGTTTACGATCATCCAGATAATTGCACTTGTAGAGTCCGTTTCCAACAGGATGCGCATTTTAGCAAGAGAGTTGCAGATCCTCGGATTATTCAATGCGGCAGCAGACTTGATCCCGCTCAGCCGTCCTTTTATGCGCCCTTTACAAAGGACGTTGCTAGCGTAATTGCGCCCTTTTCAAGTCCCTTTGATCCCACAATCATGCTCACGCCAGAGATACGATAATTCTTGAGTCAGTGGCACAACCCATGTGGGCTGTCCACAGGGATTACTCTGGAGATACCCCAGGCGGGGATAACGGTATGTTCCGCCGCTAGTACCTACGGTTGGGGTGCCCACCTGTTGCCGGACTTCGATACTGTCAGCGGCACGTGGGTGCCAGGGGCGAGCCCTTTCCACATCAGCCTTTCAGAAATAACGGCTGTCATCAATGCCTTTCATTTCTGGCAGGATCAACTCTTATTGCAAACTGTCCTCCTTATGTCAGACAACTTTGTGGTGGTGCTTTGTCTCCTCAAAACAAGGGGGCACCAATCACCAGACCTGTGCAATCTGAGCTGGCAGTTTCTACATTGGTGCGACAATCTCCAACTCAATGTACAATTCAGACACATTCTAGGCAGACTCAATGTCTTGGCTGACACTCTATCTAGTCATTCACACAAAATGGTCACACCATCAATCGGGCTTTCTTAAAATCGATACACTTTGGGGACGTCCGATGATCGATGTTTTGCAACAAGGTGGAATCGCAAGTTGTCTACCTTTCATCTCACAGGTTCCAGACCCAGAAGCTTGGGCCGTGGATGCTCGATCAATTAGCTGGGAAGGGTTGTGGTCATTCTCCTACCCTCCCACGGTCTTGGTACTGAAAATAATCCAGAAATTAAGGGGTCAGAACTGTCAGATGGTTCTGATTGCCCCTCTCAGATGGAACAACTCCTGGGTCTCCGATCTACTCAATCTGGCGATAGATCTACCCAGGAAGATTACAGTCAGCCCAATTATTCTCAAGCAACCGCGGCCAGGGGTGTTCCACCCCTGTCCGGACCGTCTTTATGTTCAAGCATGGCTCTTGTCCAGACAGCCTTGCAAGACAAACAATTTAAATCTTCGATTGTGGAGAGAATCTCGAGAGCAAGAAGGCCCTCAGCTCTGAAGGCTTACGAGGGCAAGTGGCATGTTTTCAGGGACTAGTACCATATCATTCACATTGTTCCTCTGAGTGTCACAATCCCTCAACTGGCCGACTTTTCTCTGGCTTTTCGAGAAGAGACAGCTGGCCCCAATTATTATCAAATGCTACCGCTCAATGATATCAGACACATTCCGCCATTCTGGTACATGTGCTATCAGCCATGACAAAGATTTGTCAGATCTTTTAGACACTTTAAAATTCAATCGACTAATATCCCTCACTCTGTTTCCAAATGGAATCTGTCCTGGGTTTTAACATGACTCAATTCAGACAGTATTGAGTCTTTAACCCACAATTCGTTAAAGCTACTATCATACAAATTGGGTTTCTTGATAGTCTTCGCTTCAGCATGCAGGGTGAGTGAGTTACAGGTCCTTTCTAGTGACCCGAACTCTCTTCCGTTCCGATCAGAGGGTTCGATGGTCCTCTTGACGCAGCCAGGCTTCGTAGTCCAAAATAGGTTACCATACATTGGTAATCAACGAGTCGTCATTAGCTCGCTTTCTTTATAGATAAGTCAGGATCAACAAATATGTAAGATCCTGTTTGTGCACTCTAGCACCATTTCAATGCATAGAGGTGAGTCAAGTCACATACAAGCATCTCTTCTGGTGATAGCTCGGACATGAGATATCACCATTCAAGCCCTTGCTTCATGGCTGAAGTGGGTTATACGCTCGGCGTACTCTGAGGATTCACAAAATCAGTCACCTTATAGAAGCTGTTGGCTGGCATGCAGAGTCAACCTTCTACAGTTTTATCTTCAAGATTTGTACTCAAACCTTGATTCTAGTAGGTCCGGTGTTGGCAGCCCAGACGCCCACCAGACCCATGTGCAACAATCAACACAGCCTATTAGCTTCGCTGGATTCGCCAGATAAAATTTTGTAGGTAAGATTTCAATAACTATCTTCTTAACCGTATAAAGGGGTCACATATCACGTGACCCTGGGCTGTGTTGCTGATTGAAAATTAGGAGACCGGGTTATCGTTCACATGGGGAATCCAGCCATCATTCCCTAGAGGATACCCGGGGTGGAGGTCGGATGCTCCGCATTCCCTCCTCCTATTACTTATTCTCCTAAAGTAATGTGATCGTGGAACGTATTCAAAGGAGAAAGCAAAATTTTTAGTAAATTATGTTTCTCCGAGAATACTTACCCGATCACATTACTAAGAAACCCTCCCAACCACCCCGCCATGCGAGCATCCTCGTATATTATATACCGCTCAGCTTAAAAACTAGCGACACCTAGCGGGTGGCAAGGGGAGGTAAGGGGCAAGAGTTATTGCCCTTTGTCTATATGACATAGACAGGAAAGACGAATTTTCGTCTTTTGGTAGGGCTGGATTCGCGAGGTAGCAGGCTTATATCCCTAAAGTAATGTGATCGGGTAAGTATTCTCGGAGAAACATAATTTACTAAAAATTTTGCTATCTTCCTATATTTTGGATGACTATAGCGTAAATTGTAAGGAACAATACAAGTCCATGTGCGCCGTTGCAGTGAAAAATTTAGACAATAATATCTGGATCTTTTAGGCATCGATCCTTTGAAGGACTCTTCTACTGTTGATAAAGCATGTGGATTAATGTACAGAAAGAAGCACATGCCTGCGAATGAGCATGTCATAATATGCCCTCAATGTTGCCTCACATTTAGACCAACAAGAAGATCTCCACTTTTTCGGACATTACTGGTAGTGGAGACCAATTTAATAGGGCACAATTCTAAATTAAACTTAGAATTATGCCGCATCACTAATCAGTAATTTTTTTAAGACTGACCTTTGAATTCTGATGGTAAATAACAACTCCCTTTTTTGACCCGTGGCACTAAATCCTTCAGATCACTCAATTTGTTTTAGTATCATACCCTGTCAGAATAGAACATCTTTTCATCCATCAGTTTCTGGCCTCATCTCATCTTCATCTCATCTATCCATTTTTATCGTCTTAGTTCCCTTGGTCAGGGGTCCGACGTTTTCTGGCAGTCAGCAAGCCCAGTCTCCAGGCATCACGGTTTTGAGGATCAATTTTGGTCATCTTCCATGTCTCGCGGTCATGATCGATTGTTTGCTTCCAAGTTTTCTTGGGTTGGCCTGATTTTAAATTGCTGATGCGGGTGTGGAAAGCAGCATTACCCCAAGGCAAGAGTAATGTGTGAAGTTCCTATTGATATAGTCATTGCTAACCGGTCTCCACACGTTACAATTTTGGTTGGTCAAAATTAATGATCTTCATGGATACTTTAGAAAAGATTAATTTGAGCTTAAATAAATGCATTTACAGAAAGTTTGTCATGAAACAAGCCATACTGAAAGAAGATTTGCATCCATTATAATATAGATGCATTAAAAACTGACATCTTCATAATATTGCAATGGAGATTACTGTGAATATGTACTATATAAAAAGTGTCGGTGATGGAATAAACTGCTGGATAGTACTTTGAATGTAAAGGAGTACAACTTTTATGGAATAGATATCCTCAAGTTGAAACGTCTTTGCAACATGTGGTGTGTGGTGAGATAAAGATTGAAATAGAATATGTTCGATATCCCTTACCACGAGATTCCATTAAAAATAATGACGTGAATTAATATTTTAGCGAACTTCGGGATCCAGGTTTGGATCTGCAGGAATACATTTACTTAGAATGTGTAAATATTCAAGTGAAATGCAAACTCAGAATCGTTTTTCAGTCCAATACGTTCCCTGCTAAGATCTGAACCAGTGCTACCAGGACCAAACTTATTCTGTTTCTAATATATTTATGTAAAGGGTAACAACTCTTACCAATTACCTCCCCCTACAACATTAAGGTTTCTCTCTCTCTCTCTCTCTCTCTCTCCATATATATATATATATATATATATATATATATATATATATATATATATATATATATATATACACACACACACAGAGTCGGCTCCAGATATGTGCATATCGTAATATCGTATAACTGCATATTCCGCGTTATTGCATAGCTTTGTGTCGGTCCCGATTTGTTACCATTGTTTTCTACGGATATCAATTTCGGACAATTGCATATCGTTTATATGCATATTTCGCATAATTGCATACATTTTTCTGGTCCGAACATGCATTATTATGTGTTAAATTGCTTCGGATAACTGTATTGTTCAAAAGTGTTTCTTTCAAAATGAAAAGAAACCGATTCTGAACATTGGCGGTCAATGTTGATTAATGAGGTTTGTTAATATCAACATCACAGCTATTAGATCTCCTTTGATCACCAGGAGACGCGATAGTAGACAACCATAATAATTAACCAAGCATGGTCAACGGCTTTAACACTCTTTAGCTTTACACAAACTCGCATCTCCCTCGTTAAGAATCCGATCTACTGACAAAACCGACCTCCATACGATACCAGAGCAAATGGAGTCACGTTTAAATGAACTTGGCCAAGTGGGGGTTTGTTTCGGAGAAATAATGGGTATCAGTATGCATGCTGCACCAGATACACGTCATAACTTGAACGCTGGTTTAGTGCATACGCCGCATAATTGCATATCATAGCATCGGTCCCGAGGCCATGCATATAAGCGGAGCCGACTGTGCCATTTCACCTGTCTGCGTGGGTTCGAGTCTAACATTCGGATAATGTAGTTATGTGAGAAAGCTTGCTAGTAGCTTCTCGTGGGTCGGTGGCAGCCTTGTATAGCCTATAGTGTGCTGAAAAATTGCGTATATGTTGACAAGATCACACTTGAGTATTAAAAAGCAACGGGCGGTGCGTGGTGAAAGATAAAGTAAGGACTGGTAGCGATATGACGTCAGAAGGGTAACGATATGAAAGTCAGAAATAAGTAAAAGGGTGTCAGTGTACTTTTTTGTCCCTTCATACAAAACCAATCCGGCTACTATAGCGGTGGTGAGATATGTAACCGCAACTGGCATAGCACTGAGAATCAGTAGGTCTTCATACTTTGTAGCTGACTAGTTCAATAGAACGTGAGAATGGCATACTCCGGCTTTTGAGATACCATGTCAGGAGCTTCTGCAATTATTGATGGTAATTAGTTTCAATTCCCTATTGTACGTGTGACAAATCTGAACTTGAAACAATTAGTTGATACTGACTTGAACTGATTTTTTTTACTGTCCTAGTTTAGCTATATGCCAGGGTCTACTATTTGTATGCTGGTAGGTTGTACACTAGGTTGTTCGCAATCATGGATTCGAGTGGTTCCCACTGAAAATGGTTCAACATGGCATCGACACTGCTAATGTTACGGTATTTATTTGCGCTGAACCTAGCAGGTCTCATATGCACTATCTGTCTTATTATGAAGTCTGTATTATGTGTGTTCCAAACAGTCGAGCCAGTGGCGTCGCTAGGGGGTTGCGGTGGGTGCGGACCGCACCGGGTGACACCATCTCAGAGGGGTGACACCAAAAAGGAAAATTTTAAATTAAGTAAGTTTAATGTAAAAAAAAAAAACATTAACTTAACGTAGTTACAGTTCTTAAATACTTTTACCTTCTGACCTTCAATTAAATTTGTTTTTAGTCTTGTCATTTTTATAATGTGGACTTATTTTAAGAAGAAGAAATCCATGGTGGAAGTCTGGAGGGGTGACACCATGAGTTTACCGCACTGGGTGACACCAACCCTAGCGACGCCGCTGAGTCGAGCAATACTCAAGACCTGGTCGAAACAGAATTCAATATGCCGCATTTTTTTTTTACTTCATTGTTGATTTTGAGGTTGCGGCGCGGGAAACCAAGGTTACTACCCCCATTCCCTTTTTCACTATCTTGTTTACGATGGCAAACAGACAACGGCGCCGAATTTCTGTATCAACGTATTCAAAAAGAATTGATAAAAACACTGATTGTTATTAATATTTTAATATCGTTGACAGAAGTCTTTATATTCTCATCTAGCATTATAATATATCTACGCAGTGGCGTCGCTACGGGGGTGCGGGGGGGGGGGGGGGGGTGCGGACCGCACCGGGTGACACCAAAATGAAAAATTGCAAATTTTACAGAGCACACACAGCTCGGTCTAGTCGGATTTCATAAGCGGATAACATAAGCGGATAACCGATCACAGTGGCGTCGCTAGGGGGGTGCGGACCTCACCGGGTGACACCATCAGAAGGAGTGACACCAAAATGACTGTCTATCAAGTTTTTGTATGGTATGTTACAGAAGGAGGTCCATGGAGGTGACACCATGAGTTACCGCACCGGGTGACACCAACCCTAGCGACGCCACTGTAGATAATCTACATTGATTTTTTTTCCAGTACTGAGAATCTTTTAATAAAAGCCATTGTCTTTGAACGTTTTCAAAAAGCTTGGAAAGAACGCATGTGTAAGGACGCATACGAAAATATTTTACATATCAACACTCTCGAGGACATCAATATCAATACTTCTGAAAATCAAATATATACCTACGTACAAATTTTCAAACAATGTATCCATATTAAAATCATTTTGGTGGTGAACTGTAAGGTGCAGATGTGGATGGAAGGGGTAATCTCTTCGTATTTTTTGTTGTCATATCTGCCGTATAACAATCCAAGAAATAGGGGCTCTGTACGTATTCCGGTAGTTTTCAAGCTTACGTTGTTTCGACATATTGGGCGAGCTTTTGTGATACATGAATACCCACACATAGACAATTTTCATTTTCAACAGCTTGTTATTCCATGTTAGGGTTCAGTATCAGCAGCATACAATGTTCTTGAAAAGGCGTTCGTCGAGCCTATTTCGAGGAATTTGGGGCTAAATCGTACAAGTGACGTACCCTTTCAAGAGTTTTGACCAAGAACCTTATTTGACATTTGATGCCTATTGATCCTTTCGACATCTGAAGGACATCTTGTCGCATTTTGTTAAGCGCAATAAGCGAAAAGACGGACATCATATGGGTACCGGTAGTGAAATACACGTAAAATGCGAAACGATTGTATCAATATTTTGTTCTAATTGAACTCACACGTAGATGAGTTTGGTTTCAACTCCTCTTAGAAGTTATTTGTAGGGATCTGTTCCAACAGTAAGAAACTTTTGAAGACACTTCATTGAATCTGAAGCAGTATTATCGATTCGGTATATAATAATATCTAGGTATACGTTTCTGCCTTAGAAAAATATAGAAATCTATACATCAGTTATTTTACAATATAGCGCCCACAAACATACAAAATTGTCAACGAAATGACAGGTAGTTGAAAGGTATTTAAAATGGACAGATCTTACAATGATTTTGGTGGATGAGGAGGACTCCGTGAGGGGGGATGGGCATGGCAGACCATTCCATGTGGGAACTTGGTTCCTGTTATGAGAGGGCTAATCAAACTATCCGTGGCGACAGAGACACCCCTCCCACAAATCAGACAATAAAGGATAATCTTCAACAGAATACGAATTCAGAATACCTATATAATCTCCTTAAGTTTTACACGATCAAACTATTTTGTTATGTTTATTTAAGTTGCATTGTTTCTTAGTTTTCTATTTCATGATATGCAATGTGTTATTATCTTAAGTTGACTGATGACGTTTGCATTGTTTTTCATAGCGATACCTTATCTACTAGTATTTGATGATCGTCACATACATTGCTATCAATATGGCAATAGACCACCTAATTGTAGCTAGATTCTTTCTTTTTTTATCTTTCTTATGTCATAGTTGTAATATAATTATTATTTTCTTTGCTGGAAAGTTAGTTATTCTTGTGATAACATGAGTGGAATAAAGTTGTATTATTGTTGTGCAGTATCTTGACTTGATGAAATTGAACTCCAATTACTCTTCGATGAAAATACAAGTGCTGAAAAAATAATATTCTTAGAAATAGAGACTTGGATTTGAATATGAAATTAAAATTATTCTTCGCTGAAAATACAAGTGCTGACAAATAATATTTTGGAAATAGAGACTTGGGTTTATAGTGATATACAAATAAGAAGACATTCTTGGATTGTATGTTTGCGATCCAACAAAAGAATGTTGGCACAATGCCACGACACGTGTCATTTTAGGCACATCAACACTTTAAATGTTGGGGTTTTGTTTGAATACCACTGAAGCTTATTCAGAACTATATTCACTAAGACTCTATGAATATAATTTATTTCGCAAGTTTATTCTTTAAAATAAAATTTCACTTTGTATTTAAAGTGATATCAATTATTTGCTGAAAATTACCAAAAAAAATTTGTTGGGTTTCGCTCTTTCTGCCATGCTTTGTAAGACAAAGAATCGTAACAATATTAAAATCATTTTTTGCCACCACATAAATTAGAGTGTACGTGTCTGTGTGAATGTGTGTCTTGTCTAACTTAAGGAACACTAGTAAAGTTCAGTATGGGAAAAAATCCTAAGCTAATTACTCATACACCTGGTCAGGTAAAGTCCTCATAAAATCCTGACAACTTCAACAAAGAAAAATGAATCTTAATGAGATATGAAAGCATTTCAAAGACATGTATACATAACAGAAAACTATAAACAACACACTTAACAAATCTATTTCAGAACATACAGAAGACACGTGACAATTTATTTCAACATAATAAAATACTTAAACCTATAAAGAACCTGTCAAGATGGAAATCTCCTGGATCGTAATAAAATACTTAAACCTATAAAGAACCTGTCAAGATGGAAATCTCCTGGATCGTAATAAAATACTTAAACCTATAAAGAACCTGTCAAGAGGGAAATCTCCTGGATCGGTTGTTTTGACTGCTGACCTTTATATAAAATTTCAAAATAAACTTGTTATTCTCTTGAACTGCTCTATACTATTTTATTTAACGAGGAAATGTCAAAACAACGAAGGGAGGGATAATTATTTTTATATACAAAGGAAAAGGAGACGGAGAATATATTTTAAATATATAGAATGCATGTATCATAAGAACACAATACACCTATGACTATAAAAATATAATGCAAGCATATTAAATTAATTATGTACCATAATCGCGAATGAAATATATAAATCAGATTGTAATACAAGTGGAGCATTATCATAAAATGATTGAGCTGTACATTGGAATAGATAAGATGAAAGGTGGGGCCTAGGCAAGAACATTTTAAAAGATATGGAATATAAAGAAGTATAAAAACCAAATATCAATAATTTATAGCGAAAGAACAGTTAATCACAAGAAAGGAAAATAATAAGATATTTTGAAATAGAAAATAATACATGTACCTTTTTTGCGGGATTATGAAGGAGAAAATATGGAGGGGAAAAATATTAACCTACAATAGTAAGCTCACGAGCCTGGGTCATCTACTATAGTGTGTGTCCAAGGCACTTTACTCCAATTGCCTCGGCACTAAATAAAAGTACATGTAATGGAAGTGAATGAAATAAAGTGAGATGAGACGAATGGAGCTTTTTAACTATAAAAATAAATACAGGGAAAACATTTTAATGCGGTGCAGTATGGGGATTTGTATAAAATGTCGAAATGGCTATACAAAATCAAAGATAAAATGGGGAAATGAAACGAGCGATACAATAAGAGTGATAACAGATTTTAGAAAATATTAGGGATTCTTACCAGTCACCGTATACATCACAGAACATAGATAATGGCATTAGAGTATTTGATGATGACGGGTATTCGATTATGTTCGTCGACTACTTTCGAAAAGAATCCGAACATAACAAAATAAAATTATAAACCAAAGCATGGAGGGGGGTCCAAAACAATATCTACAAGAACTAGACAGGTCATGTGAATATGCAGAAATATAAGAGAGCAATGATCTTATTTGACCAAGAACAGGATTGATTTTTGAAACATAACTATATTGATATGGTATTGGAAATATTTTGGCCTTCAGATAATATTTCCAGAAATGGACTATAATCATGTATATCAAATATGGTGCGTTACCTAAAGTCATTGAGGTGGCAAGATCTGTAAGACAGGGATGCCTCATTGTCTATCTTATTGTACGTAAATATTTAGCTCCCAAATTAGCGATCATACGAGTATTAGTGTAGTAAACATACCAATTGGAAATGATAATGTAGCACGCTGCAACACGCCGATTATTGGATTGTATAAACTTTATAACCGAATCAACGTTGTTCAAACATCTGGAAAAGGAATTTGTGTAGTGTGTGGGAAAGCACTCGGGTCAAGAATTAACATTACAAGACATTATTAATGGGCAACTGGAGGGAGAATCATCCAGGTCTCCCCTTACCTCATACAAGATGATATCAAAGCATTAGGTATAAAGTTGTGAAATAATGCAATAAGAGAAAACTAGACACACATGAAAGAGAAAGTCAAGCACAAAATACCCTTCTGGCCAATGACGTTACTCAGCATAATAGATAAAGTAAATATTGCTAAATACCTGCAGCAATATAAATTATCTTGCCTGCTCCTAATTTTTAGTTGACAAGTTTTAAGATGAGCAATAGAAGCTTGTTATTAACTATTTGCAATAATAAACTACATTTCTTGCCCAAACATTACTTGTACAGGAAAAGGAAAATGGGGGCAATTAGAAATTGAAAGGAGATCCATTATATCTATCTATCTATCTATCTATCTCTCTCTCTCTCTCTCTCTCTCTCTCTCTCTCTCTCTCTATATATATATATATATATATATATATATATATATATATATATATATATATATATATATATATATATATATATATATATATATATATATATATATATATATATACCCCAGTTAGTATAATAGGTATTATATCCATACCATACAAATTTATAAAATTCGCATCTGCTGGTCTTCTAAATCCCATCCATCGATTTTATTTCCTCAACCATTTATAGAATGTCATTTCAATCTGGCTTGAGTTTTGCCCAAGAAATACAATAGAAAGCCTTTGCTGAATAACGATGACACAACGAATGATGCATTATGGGTTGAGTACATCGATCCTACTCGTACAATAAGGTATTATCGAAATTGCCCATAACAACGTCGTAAAATGTTGCTTATCGGTCAGGCAGTATTTTGACCAACAGGATCTGAACATTATGTAGAAATCTTCTCTCTGTTCCGTTGGCATGTCTTTTGGGTCGTAGTAACATTGATCAAGTGAGTGAGTTAGTATCATCAAAGTCGTACAAAAATGGTACAGACAGTTGCCTCGCTAGGAGTTTAGCATTAAGATGTTAGTGTTAGGACTAGTAGGCCTGGTGACAGGATAATGTGACTGGTTGGTACATAATGCTACTTGACTGCGGCATGATGCCCCAGTGTTAGACATCACCATGAACTGCCGCACTGCAGACATCGTAAATATATGACTGGTAAAGTGTTATACCTGCATTAAAACTCCAAATCACACAAATCACACATCTTTACTGATGAAAAGTAATGAGGAAAATATATTTGGTATATTCGCTCGTTCCAAACGTTTCGGATATTTCGCTCAAAGACATAGTCAATTAACTTGTGGAATCATTAAACTGTATTATTCCCTTTTTCAAGCATGATGATTTTATTTTCGTTCATTGCCTCGTGCGAAACGTGATGTTCTGTATCTGCAAAGTATTACAAATCAAACCGGTTGTCGTAGCACTAGAAAATGTAATCGTTGATAGTAACGATCCAAACTTCTTATTCGTTCCAGTCGCCGACGGGGTCCATACTTTCCTGCGCAAAATCGGAGTGTGTAATCTACCAAGTAATACATCCAAGATCTAAAAGGAGAGAATACAGTTTCCAGAAAATCGCTACCAGCATCATGGTCTATTCACAATTTCTGATATGGAACGGCACTGTATTGTGCATTCAAAGTCAGATATGATGAAATCCGGGCGAAGGTCAAGATGTATGCTTTCTCTGTCATGACATTCGAGTCCAGAAGACAAATCGAACGTGCATGAAATAATACAGAATAAAGAAGTTCTGGCTCAGTTGTCCTTCAAGGTATCAACTGCAATGTGTATGGGTAATTTTCCTTATGCCCGAAAGGCTTATGCAAATATATTTACACGCACGTGACTATGAGATATCAATACTGCAGTCGGAAATTTAAAGGTGGCTTATGTGTCACGAGTTTAAATGCGATTAGCTTAACAGACTCTGAACCAAACAAATCTCTTAATAACATAATGTTCAACAGACGTGTAAGGGAGGCGCCTAGTAATTGCACAAACTTGTTTAATTTCGTGTCTCGTAGAAGTATTTTAGTTCACTCTAGGTTATTAAAACTATTAAAAATTGATAATAATAATTAGACAATTTTTAAAGAATCTTTTCAAACATTTTAACATCGATTTTCAATTAAGTTTCAAAGGAAACAAAACTAAAAGTATTGCGAACGAGAAAAGCATGTTTGCTATTACAATAATTTATAGTATATGATTTAAATGAACTTATAGCCCCTTTAAATGGTTCACCATATCCAGAGCCCCCCCCCCCCTTTGAAAAAACACCTCCAACAAACTAACAACAGTAAACAATAAAAGACAAATAAACAAAACAATTTAAATAACTATAGTGGTAGTAGTGATGTTTTACTTTAAAAATAAATCTTCATCAATCAGTTTGACAGCCTGTCAGGTACGTATAAAACTGTTACTTTTATTCTCAGCCATATTTTGACATCACTAGGAAAATGCGCTGCATTAGATGCGTCATACTACTAGTAAATGTAGAAGACTAGAGGAAGGCGACATGTATTCTGACATATGTAAAATTTTCTGTTATTGGAAGGAAATTTTACCCCATACAGTGAGATTTACGATATTAGGAGTTGTCATGGAATCCCGTTATATTCATAAACATACGTATCAGATTCCGCGTTAATCGAAGTAAATATTATGATTACCCAACCACCTATTCACCCCTCCCCTTTAATGTGTTTATTTAATTTATTTCTAAAGTTTGTATTTCATTCCAAAGGAAACGGTGAATTTAATATCAGGCACCTGGTTCCCTGAATCATATTTGAGTGAAGAACTTTCTTTGTAAATTTTGATAAACAAACACTTAATATGAACGACTTCAAATTGGATTGTACGGTTTAAAAAAAAAAAAGGTTTAGAGGAGACAAGTTACTGATCGCCATGTATTTTCCTTGTATATATATATTAATACTGATCTACGGTGGCTCAGTGGCTAGTGCACTGGAGTCACGAGCGAAAGGGTGCAGGTTCGAATCCTATTGTCTCACGAGCCTGGGTCATCTACTGTGGTGTGTGTCCAAGGCACTTTACTCCAATTGCCTCGGCACTAAATAACCTACTTGTGTTGCTGTGTCATAAGTCACTTAATCAAACTCCTATCAGTACTTTTATATTCTTGGGATACCCGTTTGAGGCAGTGGAAGGTGGTGTGGGGGTGGACAGGCCGTATACGACATTCCTCGCAATAAAAATTGTCATCTTTTGTGCGTTTTTCATGTCATATAGCATACATCCTGGCTCTGTCTGCTGCTTATATATATTCCAGAGTTCAAGATACCTATTAACATTTACAATGTAGAAGAAGAAGAAGAAGAAGAAGAAGAAGAAGAAGAAGAAGAAGAAGATCATCATCATCATCATCATCATCATCATCATCACAAGTACCAATTATTCGACGATGGTGTTGGTTGTGATGATTCGGAACATCAAACTGAACAAATCGCAGAGCTTAAGCGGTATTTTGAGAAAGGCATTGAATACACGTAACCTGACTCCTGCAATTGTCCCAAAATAGGCACATGGACCTGACGGCCAATGGGCCCGATCAGAATTTATCTGCTTATTTACATCAGAGGGTGTGGCTTTAGAAATCGCTTATCCGGCCCAAACCCTGGAGGAAATTGCACATATAAGAGCTAAAAGTGTAAACCGCACTCTACTAGCGTCCAATAACAGATGGTTACATTCGTGTCGGGTGTATCGACCTACCTCCCACGTCCTACGACCTACGTTTGACAGCATTTAGGGATCAGGGTTGACACCAGACAATTTTAAGATATGAATTCAGTGAAGAACCTTCACGATAATATAATACCTACTAAAATCGTAGACATGTTCAGCTAATAAATTTATATCACAAATGTTGAGTATATGTTAGAAGGAGTTTTCATTTTTGTATGTGTTCTTTGAAACGTTTTGCGAAGACACAGACATTGACACATGACCGAGATAAGTGGAGGGAACTTGTCAGATGTTCAGCAGCACAGTGGCTCAACGACCACACTAGGTCAAGAGACTGATGATGATGATGATGATGGTTTCCTTTTATATAAACCTTTGACAGCACTAAAAGTCAATTACTTTTAACATATGTTCGAACTTCATTTTTATATTTATTTGGAAGACATTTCTTTCCTGAAATTTTGTTTATAATTCATATATGGGTTATAATTTAAGACTATTACTTTTTGTTACCATATATAACCAGAATTGTGTTAAAATTACATTGACTGAGCTGATTGTTTTATAGTAGCAACCAATCACTAGGATTATTTGTGCTACTTTATTTAAAATTACATTCAGCAGCAACATATATATATATATATACACACATGTTGAAAGGGAGGCTACTGTGTAAAGGACGAAAACATCGTATACACCCCAATGCACGCCCTTGCAATGACTAAATTAAAACGTAACTAAATTCTTTCATAAATAACTTGTCTTCTCATCTATCAGTACGGCTATATTACTTTGTCATTATTCATCCACATGGACTATCCAGTGAACCCAATCATTTTCACTGTATTTGATTCAAACTATGTAACTCGATTTCGTCTGCGACGTGATGCTGAAATTTTATGTTAAAATAATAGTTATTAAATACACATTTTAAAATATGTAATAATTAATTTTGAGAAGTAAATTGTTGGTGCTTTGTAATATTCCTCAAAATAAATTTGCATTCATCTTACACGACAAAATTCCTTAGAAATCGTCAGGAAATTATAAAGAGCATGTAATATACATCCTTATAAAGCCTCGTTTCTGCTTTCTTTTTATAGCAAAGTTTTCATGTGCGATTTTATCCCGAGTAATGGGATTCAGCGGAAAAGGGGCACTTTATATTCATTTACCTGAAATGGCGTAGACATTTAGCATGGGTTATGACAATATGAAAAGCTAAGACTTTCTGTCTGCCTAAAGACATTAATTAAGATTCTATAAATTATTTTGGAAGTTGCCGATAAAACGAACTTAAGCAAACTTATTAATCACTGGGACACTTCTATCATTGGCATCAAATAAATTTTTGCCGAAAGACATTTGCAAAAAAAATGTGTTCGGACAGGATTTAGTAAAAGCATCTCGGCCAGGTCGAGTCATACCAAAGACTTGTGAAAACGGTACTAACGGCTGTGTGCTCAACATTATTAGGACGTTAGTGTTAGGACTGGTCGGCTTGGTGGCAGGACAATGTGACTGGGCGGGACATGATGCTACATAGCTGCGGCATGATGCCCCAGTGCTAGACAGCACTATCAACTGCCACACTGCAGACATCGTAGAGATATGACTCAAATGTTTTTTTAAGTAATAATAAAATTCCAAATCACACACACACACACACACACACACACATATATATATATATATATATATATATATAGCATCTCTCTTTCTCTCTCTCTCTCTCTCTCTCTCTCTCTCTCTCTCTGCATATATAAATACATTGGTACATGGGTTTCACATTCAAATTATCCAAATGTGAGCATGTATTATCTCACCTTTCTCCAAATTTACCTCCATGTACCTGTAAACCATTTGCGTCAAAATTGAAGTTGTATCATATTCATGTATAGAACTGCTTTCTAGTTTTGTGATCACAAACTAGATTCTATTAAATCGAAATTAAAACGTTTGGATGTAACATTTGGTTGTAAAATTCCATATTTGTTAATCTACTATGGTTTGTCAGTAACGAAAATCACTATGTATGTGTTAAAAGGTCATTTTAATTTAAAACAGCCATTCATGTGCAAATTCAATTTCATTCAGACTGTAGGTCAAAATTTCGCGATCAATATTTCTTCAGCAACGCAAACCTTGTCGACAGAAGAGGAATATTGTATAAAAATACGATATTTTGCAATATATAAAAATATTTGTTTTCCTCGTTTTCTTTTTCTCTATATACATTTCATTCCATAAGGTAGAGGCATATTAATCTTCTCACGTCCGTTCATTCTTTTGTCACACAATCATGTGACTGCAATGAGTTCTCTCCATCATTCCATCTGAATCACCGAATTCAGTTGCTAGTGGTGTGCTACCTTTTATCTCTTCACTGTTTGAGATGCGCACATCCCTCTCGAGCCAGCACAACATCAATCAATAAGAAACACGAGTAGCAATTATTCTGACAGGACTCGGCATTTTTCCGACACATCTGGAGGGATAAAGTCTGAAGTACACGTTAGAGATGTAGCCTGCTAGACAATTATGCCTGTGTGTACTACATTGTCATAATCCTGGAGAGGAGGAGGACGAGTTTTGTTTGTAGCTTCGCTGA
Organism: Unio pictorum; assembly: GCA_030141615.1. Lineage (NCBI taxonomy): Eukaryota > Metazoa > Mollusca > Bivalvia > Unionida > Unionidae > Unio > Unio pictorum. The sequence continues at coordinate 6,754,731 of JARLTB010000065.1, forward strand.
CGTAAGTAATAGTCCATTTGACAATCTGAATTAATCAACATATTTATGTTTCCAACATGTATTAGTGGGACTATTCGTGTACTGAATTGAGATAATCTACCGTCCTATATTTGTGTCTAAATGGCATCATTTGTAGAATGTACATGTATATATGGATCTGTATGGAATCGGATATATTAGCATTGCAGAATCTTATGTTTTCTAAAAGACAGTTGTAATTATGAGTGAAATGCATTATTTTGTGCAGTCGGTATTATGCGAATAGTAAAAATGAAAGACAAGTCCGTGATCATGCAAGTTTTAGATCGAAATTAGAAAGAATTCCAATGATGCTATAGGTTTACTTCTTTCACAGTCAAACTTAGACCCAGCGAGATAAATGACGGTTGTTATAGAGGGATAAAAATCGATTCTTGAGATAATTCCCATCACGTATTTTTCAGCTGCCATGCCACGCACTTTTCGGTCTTATTTAATTACGTATCCATCCCACGCGGTTTAAATATCGACTAGCTTAAAAAAAAACATACCATACCACAACAAACGTCATACACGGAGATGTTAGCAACAGATTATAATAAAGTACAATGTTACCGTTACTACTACACGTGATGACAAAATGTAACTTTTATTATGCAATTGATAAATCCATTATAAATATTGATTTAAATGACACAGGCAACATCTTGACTTTAAAAATGTCAACCGTTACGAAAAATATATTCGTTTAAAAATTGTGAGAACAGATTTTGATTATTTTCTTTTATTTTACTTTTTTCACTTATCTACTCTTGTGTATTCGTTTCTGAAATCCATTCGAACTTAAAGACATCAAAATGGTTTTAAACCTGTCCGTTTGTTTGGAATTCACTCCTTAAAGACATCACATTGCTTTCAATATATCTTTTCTGTATGGAACTCATACACGTCAAATTGCTTCAAACGTGTCCTTTTTGTATGGAATAAACGCCACTATAAAGATATTACGCTTTAAACATGTTCTTGTGTGTGATACCCATTACTTTTTTTGAAGAAAAAAATATGTCCCAAGACAATAAGTTGATTCCTTTCTCATTTCTCAATCTTCGTTAAATTAAATGCTATTTGTGGCTTTTCATATCAACTGATTTGTATTTTACAACAAGCAAAATAAAAAAAAAAAAAAAAAAAAAAAAACTGCATGCATTTCGTTGTCAACGGCGATACCACGTTATTCTTTTTTTTTGTTGGGGAGGGGTATGTTTCTTAATGTCATTACATATACATACTTTATTTACCAGTCGCAAAATATGCTAAATAGGCTGCATACATACTACCTATAGTGGAAATTAAAATGCAGTTTGGAAATAAGAATGGTTTTATTTCGCAGAGGTGGCTATTTCGTAAGTTAAGAAAAGTGGTACTCTGCCCTTTAAGACGTAGTGATGGAATCATAGGTATTTAGTATGCATGTTTTCCTAAAAAAAAAGATTTCTTGGTATATGTGCCAAAAAGAATTATTCTTGCAGGCACAGAAGGCTATACATATATTGAAGCAAAGTCTTTCAAATTTGGCAGATTACCCGTAATTGGAATGCTTCGTCTGTTTGACGCTAAGAAGATAATTCCCAGGATTAATTATATGGCTGAGGCTTGGGGGGTGGGGGTGGGGTGTTACAATACCAATGACATTAAAAACGCTCGTTTATCATTTTAAAAATATATTCTTGATACATCTCAGTCTATTCAAAGTGCATTCGTATATAATGGATTAAGAAGAATGAATATGCAGAGTATATCCTATACACGTATTTTGAAATATTTGCTAAAAATGACAAAAGTTTGTTTGTTTGTTTGCTTGAATTTTAACGGCGCACCAGCACCTTTAGGCTATTTAGCGCCATACAATAGGTTAGATGTTCAAAAATATGAAAGGTTTAACATCGACATTAGTATATGGGGGCACTCTAGCGTCAAGGGAAAATCCAGTCAAAAAGGGCTTGGGCAAATCTAGCGTCAAGGGGAATTTAACATGGGGAAATGTAACTAGGAGTGAATGGGGAATTGAACATAGCGACAAGGATTGGGTCACTTTAGCGTCAATGGGACCGTAACGTTAAACATGGATATATCAGAATTGGTGTCAATGGGAATTTAACATAAGAATCTCACCTGAAGTTCTAAGGGAATTGAACATTGGTGACTTCATTGTGTTTAAAGAGGGTCGAAACTATTTATAGGGTAAAATAGACTTGTAGGGAGAAAGGGCTGATAGGGACAAACATAGACATACAGAAAGAAACATGGGTTCAAAACATTTATTCAAGTATATACATAGGCTCTCTGGCCTGTGCTTTGGTCTAAGCACTATCCATTTAAAACATTCAAATCTGAACATAGAACAAATCTTTGATCTAGAAAAAATACTTTTATAATTAAATTGTATGCCTTCAAAAAGACCTCACTTTACATACAACGCATACGCATTTCATATAAGAATTTTACTTTTCATACAACAATTAATATCCATTTTTAAGAAAAAAGCTAAACCAAAACAAGTAACAAACAATCAAATAGGAGAAAGTTCATGTTGCTTTCTATATCCGTCACACACATGGTTTAAAATCTGGTCAGCTATCGCTTGTGTCCCAGCGTAGATGTTTCCCATTACGTACCCTTTTCATTCGTAAATCTGCTTGAGTCTTACGCTCGATACTTGGTGTGTGAAATGATTCATCTTTCTCGCTTGGCAGTGTTAGTCACAATGAACTATTGGTCTTGGACGATGTCCCTTTTTATATGCTGCCCAATCTCGACGTGACCGTACGGTAAAGTGAAGTGATTGGGAAGCCGCACTCTCTTCTGGTACACGATTTGATAGACTTTTTCCAAAGACCTACTGACGATTTGGTGTGTGGCTAACCGTACGATCTTGTGCGGTTCGTGGGTAGTCACTTTAAAAGTTTCATCCTGTCCAGACTGCAAGGCTTCTTGTAGTACGTCAAAGTTCACCACTTGACTGGTGCGATAATTGAGAGTCAATCCTTTTACTTTACATTCGGTGTGCATATCTCCTTGTAGGTCTCGGTATTCGTAGCCGTAATTTTTAGGACCACCACTTGCAAAACTTAGAATCTTGTCGTCGGGATGTTCATCGGTCCAGGCTCCTAAACGGTCTCCTTCGATGGTAGGGTTGCACTGGTTCGGTCGGTGAATGTAGATGCAACTGTCTGTGTCAAAATACAGGACGCGATCTCCTAGCAGTTCTAACACTTCGTACAATTTTAAGCGAGCGTGGGCTGTCACGTAAGCCGCAATGATGACATTTCCAAATTTGTCGGCTTCTACAAAGTCTAGTTCTTCTTCGTAATTGACTAAGATCAAGTCCTCACGAATGACGTCCACGTGTTTGATGACTTTGGTTTTGTCGTGAATCATCTGGAAGTAGCGGGAAGGTTCGGACAAATACTCCGTCTTGGGTAAAGACGGTCGTTGTGCCATTTTACCCCACAAACAATTGAGCATGACTTTGGCAAACGATCGCCTTCCTTCGTTTTTCTCGATATGGTCTAAAGTGATGCCTTCCTGCTCCCGATATTTTTCTTTGAATATATTTTGGTCTTCGGGAGTGTGGCACCAGGACGGATAGCCGCTAGCTTCTTGTTTTAGTTTTAAAAAAGCATCCACGTAGTCTGCAAAAATACCTTTCTGTGTCTCGTTGCCCTTATGGTATTGTTGTGTCTTGGGAAAGTGGTAAATTTCGTGCACTTCTAACAGTCGGTATCCCAGGTCCAGAGCTTTAAACAATTCCACGCTCACCCACGTTCCTGTCAAGGCGCGTTCTTCCAGGCTGTGTTGACAAGGTTGATCTTGGTTGCACGTTTCGGCACATGTGCGACACAAAGGAAACATCAGTTTTCCTTGGCAATGGTGAGGTAAAACGGGATGGTACAAGTCTGTGGGAGGCAAGACTTTGCACTTGATCAATCCTTCATACTGACGTATGTGGTCCAAGTCAATGTGTTCTGTCATCAGTTCTGGGTGCCCTACGGGAAAGTGACTATATTTGCAGACGTACGGATACAGCGAACACACGTCCAAGTATTTGATTTCTTCTCCTTTCTCTTCATCCGCTTGGTACAGCAAACAAGTAGCATTCGTTCGTCCTCCGTACAAACTATCCCGAGGGTTCAATGGGTCCACCAACTTGTAACTTTCTACGATGCGTTTAAACTCGGGATCGGTTTTCAAACGCTGATCGTACTCGTGTTCCCACATTTCCACTACCTGGTATCCTTGCTGTTCTAACTTGAAACGTCGTTGACAAGTTGTCTGGTACAAATCTTCCATAGTCCGTTGTAAAAATTGATTTTTGGTGTCACGCTGAGGGTAGCACATAGGGCATCCGTGAAATAAGCATCCGTTAAACTCGTACACAATTTGAGGGTTTTTTAAGTCCCAACCATCCACCGAATACGTTCCGATGGTCTTTTCGCCTCCTCCGTTGCGAGAGTGTTGGATCCATTTGTTTTCCTTGTCACACAAGTAATGGAGCCAGCGTAGGGCTTTGACAGAGTATTGCCGTTTGACAAAGTTCGTCGTTTGAGGACTGATGACAGCTAGAGTATTTTCAGGCATGAAGCATTTTCGGTACACTAAGGAACATGCTTTGGCGATGGTACAAGCTTCTTTCAAAGGATCGATCCCTCCGTACTCCATGAACAATTCTCGAAATTTTCCACAGCAACGTCGTAAAATGTCCACGTCAGATCGACAGTACTTTAACATTTCTTCTTGAAAGTCAAAAGGGTCCGAGGCGTGAGTCTGGTACCAAGCGAAGAAAGCTTCTCGTTTTTCGGTACGCATGTTGTCAGGGTCGTAATAGTGAGCCTCCGGCAAATGGGGCAGAACGGTACGTTGATTGGCTTCGGTATTGAAAAAGTGTGGAAAATAACCTTTAGCCATTTCTGGCATACCAAACGTTTTAGGCATGCGACTCAATGGCATGGCCAAGTAACTCATCGAATCTTTAAACTGCACTTGTCCTACTTGCATGTAAATGATTTTGGCTCCGTTCAAAGTCACTTTAGGACGTTCGGTACTTTGTTCCGTATAGTATCTGAGCAGAAATTGCCCATCGTATCCCGAGAAATTGTGAGCCATGACCGTGGCATGGCGATGACAATCTCCGTAACGTTCGATGTCTTCTGGACTCCACGTCTCATCGATGGGGTTTAAGATCCATTGGGCAAAATTGACCAAGGTGTTTGACCCTCGAAATATTTTTTCACGTCCTCGAGGAATCTTGCTACAGTGAGGGCAATGACTAAAGATGGGCTCTTGGATACACTGATCGCACGCTCGATGAGCCACGCAGAAATTGGGAATGTGAATACCGGTCTCTTGCATGCATTCGAAATCAAAAAAGATAAAATTTCCTTTTTTCTGGGTATCTTCTGGTTGGGGTTGGTATTTTTGAATGAAGCATTCTTGATCCAAATCCACGATTTGGCGACAAATGTGACATAGTTTCTTACCTCGACAAACGTGAAACTTGGCACTATTGGTACGTATGCCTTGTCCACAAGTAGGGCACAATCTCAGGAGTTGACAAGCATTTCTCTGCTGTGAACCTTGCATCTTCAAATGTTGTTGGTAACAGGTAGGACTGACAAAAGTGCGCTGACAAACAGGGCAATGCACTCTTTCTTTTCCTTTGTCCAGACAAGGTTTAGAGGCCAAACATCCCTCACATTTTGATCCACAATACTTGTGTTGTTCTCGATTGTTATAACCATAGTCACATTTTTCACAGTAGTAACTGTATCCCAGGAATCCAGTGATACTGGTAATGGTATCAAAATGCTCATCGTGATGATAGACGTGAATGTATTTTCCGTCTTTGAAATCGTGGCCTCGAAACAAAAGAGGTCCACGCACTTCTTGAGGGTGTACTTTCAAGGTGTAACGTGGAGCCAAGACGTCTTGCAACTTTTGCATTTCTGGAATGCCGCTAAGGGTGTCTTTGGATATCCCCGCTTGCTGTAACAGGAGTTCTGCTTCACTTCTTTGTTTGGCTCGGTCCGATTGTTGAATAGTTTTCCAGGCTCTTTTCCATTCTGCCGTGTCGTTCTTGTTGGCATACGTTCGTCCCACGACGACAGCACGGGCTAAACACATCTGGTCTTGAGGATTGTTAATTCGGACGAGGCTTAGTTTGGTGTTGCGAAGGTTGTCGACCAATAATACTTTTTTGCGTCCTGTCCCCTGGGGAAGAGACACGTGGGTCATGAACAGTGTGGCTTTTCCGTCGGCGATGTGAAACTTGTCATTGGATTGTTGCACATGTTGAATCTTGTCGATGACTTTAGAAGGTGTCAGTTCTGATGGACTGCTAAACTCGATCCAAACAGGAGACTTCAAACCGTCGTGATGAATGGAAAGTGTCAAGCGATCGTCTTCTTTGCATTGGCATCGTAGTTTCAGTGAGGTTAACAAAGAGTCCCACAAATCGGCGATGAACCCTTCTGCTTTCTCCAAAGGTACTTCCGACTTGAAATCTTTAATTTTCACCGTGTACCTGTAGGCTGTAGTTCTAAATTTTCTAGAGGAGCGTTTTTCCGTCTCTCGAATGTGGTAATACGTTTCGGGTGATACTGGTGGACTTTGGTTTGGAATATGCTCTCTCGGTCTGGCCGCAGACGTGGAAGGTATCGGTTCAGGTTCGCTCATGTCTTCGATTTGAGCAAACACTTCTTTACGTGTGTGAGGCGATACGTCACGTCGCTGCCTCTTACCTTCTTCTTCTCTCTCACTGAAATCGTGCGATCGTTTCATCCCAATTACTGATTCAGAAATGATTTAACTAAGTTCGATTTCTCTTTATATATACCCCTATGTACCTCTAGTTATGATAATGACTTGGTATATTTCACAAGGGCAAGTGAAAGTCCAACAGTTTGGAAGCCCTGGATGACTTATGCAAACGACAATAGTAAGTCTGAAACACCTCATGCATCTTGACGACCCTTCGATTCAAATCCTACCACGAAAAGAAAAAGGTTGCAAGAAAAGGATAAAAACTAGACAGTTGGTGTCATCAAGAGCTCCAGAGACTATACTGTACTGTTAAAACACGTACGTACTCCATCTAGAAAACAACGCTACTTGACTACGATGTCTCATTCTCTTTGTCACTTCTACTTTGCTGTTGACCGCGATATCTACCAACCCTGATTTAACACACGTCTTTCTTCATTTGATATTTTAAGAAAATAATAAACCCATTTTTAAAAGAACTACCCCTTTTTTTGACAACAGCGACGATGTCTCCTCCTGCTCTTACTACTGTTGCTGCACCTACAACGGTGATCTTTCATAAGACCAAAGCATGAGTCAGAGTAAGTTAAGTTGTGAAGCTGAGCAGAGGTGTATAAACAACAACTGTCAAGACCCTATGTTCCAGTTCTGTTTGTGATAATAACTTGTGATACTTCACATTTTCTAAAGTGTAAATGTGTGCAAGTCGTACAAAAGTTATGTGACTATAGCATTTGACACTTGCACAGACACTTCACTTCATAAGTATCAAGAAAAAATTACTATCAGATGTTTACCATTATACAAAACACGCACACACTTGCAATGTGACATGAATCTGCACTTCCATATTTGTGGATATCCCACAGATTCGTCCCAAATTTTTCTTGTGCATGTCAGATTACATGCAATGCCTTCTCCAAGTGAAAGACATTTCTACACGTCACTGCGTTTGATAAATTCGGTTGTTTGTTTTTTGGGGTGTTAGTCATCGTTTATCTTCAATTCTATTCTTTTATGTATTGTTTCTTTTATAGAAGATGTAAGATTGTTTATTGCTGTAACGGTATATATTTTGTTTAGTCTATTGCTGCAAAAAGAAAATATATATAGCACAGGGCTTAAGTTTGTTCATATTTTTATTATTTCAAGCTCTACATAACGTACCAAGTTTGTTTTGCAAGAGGATTGAAACTTAAAGTTGCGCAGACGTGAAGGAAAACATACCTTTGTTACAAAAGTTTGCACTCTGTGTTCATTCTAATCATGCTTGCCTTATATCTTTTTGTTTTAGATAACACATTTCTTCTGATGTAAATACATGCATCTCTGGACAGACAGTTTAGGTTATCATCCTTCATGTTCACTGTACTTTAGTTTATTTACTTTATACAAACCCCAAATTCACTAGTTTGACAAAATTTACCACTTAGTACTATATTATTTCTCTCTACCTAGGCGAATGTGTTTATGTCAAAGTGTCAAAGTGAGAAAGTATTTTCTTGGTCAGTTTTAAAACTCGAACAATAATTGCACAGTTAAGTGGTTGATGTGTCATGAAGAAATGGTACAATGCGCAACAAAGGGATTGTAAGTTCACACTCCAGTCTGTCTGCGCTGCAAATGAATCAGTGCATGAGCCTAGGCAAAACAATGCGTCAGTCGTTAGAAGCAATTTATTGGCTACACTTTTTTCTACCCCTTAGCTTCGAAATGCCCTCACTCGTTCTTAGTACAGTGACAAGATAAGACGTGTTTTTTCTGCGCCTGATCACTACACTATCTACCTTGAATTTCGAACCAAACAATGCGTCACTCATTGTAAGTGATTTCATTGGCAAACCGATATTTTCTACCGCCTTCGCTTCAAATCGGCTTCAGTTGTTATTCTCACGGCGAGAAGATAAGGCGTGTATTTCTGTACCTGTCCACTAGTCACTTTCCAAACAATAAAACTTATGCACAAATAATCGCACCATCGTTGAAATGTCAGTCTTATTGCGAAATACACCAAAACATGTTTGGATGTACTATTCTGTGAGAACTTCACAAAACGTTTTTGACATAATGATTTTAGTAGGCTATGTCTGTAATTCATTCTTGTGATATTTTACAATAGTGGTTTATTTCCTAAAGGAATAAGTATGTCAGTGAGATGTGTGTGAAATTTCGTAAGGAAAATATACTATACAAAACGTAAAAGAGTGGTGATATTTTTAAAAGTAGGAATAACACACACTCTCTCTCTCTCTCTCTCTCTCTCTCTCTCTCTCTCTCTCTCTCTCTCTCTCTCCTAGCAATTTTTATTGAAATCTAATGGCATCTGTTCCTGTTATGAAGATACCTCTCCAAAATTGTGAGCTGTAGTCACCATAATTACGTAAACTGTTCCGTCTGTCATGTAAATTTGTTTACAAAACTTGCACCCTAAAATTATAGAACGAATTTTTCTTCTATCAGTAAATCATTGTATGAAACAAAATCTTGAGTTGACTTCAGCTTGTACAATTCAGGTATCTTAGCTGTATTCTGTTTTTGCACACTGCAATGTGTCATGAAAACAATCCTAGTTTTTTCTTCTTCTTCCAAAAGGCAGCAAACACAGGGCTTTTTCAAGAATGACGCGAGTGACATTGCACTGTATAACCCTGCCTATGGTTAACTCTAAATTCTGAAAGCGAAACATGCGTTCAGAACAATTGTAGCAATGTTCGACCTATTTCTCTCAGTTTAGACTGTCGATAGAACAAGGCACATTTTGATACTGCATCTTTTCCATACCCTTAGATTTGTGAAAACTTTGTAACATTGTTGGTAGCGTGTGCTGCGAAACACAGGACACCTCGTTCATTTTCGATCCACAGCAAAATGTTAAGTAGGCAATTGACAATACGTACCGCACTATATTCTGTATAAAATTGATGAATGAATGAATGAATGAAAACAATGACCATTTCTCATATGTAATGTGCGTTGGTCTTTATTAACGTTGTCCTTATCATGCCGCAAAAAAATAACAGACTCCAAAATGGTGTCCTACGTTTTGTATTTATTTACCAGTACTGTTAGCTATGTCTTTCCAAACAATAAAACTTATGCACAAATAATCGCACCATCGTTGAAATGTCAGTCTTATTGCGAAATACACCAAAACATGTTTGGATGTACTATTCTGTGAGAACTTCACAAAACGTTTTTGACAGAAAGTGACTAGTGGACAGGTGTAAGTTTTAGAAAGAAAGAAAGAAAAAACAAATGGTTAAAAAAACGTTAAACACCAATTTGGGGTCTGTTTTTTTTTATAACTATTACAATAAGTCTAACACATATTTTTTTTCTAAAGCAACAGCACGCACACAAATTGTACTGAAATGGGTAACACTAGATTCGGCAATATTTTAGCCTGAAGTGTTTGAGAGATGGGTAGACGTAGCTAACATTACTGGTAAATAAATACAAAACGTAGGACACCATTTTGGAGTCTGTTATTTTTTTGCGGCATGATAAGGACAACGTTAATAAAGACCAACGCACATTACATATGAGAAATGGTCATTGTTTTCATTCATTCATTCATTCATCAATTTTATACAGAATATAGTGCGGTACGTATTGTCAATTGCCTACTTAACATTTTGCTGTGGATCGAAAATGAACGAGGTGTCCTGTGTTTCGCAGCACACGCTACCAACAATGTTACAAAGTTTTCACAAATCTAAGGGTATGGAAAAGATGCAGTATCAAAATGTGCCTTGTTCTATCGACAGTCTAAACTGAGAGAAATAGGTCGAACATTGCTACAATTGTTCTGAACGCATGTTTCGCTTTCAGAATTTAGAGTTAACCATAGGCAGGGTTATACAGTGCAATGTCACTCGCGTCATTCTTGAAAAAGCCCTGTGTTTGCTGCCTTTTGGAAGAAGAAGAAAAAACTAGGATTGTTTTCATGACACATTGCAGTGTGCAAAAACAGAATACAGCTAAGATACCTGAATTGTACAAGCTGAAGTCAACTCAAAAAACTGGAGACCCATCTCACTCCTTAATGTTGACTATAAAATTTTGAGTAAAATTTTAACGGAAAGGGTCAAAAAGTGTCTTGACCCAATTATAAATATAAATCAAACAAGTGGGCCAAAAGGAAGAAATATACAAAATAACATCTTAAACATTAAAACTATAATTGATCATATAAATATAAATGGTACTACTAGTGCTATGGTACTAATTGACCAAGAAAAAGCCTTTGATCGACTTGAGCAAAACTATATATATAAGACACTAGAAAAATTTGGATTTGGAGAAAATTTCCAAAATTGGACCAAAATTCTGTATAATGATATAAACTCGATTGTACAGGTAAATGGAGCAAAAACGGAAAAATTTGAAATTCAAAGATCAGTGAGGCAAGGCTGCCCACTATCTATGCTATTATATGTAATAGCAATAGAAATCTTAAGTACCAAAGTAAGGAATAACCCAAATATTGTAGGAATCAAAGTTCCAAACATTAAAGAAGAAGTTAAGATGTTACAACATGCTGATGATTGCACAAACTTTATTCAAGATGGAAAATCCTATAATGAACTAATAAAGGAATTTGACAAATTTGGAAAAGTTTCAGGATCTAAGATAAATCCTGATAAAACTGAAATCTTATTAATAGGAGACTGGAGAGGTAAGAAACATGGTCTGCCTGCTCTTCTTATTAAAGATAATATAAAAACATTAGGCGTAAATTTTGGAAAAGATGAACTGGAAGACAATTTAAAAGAAATAAAAGAAAGTATTAAGAAAAATTTGACAATCTGGGCACCATTGCCAATATGCTTAATGGAACGAGCACAAGTTGCAAAAAACTATATGTATGTGCACTTAAATTACAAATTAAAAACAGTAGACATAAAAAATGCAACACTAAAAAATATAGATAACGAGATTATTAACTACTTATGGGCTTTTAAAATACATTACACAACCAAAGATACACTATATAGGGAGGGGGTGAGGGGAGGTCTAGGTCTCCCCCACCCCACCCTAATTAAATGCACCAACATTTTAAATCGATTTAAGGAGATTAAAGTGGAGCCAAAAATACCTTGGCATGGGCTCTACATATATTATTTTGGTTTCTCTATGAAGCAGAGAAACGACATATATAGGAATAATAACTTAATAAAATTATTAGAAGTGCCAAGGAAATTAAGATCAATAAAAGATTTACTATTCAAATACAGAGATGTAAAGGAATTTTGGGACACTGATACAAAATGCACATACAGATGGCTAGCACAAAACACAATAAATAAGGACAAAAATAAGGTAGAACAAAAACACATGAATATTAACTGGGATAGGGCATGGGGAAATTGGGTCAAACTCAGATCCATTAAAATCAAAAGTACCTTGTTCAAATACATGCATGATGCATGGTTGACAGGGGAAATAGCAGTGCGACGGCGTATGATCGCAGTGTCGCCAAAATGTCCACTATGCAAAAATTTCTCTTTTACAAAAAAACATATTATAACGGAATGTCTTATAACTCAAATTGATAGAAACAAAATTGTCACTAATATTTTAAAAAAACAATTATATGACAACATACAACTCTTATATCTAGATGGAAAATTTACAAAGACAATTTTAGAAGAAATATCAGCCTTTATTATTAAGTATATGATAGCATGCGGTCCAATTAAAAACTATGGGGAAAATTTTAGATAAGGAGGGTTCAGGGAACTCAGGAGGAGAAAAGTACGAGCAATGAGAGCACGGGGCTATATCACATGGCGCTACGCGAAGTGGACAGGCCCGTGAAAGAGTTTGGAATAAAGCTCACCTAGAGACATACACATTACAAAACAACTCACGGATTAGATAGGCTCTATAGTTAAGATCTGTTTCCTTTTCTCGTTTTTTCTTTTTCTTGAAAATAAGCATGCTATCATACAAAATCACTGGTGAGAAATGATTTTTACTCTGTGGAGATTTACGAAAATTTACACAGAAAGCCCGTTTAAAGGGAAATATAAAATAATCTTTTGGAATAAAATAAGGATTTAATTATAAATAAATAAAGATCACAAAATAGTATCGAGAGGGGTGAAGTGCAAACAATAATAAAGAAATTGTACGAATCCCATTTCGATCAAAGTGATCTAGTATATAAATAAGGAAATTACAAAACATGGAACATAATATAGCAAACAGTAAAACAATAGATTGGTATCAACCAATATAATTTAAAATTAAGACACCATGATTTGTACCAAATTCAAAATTATTAAAACATATTAATTAAATGAAACTAAAACATATATACTAAGATAAATACCGTTTAGAGGTATTTATATGGTTAGAAAAACTGGAAAAATTTGACAAGAATGGCTATCCTTACAAAATATACAGTATTCATATGAATACATATAGCAACACACATATAGCACAACACAAATAGCATACACAGGATGTAGGAAACCCCTAGCCAGGGTTAACTTTGAGAAACTGAGACAGACACCCATGATGGACCTTTGAGTTCGGGTGGAATGTCATAGAGAAACACTAAGGATAAAAATATCTTCCTATTATTATATAATCCCGATGGGAAAAAATTAAGGTTAGTTTAAATTAAATGGAAATTCATAAAAAAAACATACCAAACTACATATCGGGGGAACACACATACACATAAAACCTTTTTTTAGTTTTTTCAATAGGGAGAGGGGGCATCTGTCTGGTGCCCCCCCAAAAAAAAAAAAAAGATTTTGTTTCATACAATGATTTACTGATAGAAGAAAAATTCGTTCTATAATTTTAGGGTGCAAGTTTTGTAAACAAATTTACATGACAGACGGAACAGTTTACGTAATTATGGTGACTACAGCTCACAATTTTGGAGAGGTATCTTCATAACAGGAACAGATGCCATTAGATTTCAATAAAAATTGCTAGGAGAGAGAGAGAGAGAGAGAGAGAGAGAGAGAGAGAGAGAGAGAGAGAGAGAGAGAGAGAGAGTGTGTGTTATTCCTACTTTTAAAAATATCACCACTCTTTTACGTTTTGTATAGTATATTTTCCTTACGAAATTTCACACACATCTCACTGACATACTTATTCCTTTAGGAAATAAACCACTATTGTAAAATATCACAAGAATGAATTACAGACATAGCCTACTAAAATCATTATGTCAAAAACGTTTTGTGAAGTTCTCACAGAATAGTACATCCAAACATGTTTTGGTGTATTTCGCAATAAGACTGACATTTCAACGATGGTGCGATTATTTGTGCATAAGTTTTATTGTTTGGAAAGTGACTAGTGGACAGGTACAGAAATACACGCCTTATCTTCTCGCCGTGAGAATAACAACTGAAGCCGATTTGAAGCGAAGGCGGTAGAAAATATCGGTTTGCCAATGAAATCACTTACAATGAGTGACGCATTGTTTGGTTCGAAATTCAAGGTAGATAGTGTAGTGATCAGGCGCAGAAAAAACACGTCTTATCTTGTCACTGTACTAAGAACGAGTGAGGGCATTTCGAAGCTAAGGGGTAGAAAAAAGTGTAGCCAATAAATTGCTTCTAACGACTGACGCATTGTTTTGCCTAGGCTCATGCACTGATTCATTTGCAGCGCAGACAGACTGGAGTGTGAACTTACAATCCCTTTGTTGCGCATTGTACCATTTCTTCATGACACATCAACCACTTAACTGTGCAATTATTGTTCGAGTTTTAAAACTGACCAAGAAAATACTTTCTCACTTTGACACTTTGACATAAACACATTCGCCTAGGTAGAGAGAAATAATATAGTACTAAGTGGTAAATTTTGTCAAACTAGTGAATTTGGGGTTTGTATAAAGTAAATAAACTAAAGTACAGTGAACATGAAGGATGATAACCTAAACTGTCTGTCCAGAGATGCAAGTATTTACATCAGAAGAAATGTGTTATCTAAAACAAAAAGATATAAGGCAAGCATGATTAGAATGAACACAGAGTGCAAACTTTTGTAACAAAGGTATGTTTTCCTTCACGTCTGCGCAACTTTAAGTTTCAATCCTCTTGCAAAACAAACTTGGTACGTTATGTAGAGCTTGAAATAATAAAAATATGAACAAACTTAAGCCCTGTGCTATATATATTTTCTTTTTGCAGCAATAGACTAAACAAAATATATACCGTTACAGCAATAAACAATCTTACATCTTCTATAAAAGAAACAATACATAAAAGAATAGAATTGAAGATAAACGATGACTAACACCCCAAAAAACAAACAACCGAATTTATCAAACGCAGTGACGTGTAGAAATGTCTTTCACTTGGAGAAGGCATTGAATGTAATCTGACATGCACAAGAAAAATTTGGGACGAATCTGGGGGATATCCACAAATATGGAAGTGCAGATTCATGTCACATTGCAAGTGTGTGCGTGTTTTGTATAATGGTAAACATCTGATAGTAATTTTTTCTTGATACTTATGAAGTGAAGTGTCTGTGCAAGTGTCAAATGCTATAGTCACATAACTTTTGTACGACTTGCACACATTTACACTTTAGAAAATGTGAAGTATCACAAGTTATTATCACAAACAGAACTGGAACATAGGGTCTTGACAGTTGTTGTTTATACACCTCTGCTCAGCTTCACAACTTAACTTACTCTGACTCATGCTTTGGTCTTATGAAAGATCACCGTTGTAGGTGCAGCAACAGTAGTAAGAGCAGGAGGAGACTTCGTCGCTGTTGTCAAAAAAAGGGGTAGTTCTTTTAAAAATGGGTTTATTATTTTCTTAAAATATCAAATGAAGAAAGACGTGTGTTAAATCAGGGTTGGTAGATATCGCGGTCAACAGCAAAGTAGAAGTGACAAAGAGAATGAGACATCGTAGTCAAGTAGCGTTGTTTTCTAGATGGAGTACGTACGTGTTTTAACAGTACAGTATAGTCTCTGGAGCTCTTGATGACACCAACTGTCTAGTTTTTATCCTTTTCTTGCAACCTTTTTCTTTTCGTGGTAGGATTTGAATCGAAGGGTCGTCAAGATGCATGAGGTGTTTCAGACTTAATATTGTCGTTTGCATAAGTCATCCAGGGCTTCCAAACTGTTGGACTTTCACTTGCCCTTGTGAAATATACCAAGTCATTATCATAACTAGAGGTACATAGGGGTATATATAAAGAGAAATCGAACTTAGTTAAATCATTTCTGAATCAGTAATTGGGATGAAACGATCGCACGATTTCAGTGAGAGAGAAGAAGAAGGTAAGAGGCAGCGACGTGACGTATCGCCTCACACACGTAAAGAAGTGTTTGCTCAAATCGAAGACATGAGCGAACCTGAACCGATACCTTCCACGTCTGCGGCCAGACCGAGAGAGCATATTCCAAACCAAAGTCCACCAGTATCACCCGAAACGTATTACCACATTCGAGAGACGGAAAAACGCTCCTCTAGAAAATTTAGAACTACAGCCTACAGGTACACGGTGAAAATTAAAGATTTCAAGTCGGAAGTACCTTTGGAGAAAGCAGAAGGGTTCATCGCCGATTTGTGGGACTCTTTGTTAACCTCACTGAAACTACGATGCCAATGCAAAGAAGACGATCGCTTGACACTTTCCATTCATCACGACGGTTTGAAGTCTCCTGTTTGGATCGAGTTTAGCAGTCCATCAGAACTGACACCTTCTAAAGTCATCGACAAGATTCAACATGTGCAACAATCCAATGACAAGTTTCACATCGCCGACGGAAAAGCCACACTGTTCATGACCCACGTGTCTCTTCCCCAGGGGACAGGACGCAAAAAAGTATTATTGGTCGACAACCTTCGCAACACCAAACTAAGCCTCGTCCGAATTAACAATCCTCAAGACCAGATGTGTTTAGCCCGTGCTGTCGCAAAGACACCCTTAGCGGCATTCCAGAAATGCAAAAGTTGCAAGACGTCTTGGCTCCACGTTACACCTTGAAAGCACACCCTCAAGAAGTGCGTGGACCTCTTTTGTTTCGAGGCCACGATTTCAAAGACGGAAAATACATTCACGTCTATCATCACGATGAGCATTTTGATACCATTACCAGTATCACTGGATTCCTGGGATACAGTTACTACTGTGAAAAATGTGACTATGGTTATAACAATCGAGAACAACACAAGTATTGTGGATCAAAATGTGAGGGATGTTTGGCCTCTAAACCTTGTCTGGACAAAGGAAAAGAAAGAGTGCATTGCCCTGTTTGTCAGCGCACTTTTGTCAGTCCTACCTGTTACCAACAACATTTGAAGATGCAAGGTTCACAGCAGAGAAATGCTTGTCAACTCCTGAGATTGTGCCCTACTTGTGGACAAGGCATACGTACCAATAGTGCCAAGTTTCACGTTTGTCGAGGTAAGAAACTATGTCACATTTGTCGCCAAATCGTGGATTTGGATCACGAATGCTTCATTCAAAAATACCAACCCCAACCAGAAGATACCCAGAAAAAAGGAAATTTTATCTTTTTTGATTTCGAATGCATGCAAGAGACCGGTATTCACATTCCCAATTTCTGCGTGGCTCATCGAGCGTGCGATCAGTGTATCCAAGAGCCCATCTTTAGTCATTGCCCTCACTGTAGCAAGATTCCTCGAGGACGTGAAAAAATATTTCGAGGGTCAAACACCTTGGTCAATTTTGCCCAATGGATCTTAAACCCCATCGATGAGACGTGGAGTCCAGAAGACATCGAACGTTACGGAGATTGTCATCGCCATGCCACGGTCATGGCTCACAATTTCTCGGGATACGATGGGCAATTTCTGCTCAGATACTATACGGAACAAAGTACCGAACGTCCTAAAGTGACTTTGAACGGAGCCAAAATCATTTACATGCAAGTAGGACAAGTGCAGTTTAAAGATTCGATGAGTTACTTGGCCATGCCATTGAGTCGCATGCCTAAAACGTTTGGTATGCCAGAAATGGCTAAAGGTTATTTTCCACACTTTTTCAATACCGAAGCCAATCAACGTACCGTTCTGCCCCATTTGCCGGAGGCTCACTATTACGACCCTGACAACATGCGTACCGAACAACGAGAAGCTTTCTTCGCTTGGTACCAGACTCACGCCTCGGACCCTTTTGACTTTCAAGAAGAAATGTTAAAGTACTGTCGATCTGACGTGGACATTTTACGACGTTGCTGTGGAAAATTTCGAGAATTGTTCATGGAGTACGGAGGGATCGATCCTTTGAAAGAAGCTTGTACCATCGCCAAAGCATGTTCCTTAGTGTACCGAAAATGCTTCATGCCTGAAAATACTCTAGCTGTCATCAGTCCTCAAACGACGAACTTTGTCAAACGGCAATACTCTGTCAAAGCCCTACTTTGTCAAAGCTCCATTACTTGTGTGACAAGGAAAACAAATGGATCCAACACTCTCGCAACGGAGGAGGCGAAAAGACCATCGGAACGTATTCGGTGGATGGTTGGGACTTAAAAAACCCTCAAATTGTGTACGAGTTTAACGGATGCTTATTTCACGGATGCCCTATGTGCTACCCTCAGCGTGACACCAAAAATCAATTTTTACAACGGACTATGGAATATTTGTACCAGACAACTTGTCAACGACGTTTCAAGTTAGAACAGCAAGGATACCAGGTAGTGGAAATGTGGGAACACGAGTACGATCAGCGTTTGAAAACCGATCCCGAGTTTAAACGCATCGTAGAAAGTTACAAGTTGGTGGACCCATTGAACCCTCGGGATAGTTTGTACGGAGGACGAACGAATGCTACTTGTTTGCTGTACCAAGCGGATGAAGAGAAAGGAGAAGAAATCAAATACTTGGACGTGTGTTCGCTGTATCCGTACGTCTGCAAATATAGTCACTTTCCCGTAGGGCACCCAGAACTGATGACAGAACACATTGACTTGGACCACATACGTCAGTATGAAGGATTGATCAAGTGCAAAGTCTTGCCTCCCACAGACTTGTACCATCCCGTTTTACCTCACCATTGCCAAGGAAAACTGATGTTTCCTTTGTGTCGCACATGTGCCGAAACGTGCAACCAAGATCAACCTTGTCAACACAGCCTGGAAGAACGCGCCTTGACAGGAACGTGGGTGAGCGTGGAATTGTTTAAAGCTCTGGACCTGGGATACCGACTGTTAGAAGTGCACGAAATTTACCACTTTCCCAAGACACAACAATACCATAAGGGCAACGAGACACAGAAAGGTATTTTTGTAGACTACGTGGATGCTTTTTTAAAACTAAAACAAGAAGCTAGCGGCTATCCGTCCTGGTGCCACACTCCCAAAGACCAAAATATATTCAAAGAAAAATATCGGGAGCAGGAAGGCATCACTTTAGACCACATCGAGAAAAACGAAGGAAGGCGATCGTTTGCCAAAGTCATGCTCAATTGTTTGTGGGGTAAAATGGCACAACGACCGTCTTTACCCAAGACGGAGTATTTGTCCGAACCTTCCCGCTACTTCCAGATGATTCACGACAAAACCAAAGTCATCAAACACGTGGACGTCATTCGTGAGGACTTGATCTTAGTCAATTACGAAGAAGAACTAGACTTTGTAGAAGCCGACAAATTTGGAAATGTCATCATTGCGGCTTACGTGACAGCCCACGCTCGCTTAAAATTGTACGAAGTGTTAGAACTGCTAGGAGATCGCGTCCTGTATTTTGACACAGACAGTTGCATCTACATTCACCGACCGAACCAGTGCAACCCTACCATCGAAGGAGACCGTTTAGGAGCCTGGACCGATGAACATCCCGACGACAAGATTCTAAGTTTTGCAAGTGGTGGTCCTAAAAATTACGGCTACGAATACCGAGACCTACAAGGAGATATGCACACCGAATGTAAAGTAAAAGGATTGACTCTCAATTATCGCACCAGTCAAGTGGTGAACTTTGACGTACTACAAGAAGCCTTGCAGTCTGGACAGGATGAAACTTTTAAAGTGACTACCCACGAACCGCACAAGATCGTACGGTTAGCCACACACCAAATCGTCAGTAGGTCTTTGGAAAAAGTCTATCAAATCGTGTACCAGAAGAGAGTGCGGCTTCCCAATCACTTCACTTTACCGTACGGTCACGTCGAGATTGGGCAGCATATAAAAAGGGACATCGTCCAAGACCAATAGTTCATTGTGACTAACACTGCCAAGCGAGAAAGATGAATCATTTCACACACCAAGTATCGAGCGTAAGACTCAAGCAGATTTACGAATGAAAAGGGTACGTAATGGGAAACATCTACGCTGGGACACAAGCGATAGCTGACCAGATTTTAAACCATGTGTGTGACGGATATAGAAAGCAACATGAACTTTCTCCTATTTGATTGTTTGTTACTTGTTTTGGTTTAGCTTTTTTCTTAAAAATGGATATTAATTGTTGTATGAAAAGTAAAATTCTTATATGAAATGCGTATGCGTTGTATGTAAAGTGAGGTCTTTTTGAAGGCATACAATTTAATTATAAAAGTATTTTTTCTAGATCAAAGATTTGTTCTATGTTCAGATTTGAATGTTTTAAATGGATAGTGCTTAGACCAAAGCACAGGCCAGAGAGCCTATGTATATACTTGAATAAATGTTTTGAACCCATGTTTCTTTCTGTATGTCTATGTTTGTCCCTATCAGCCCTTTCTCCCTACAATTCTATTTTACCCTATAAATAGTTTCGACCCTCTTTAAACACAATGAAGTCACCAATGTTCAATTCCCTTAGAACTTCAGGTGAGATTCTTATGTTAAATTCCCATTGACACCAATTCTGATATATCCATGTTTAACGTTACGGTCCCATTGACGCTAAAGTGACCCAATCCTTGTCGCTATGTTCAATTCCCCATTCACTCCTAGTTACATTTCCCCATGTTAAATTCCCCTTGACGCTAGATTTGCCCAAGCCCTTTTTGACTGGATTTTCCCTTGACGCTAGAGTGCCCCCATATACTACTATCGACCAGCGATATAAAAAACCATACTAGTTAAATATAAAAAGGTAAGATGTTGGTAACAGGAAAATATGAAGCTTCCCAATCAACGAGAGATGTAAATGGTGTATGTTGATGATAAGATGTTGTAAATAAGAGGTGATATTTGCATTAAAAATATTCTAGATGATGGCATGTAAGTTATAGTTTAAAATTGAGATTTCGTTCCTTTAGGAAATCTAAAATACAAGTGATTTGTATTGTATCAAAAAGTTCCTTCATGTCATGTACATTATAGTATTTAACACGCGTAGGTTCCAGGTCGGAACACTCGGTCATAAAGTGTTTAACAGTGAATGGCTCATTGCAAGAAACGCACTCTGGTGGATCTTCACCTTTCAGTATGTGGGAGTGGGTAATGTATGTATGACCGATTCTGATTCTTGCAATGACAACCTCCTCCCTACGGATAGTTCTGTAGGAAGGAGTCCATTCTCCCAGGGTTGGTTTGATGGCATGAAGTTTGTTATTGACTGCATCATCCCATGACGCCTGCCACTTCTGACGTAGGTACTTTTTGATACAAGGTTTAAAATCAGTAAAAGGTAATTTAAAATCCGATGGTTCTTGGGATAGAGCGATCTTAGCAGCCCGGTCTGCTTCTTCATTACCTCTAATACCAATATGGCTAGGTAGCCAACAGTATACTATGTTGTAGGACTTACTAAGCTCCGAGTTTTTGACGAGAATATCGACTAGTAATGGATTATCCAGTTTTCTATGGTGTAGCGACTGAAGTACTGACAGAGAGTCACAGAAAATAATGCTATTTAAAATGCGCTTTTGTTCAATAAATTTCAGAGCAAGGTCTATTGCTCAGATTTCCGCTGAAAAATGGACGCATCGTTTGGCAAGCGCACTTTGGTTATGTGCTTGCCACTAACGAAGGCTGCAGCAGCCTTGTTATCAACTTTTGATTCATCAGTAAAAAGTTTGGTGTAGTTTTTAAAATCGTTGAGGAGTTCATGATAAGAGTTCTGGAAAACGGCAGGATTTGTCTCAGATTTTCTCCCATCGTGCAACGTAAAAATCACTTTGGGTTGCTTAAGGAGCCAAGGTGGTGTTTCCGAGACAAACGTGTTCTGAACTGTAGGGAGATTAATTTTCATAGTGTCAAAACGGGATGATATTCTGATGTGAAGGTATGGCATTTGGTTTGTTTTCGTATAAAGTTTTGTATTTTGGTTGAAAAACAGCCGAAAAAGCAGGGTTCAGAGGGTTTGATCTTAACCTAAGAGCGAACTGTATAGAAAGCATTTCTCTGCGGTGCGATAAAGGTGGTTCATTCGCTTCCGCGAGAAGGCTTTCGCATGGAGATGTCTTGAATGCTCCTAGAGCAAGTCTTATTCCTAGTGATGGGAATCGGTCAGAAATTCATAATCGATAATCGGTTCACCTTAACCAACTGATCATCGATTATAATCGGTTACTAAGAGCAAATTAAATTTTTTGTTAGTACAGTTATATCTTTGATCAAGAGTTCAGTATGTTTATAAATGTACAGGAGTAGTCTCTTTTAATGACATGTATACTTTAACCTGACAATAATATTTTATTGTGTGTTACTTTTGTTCAATGACTTGTTAAATGAACACAACTTTTTATGGCTGATCAGTCATATATCACTGAAATACTGACAATCCCCCAAAATTTGTTCATATGTGATGTGTCTATAATTTAAAGAAGGACATGATTTTCTTGTTTGTCGTTGTTTATAAATACTACAAAAGATGTTGCAATTTAACTGAAACAAATCAACAAATGTGTTTAAATTTATTAACTCTACAATTTAACAACTTGACCATGTTATAATAACTATATGTTCCTAATTATGAATCATAAGATATTTTATTTGTAGTTGTGAAGGGATTAATAAATTTCAGGTCAACTTTAGCGGCTGGGAGTTTTACTAACCTTTGTGCTTTGCATACACCTAAAAGTAGTCTCCCTTTACACACAATCGATTATGGAGTTTCACAATCGATTATCTTATTGGTTTGCTCAACCAACTGATGATCGATTATAATCGATAATCGGAACAACACTACTTATTCCCTGATGATGAATTGGGTCAAGCATTTTCAAATAAGACTTCCTAGCTGAACCATAAACAATGCATCCATAGTCTAGTATAGAACGGATAAATGTTCTATACAAATTGAGGAGGACTTTTTTTATCAGCACCCCAGTCAGTGTGCGCAATTACTTTTAGTAAATTTAAAGCTTTTAAGCATTTAGCTTTTAAATTCTTAATGTGTGGTATAAAAGTCAGTTTTCTGTCGAAGATAATACCCAAAAACTTTGTTTCCTCAACAACTGGAATAAGTGTTCCGTCCAGCGTGAGTGTAGGGTCATCATGATGTCTTCGCAATTGACAGAAATGACAAAAGACAAATAACACAAACAATACTAAAATATACAGTTAAGATGGGGAGCAATTGTGATTGTTTGGCTAGCAATGTTAAAAAGCTTATATTTACATATTAGCTTGGCATGTTTTGGTTTACTCCGGTCGTACATCACGAAAATACATTTCTTAGATTGTTTAGCCAGAACAGTGAAGATATTTTTAGGCAAATTATGAAATTAAGTTGATTGAATATCTGCATTTCTATGAATCATTGGGAGCAGAATTAACTTGTCAAAGATATCTAATATTGTTAGGAGATAAACATTTTGGTTACATAGCCAAAATACTTAGAGTGGGGAACATGACAGAGATAATATGGAAAGACATGAAAGTATTTGTTTACGATGAATCATTGTGTCAAATTTGTAGTTAATTTCGAAAAATAAATTCCATTTTTAATACGTGTCCACTATATGTAGAATTACGAAGAAAATATTTACCCACCTTTATATATAAAAATCCAACTGTATAAACCTTTATGACCTTTATATAAAAACAAACTAGTCGGATGATGTTTACTATAAAAGCCTTAAAGATTAGAGAAACCGTTGTGTCAACGACTCCTGCTACAAAAGACTCTAGAACAATATCACAAAACTTGTTCCTTGCAGGTTTTAGGGTTCCCCTAAGTTAGTTTGTTTAATTGCCATGCAGTCTATACTTGTATATACACCAATTCCAAGCATGCAATATAGAGCATTTACTTGCATTATATTTCCAATAGATACGATGCTCCTTTGTTAAGCACCAAAACATCTTTTGTACGGCATATATATTCCTACAGATCTCTCCTTGACGGCAGTGTGGAATTCGGGCAGAAAACATGGAAATTAAAAAACAGAATGTTCGGACATTGTCGTTAATTGTGTGCACGTTTACGTACCTGTTAGTTGGTGCAGCCATGTTTGACGCACTGGAGTCAACTTTTGAGAGAGAACGACGGATCGCCTTACGAAAGGAGGAAAAAGAAATCCGCACCACTTATAACATATCCGATGACGATTACGCCATTCTAAAACGCAATGTCATGAAAACAATACCGTACTACTCCGGGGTACAGTGGAAATTCGCCGGATCCTTATACTTCTCTCTGACTGTGGTAACTACAATTGGTGAGTCACAAGACTTGAATTAATTTAGCTTGTATATTCTACGAGTCTAAATAACTCTTAACAAGAGAGGTAGAAATTTGTTTGCATTTCTGCATCATAAAATTCATTAGATTGCTCTCCCTTCGAAACTTGCAGGACAGGGTAGTTCTAAGAAAGAATGTAAATTTTAATTATCTGACTCGACTAGATTAAGAAAAGAGTGACAGGGATATTAAATATTTTGTGTCACGAATGTTATGAGTACTTTTTCATTTTGATACAATGCATATATATATATATATATATATATATATATATATATATATATATATATATATATATATATATATATATATATATATATATATATATATATATATATATATATATATATATATAGTATATAAAAGATACAGAGTACATACTGTACATACATTTTATTGATATCACATACTCATATACATACTTCCATCGCAGTTTAGACTGACTACAAGAAATATCTATTGACGGAATACAATTAACTCTGCACTGCCCTGTCCTGTGTTTCCGCTACAAAGTGGTGTTCTTAACCTTTTGCAAATAATCGCAATCTACTTTGCAAATTGTTAAGTTGCTTCTTTTAGTTTTTGAGCTTCAATTTCCATTTAGATTGATTCGATAATTTAAGACTCTCTTATGATTTAAACAAGAAAGTTGGTTTTATTGAAGAGAGTAGATAGCTACAAACCACAATATGGTTAACTACTTGAACATAGTTGCTAGCGTATTAAATGAGTTGGAAATATAAACTGTGCGAAATGAGGAACAGAGAACAGGTAATTCAAACATTTAATTGCATTGACAGTTCGCCTAAGTCTTTATTATAATGTAACATTGCTACCAACCATACAAATGTTTATATCCTCCATTTCTAACTTTCCCCTTTTCGCTTGATGTGACTACATGTTTCGATCATTGAGAGGTTTAGAGACATCGTCGAAAATCCGCAACGCAGATTTTTTTTTAAAAAAAACGAAGTTTCGCTGGTATCGTTCTACGAAGGTCCAGAGTGAGATAGTGGATTAGAAAAACCGTTTTAACAACGACTCCTGCTCCATAAGACTCTAGAATAATATCACAAGATTTCCATGCACGTTTTAGGGTCCTCGTTCAATTAGTTTGTGTGATTGTGATTACTATGTATGTACTTGTATCTCACCCAATTAAAAAATGCAATAATGATTTTTTGCATCTATATATCTTTCAATAGATATGTTCTTTTGTTACCCACTATAATAATAATAATAATAATAATAATAATAATAATAATAATAATAATAATAATAATAATTATTATTATTATTATTATTATTATTATTATTATTATTATTTCAGGCGCCCGTATTTACAGGCCTTCCGATAATGCTAAGGCCTTCCAATTAAGCTCCAATAGATATGATGTTATTTTTGTACTCACTATAATTATTATTATTATTATTATTATTATTATTATTATTATTATTATTATTATTATTTATTTTTAATTTTTAATTTTTTTTCTTAAGGCGCCAGTATTTATAATCCTTCCGATAACGCTCAGGCCTTCCGATTACGCTCCAATACAAATGATGTTATTTTGTTACCCACTATTATTATTATTATTATTATTATTATTATTATTATTATTATTATTATTATTATTATTATTATTATTCACCATAAAATCTTTCACAGTTTAATTTAAAGTTAGAATAAAGAATTGATAAAGCTAATATCCGGGGAAATAGTTTCGATGATGACAATGCATTAGCAGTGTACGAGGATGATCTAATTAATTACCACTCAAAAATGAATGCCCCTTGTTTTTTATATTCCACACTTGGTGTTATCCTTTCTATGCTTGTAATAGATGAATAAAAGGTAAACCCTAGAATTTGCATCAGTTATGACATTTTGTTGTCAGTTAGCATTGTGTTTAGGTTCATCTATTGTATCTATCTAAGCAGATACAAATGGCCGATATGAAAGACTACTCTGCTTTTGCAGCAATAGCTCAAACGTGTCTCCCTAAATAAGAATCCCAGACCTTAGTGTCTGAGACCTTTATGCTGATATATCATTACTTGTCCGTCGGTCCGTCCGTCTTTCATACATTGATAAAGGTTTGCGAATAGGGTATATTCGCAAACCTTTATCAATGTATGAAAGATGGACGGACGGACGGACAAGTAATGATATATCAGCATGCACCTCTCATATGGGAGAATCAGTTCTACATTTTTCCCCTCAATTGATTTATGGTTAGACCGGCATTACAAACAAGTGCATGTTAGTACAAGTCAAAGGCCTGCATACTTACTTTTAGGGGTGGGGGTGGGTGGGGAACATGTCGTGGTTCAAGTTTTACGGATATAGACCAATTCATGTTTATAGGTGAAATCGTGGGGGGCGGAAGTACCCCACTCCACCCGTTGTCCCTATGAGCGGGCGCACATGGTACAGGTCGATATGATGGTATGTCAAGTCGCAAAAGTCTGTAAAATAATGACAGATTTTTAGTAAATTTTTAAATGTTGTGCTTTACTACTTTCTTATTTAACAAATTAAGTAAATGATAATTAATTCTAACATAACGGATAATCTAGCAGTTTTATGTGATTCTGTCTCAAGGCCGTCCATCTTTATGTTTGTAGGAAACATGTTTAAAATGCGTCTTCCTTTTAAACTTTAAACGTTAATCAGCGTGTTGTTTTCACTGGTGAACGACACAATTGTTTGGAATTATATGAGCTGGGTAAAAATAACTATTTTAAGAGATATATAATCCCAATCCAATAACTCCCTAGACTTGGAAAATGGGTTAGTATTTTACAATGATTTGCTTATACAAAGAACTGAGTCGCAGTTCGGATTTCGATGAACGGAGTATTTGGCTTTGATGGAGTTTTGTCAATAATTTTCGATTATAATACAGGTATATCAGAAAATGCAGAACTAATACTAATATAAGCATATGGGTTGACAATTTGCAAACATTTAAAAAGAATTTGAGTCATACGTCAAATTGAACTATCTGAAGGTTTCGACGGTGTTCGGTGACTACGTTTCGAAGACAATTCTCGGATTTCAGAAAAGTAAACGCTGGCATAAAGCAATGATGTAATATTAAGGAATTTGGTGGCGTAAGAGAAATTTTTAATTTACTTTCCTCTACTTTTCAGGTTATGGTCACAGCACCCCACAGACGGTGGGTGGAAAAATTGTATGCATGCTGTACGCCCTAGCTGGCATACCGCTGTGCATCATCATGTTCCAAAGTGTTGGTGAGCGACTCAATGTGTTTGTTACCTACCTTTTAAAACAAATCAAGAAATGCTTCAAGATGAAAAACGCCGAGGTGTCTGAAACAAACGTTATCCTGGTTACAATGAATCTTTCAACAATTGTGCTCACAAGCGGCGCTCTTCTTTTCTCGCATTATGAGGGATGGAATCTCGTGGATGCATTCTACTATTGTTTCATCACCCTTACAACAATAGGGTTTGGTGACTATGTGGCTCTCCAGAAAGGAGATTCCCTTCAGAAAAATCCTCAA
Organism: Unio pictorum; assembly: GCA_030141615.1. Classification (NCBI taxonomy): domain Eukaryota; kingdom Metazoa; phylum Mollusca; class Bivalvia; order Unionida; family Unionidae; genus Unio; species Unio pictorum. Next base: position 6,782,641 of record JARLTB010000065.1, read on the forward strand.
TATGTGGCCATGAGCATGATTTTCATTTTATTTGGCTTGACAGTGATATCTGCAGCTATGAATTTACTAGTTCTTCGATTTTTAACGATGAACACCGAAGATGAACGAAGGGACGAGCTGGAAGCTGCTGCAGCTGCGCAGAATGCTGTTCGTTTGGACGGTGACGTCATCACATCTAACGGGAACGTGGTCTCAAATGCACAGGAGCGGCCTGAGCAGAATGAGATTATTTCCGTTTGTTCTTGCTCGTGTTACAAATGGCGATCAAACAGAGAGAAAGTGTATGACAGACACAGCCAAAGGAAGATTTCCAATTTTTACTCTGGGAAAAGTAGCGGCACAGAAGAAATGGATTCCTTCATACCGGTCAATTACCGCAAAAGAACATCTTTATGAAAGCTTTGCTCAGTTTTATTTGTCTTGAACCAATCTGTTCCAGTGTATCATTACTAAGTGATTAAATGTGAAATTTTAAGTGATTTGTCGCAATCGAATATGGAATAACATCCAATTGAACTGCGCTTTTGTCTATTATTGGACAGAGAAGAACAATCTGAAACAGACAGAATTCGACTTCTTAAGACCAAAAGTTAGAATCCCACTAAAAATAAACGTATATGTAGACAACACAGATTATCAGCCGATATGGAGCGAATATACATGGTTTTAAATCGATTTCAATACAAATTAGAATTGATATATCTTGACATACACGTTATCAATCGGTTGTGTCCTGAAACAAACAGTAAAGAATATTTTGTGTGTGTTGTTGGTGTTTTTGGATCCTATGTGTTGCACAAAAACAAAATATCGTTTGAATTCTTATTATATAATGTTAATAAATCATAGCAAGCGAGGCTTGGATGTGAATGCCTTCGTCAACTTTCGTGTTCTTTAGATAATGCGCACGTGTTCATACAACAAGGGATGTGGACAGTACCTGCCAAAGGAAGAATTTTGTCTAGAAACAAAAAAAAAAATGTAATGATGAAAATCATTTTACGTTCGAGTGGCACTTATACAAGGATTTAAGATCTAAGTAAGTAAAGTATTATCGGAATCAACCAAATATGTTTAAATCTTTTGAACTTGTACATTCAGAAAATATTACAAATATGCGCAGCTTACGTGTTTACATATTTTAAGTCTTTGAACTGATAATCGTTTAATTCTAAATACGTGATATTCGATGAAGATCATGATGACAACAATGACGATGGCTAGTGTTATTATTATTATTATTATTATTATTATTATTATTATTATTCTAGCACTATTAGTTTATCCCCAGATAATTCTCATTTATATGAATTCTTGTTTCCCAGACGTATCTCTGTCCCAATTTGTTTACAACAGGACAATGTGTGTATATATATGCGTGTGAGGAATGAGAAGAGCGTGCTTGTGTATGTGCCTATGTCGGTGTGTACGAAACTATCGTTTTCTAGCATTGTCACATTAGGAGATATTTCGTTTCCAAACATGTATATACTTTCAATATGTATAAATATCTCCATGTTCATGTATTGTCCTATATATGTATCGAGTTTATATTTTATCAGTCCACTTGTGCTAATGGAAATAAATAAAGACTTTTCTCTATTAGAAAAATACATCCCTAGACATTTGTTAAAGTACATATAATCTACACCATTATCTTTCCTTTTACCTTAAAACATATCTAAGATTTGTACCTTACTTTTAAGAAGACTATCATAAATATTTTTCTTTGAAACTCAAATGCATTACTTAATTAATACAAGCAAAAACGCGAATGCAGCACATTGCGACAGAAAATATGCGTGTATAGAGAATTACACACTAGTAGATGTGACCCATCTTGTTATCTGAATTATAGAATAGTTTGACAGAATGTTGCAACTAATCGCAATATACCTACCATCGCATTGTTAAAGAAAAGAATATAATTTTATTGCTATCACATTGCTGACATAACTACCAATTGTTTGACAAAATCATCATTTGTAACCTTAGGAGGAAGGCTGAATATTTTAGGACTCGGACATATACATGAAATGTGTATATAATCAACCACCTTGCTGCGTTTGTAACAAGTTGAACCTGGTTGGGGTTGGATTTAGAGAAGAAACTGAAAGTTTTGTCGTGAATGAAATGTCTGTTGATCATGTAATTAAGTGTGTGTGTGTGTGTGTGTGTGTGTGTGTGTGTGTAATTTTTAACGTAGCTTTCATAATTGTTCAGTCCTATCACTACGATGTCTGCAGTGTGGCAGTTTATAGTGATGTCTAGCACTGGGTCATCATGTCGCAGATATGTAGCATGATGTCCCACATTATTCTAACACCAGGCCAACCAGTCCTAACACTAACCTCTTAATGCTGAACGCCAAGCGAGGTAGCTGTTAGTACCATTTTTGTAAGTCTTTAGGATGACTTGGCCGGGGCTCGAACCCACGACCTCCCGCTTCCGAGGCGGACGATCTTTAACCCCTAGGGCACCGGAGCAGTATGAACTATAAATCAAACACTATACTCCAAAACATCTAGCATAGGATTTAACAGAATTAAACGAGTGAATGAAGAAAATGATGTTGTTAAACTGATCTAATTAGAACACGTAACTTCGATGGGTAATCAAACAAGAATCAACGTATGGACCTTGAAAGCTAATATTGGCGTATATATGGATCTGTCACCATTAATACTAGAGTATGGAATTTAAATACACCATCAACAATGCATGTTATATCACCAAAGGTGATCAAAGTATAGAATTTATACAGAAATTTAAATAATTTTCAACAAAACGTTGGATATAATTATTACTGATTTTTCACTCGCATAGTGACATAGGAATTATTGATTTTACTCGTACATTGATATTGAATATTGAAAAAAAATCCAACATGTGTATGTCATGGCGTCCAGCTCAAGGTATTTCCACAACTCTCGTCAAATGGTCAAGGAACCACCATGCATGGCCCGCCTCTCCCAGTCTCCAGAAGTGTCCTTCAAGCGCCTTCCTATTCCAAGCAGACAACTTGGTCCCGCAAGTCTGGTCCCTCACTGCGTGAAAAATAGTATCGTATTTTGACCCAACGTCACCATCGACAGCAGGGTACGGGTAACTCGAAACTCCACAAAGTTCAACGATTTCCAGTCCAAAAGCAGCTAAAGATATATAACGACTACCGCCGTGTAATTCACGAGACACGGTTAAGTACGAAAGCAATGATATACTTGAAGCACACGCGCATATAGAATAAACAGGTTGGTACATGAAATTGTATCCAACAAGAACAATATCACTAAATTATTCGAACATTATTTACCCTTTAATATATGCAACTTATAAACGAATTTTTTTTCTCTAATAAGTTATAAAGACTTAAAACAGAAATAGTCTATCTGATAGCACGATGTTATGTGACATAGGTGTGACTATCTGTAAAATGTATTACAGATAGTTGAACATCCAAAATATCAAACAATTATATCACATAACGGGGATAGAGAAAAACATGTGCAATTGTTTATTTCACATACTTCTACAGTTGAAGTTTGCTCTCATGAAGGTTATTGGTATATTCATTTTTCAACATACCATCAATACGGGGTTTGGTTTGGCAAAGTATCTGTAAGATATATTTTTGTATAGGGTGTTCTCTACCGTTGAACATCCAAAATATCAAACAATTATATCACATAACGCGGATAGAGAAAAACAAGTGCAATTGTTTATTTCACATACTTCTACAGATGAAGTTTGCTCTCATGAAGGTTATTGGTATATTTATTTTTCAACATACCATCAATACGGGGTTTGGTTTGGCAAAGTATCAGTAAGATATATTTTTGTAGAGGGTGTTCTCTCCCGTTGATCTTTGCAGACCACTTGGGGAGGCCCTCCTGCCCTATTGTTATATGTTTGTGTGTGATATATATCGAAAAAATGTTACTTTTTTAATGATATTTTTTATTTGCATTTATTTACTTGTTATAAAGATTTGGATTTGATTTTGTTTAATTGTAATTGAATTTTTTTTATAAATGTTGTTATTATATATTCCAAATTCTTCTTCCAGACATTCATCATGGTCCATGTAATCTTCCATCAATTATTGATCTTTTTCTCTTCTTTTCCTTCGTTTTTCTTTTCTTCTTATTGCTCTTTATTTCTTGGTGGAATATTTGTTCTTCTGTCATATATTCTTGTGATGTTCCAGTTTTTACAGATTCTTCTTCATTATTTTCCCCCATATTGCTGTTTTTTTTTCCAATTCCTTTTGTTTACTTTGTTGTTTTTTGGGGTTTTTTTTATTGTCCTTTAAAATCTGTTCGTTCCTAACTCATGTTGTTGCTGTTGTTGTCGTGATTTCTGTATCTCCTTGAGTTTTTAGTTTTTCGTCTCCTTAGATTGTTGGTGGTGTTGTTGTTGTACCTTTCTCTGTATCACCATACTTTAGTTCGGTTGTGTCTTTTCCATTATTTTTAACTTGTGTTGCTCTGCTTCTCTTCTCTGATTTTTAGCTTGATTCATAATTGTTTCCTGTTGTTTCTGTAGCTGGTTCTGCTGCTGGTTCTGAATCTGCGTGGGTGTTTGCTTTTCAGTTATTGTTTGTTCGTTTTTGGTGGTCTGCATCTGAGTTTGTGGGTTATACCATTTCTTCTGCGCTTTTTTGACACCTATTGCACTTCCTGTGGTATATACATCCTTTATACCATGCTTTGGGTATGAATCCGTGTATATAGAATGCCCATTTTATAGCTCTGAGCTTGGTCTTTTCAATTTCCAGTATCCTGGTTCCGTAGTAGATTGTGAACCCTGGAACTGTAAAGAGTCTTGATTTCGCTACTTTAACCTCACATTTTTCCTCAAAACACTCTACTGTGTTCTGTGACAAGATATATTTATCTCGGTTTGAGAGATAAGCCACAGAAAAGAAATTGCACTCAAAAGAAAATGATAACCAATATCGAATTTTAAAAAAAACAACAAAAAACACAACTAATAATGATATTAGAGTACAAAAACTAATTATAAACATATATTTCATTTTTTTTCGATTCATTAACATAGACATGGAACTATCGAAATAAAAAAGTGGCTTATTATTGTTATATCCGTTACTTTACAACTAACACCTGAATTTGTTTAATTCATTATTGCACTTTCACACGAGCTGCCTCAAACGTGAAAGAGAATTAATATATATATATATATATATATATATATATATATATATATATATATATATATATATATATATATATATATATATATATATATATATATATATATATATATATATATATATATATATATATATATATATATATATATATATATATATATATATATATATATTAGAAGTCTCAGAGTCTCAGGTTCTAATCCCGGCCGAATCATGCCAAAGACTTTAAAAATGGTCTGGTGTCAGGATAATGTGACTCAGTTGGACTTCATGCTAAATGTCTGTGGCATGATGTTCTATTGCTAGACATCAATATAAACTGTAACACTGCAGACATCGTAGCAATATGACTGAAAAATTGTTAAAGCTACTTTAAAAATCCCAATCATACACACACACACACACACACACACACACACAAACATTAGGATGCTCAATCTAACAATACTATCACGCTCAAACTGCATGACGTAAGCTTCAATTTAAGAATATATGATTTTTTCATATTGGGTTATATTTTAAAGTATTCTTTAAATTTAAATCATACCCAGTATAAGGATAGGATAATAATGTCATCTAAGTTAGTTGCAGGAGATGTTTCTTCATGCCATTCTGAAACTCTAAATGCCAATACATATCGTTATCCATTTAAAGTTCGGGCTTTTGCCTATTGTTTGCAAATTGTTCCCAGGATCAGTAATTATATAATATTTATTACTTTTCGTGCATTACATGTGTTAGATCAACATGAAACAAGTACAATTTATACAGAGGAATGAAAGAAGAGGCAACTCTTACAATTCAATTCTGCCGACTTGGTTATCTAAAGTCAAGTATCGGAACTATAAATCGATCTGGGATCGAATTTGGCTCTGTGCCTTTTAAATATGAAGTTGGATTATATGTTGTCGTAGGTCTTAACGCCATTTTTCAGCACACAATAGGCTATACATGGCGGCCAGTATTATTGGTGGAGGAAGATGCCGGGGAAACCTACGGAAAGAACCACCTATCCACGTGAAGCTACTGGCAAGATGTCTCACATACGCACATTAGCCGAATCTTAGATTCGAATCCACACACAGACGTGAGATGACAGTGATCCGTAACTCGGCCGCTCGGGGCTCCTAGTTGGATGATATATATATATATATATATATATATATATATATATATATATATATATATATATATATATATATATATATATATCGAGGTCTGACCCATTAAAAGTAACGATATAGGATATAGTTACACTAAACGTTTGATTTACATTCTTGCCATAGCATCCTAAATACTAGTGATGAAACAAACTGCACGCAAGAGAATCGTTGGCTGCAGCCGCCACCATCAAACGGGACGAAGGTCTCTATATGCAAATGATGATGTAATTGTTTACTAAATCAGAAACGTGGTCGCGATAAGTTCGTGTTTGCAATTTCTTATGTCGTTTCACCTGTTAATGGTAAAATATAAAATGTATTATACACAACAGCGAACGAGTTCAGAATAAAGACAACTTTGAGTTTTCTCAAATGAACTCATATTTACAAAGCAATTAACGAATTGACGATCTGATATGTAAACGTTCATATTATGGATGTTTTCCTCCACTCCACCCCCGCCGCTTTCGTCCTGGTTGGTGCAAAGAGAAAAATATTAGAGTTTATAATTATACTAACTCACATAATTTTCTTTTTTTATGAAACTGTTTTGGAAACGCAAATCTGGAGCGGTTGACATTCACACCATTTCCACTGCTACTTTCCTTTTGTCTTGCAAGTAAATCTTGTACTTTGTATCGTTAATGGTGCAGCCATCTATCCGATGTGTTTGCATTGGTGTTTTAACTTTTAATCCAGTCTAATGTCTCGAGGTGCAGGATTTTCCAGGTATAATTATAAAATATAACGGCCAAATCTCGGGCTTTGTAGAAATTGAACATTTGTAGTCATTAGCAAGTATATGCAATACATAAGAAGAAAACGCTGCGAGTAACATAATAAAAATAAACGTCTGATCATTTCGATGTCTCGCCTTTGGTACCCTGCGCGCTTTTTACAACAGATTGCATCAAATTAAACTGCATAGCTGGAAAACTCCTACCGAACGGTAAATCAAGACAAGTGTATGTGATGTGGAATTAACCTAGCTGTAATGATTTCAGTCATATTTCTACGATGTCTGCAGTGTGGCAGTCTATAGTGATGTCTAGCACTGGGGCATAATACCGCAGACATGTGCATCATGTCCCACCCAGTTAACATTATCCTGACACCAGGCCGACCAGTACTGACAGTAAAGTTTACTTAAAGCTAAGCGCTGTGTGAGGCATCTGCTAGTTATATTTTTATAAGTCTTTGGAATGACTCAGTCGGGATTCGAACTTTCGACATTCCGCATCGAGGCGGACGCTCCAAGAATTAGACTAACTGAACGATGAAAGTCATGAGACATCCGCGAAAATTGCTGAGATCATTTTGGTATCTTTAAGACTTGATTGCCTGCAAAATAAATGTTTAGGCAAATCTATCAAATATGTCACGTACCAGAATCTTTCGTGTATTGCACCTTTTACTTCCACCCGCACCACAACAATCCCTTCCTTCCCACATCTTGGGGTATATGTGGATATTGGATAATGGACTGACAATAAAGACGGTACCAGTATCTCTTATGCGGGCCGGATACAAAATTATATATTGTCGCAATAGATGAAGCTCAAAAAGAACTCATGCTGCACATATAAAAATAAGTCAATAACCTTTCAGAGTTTGTCTATTGTCATTTCTGCTATATTCTATAATTAATAGCTTTCTGTTTTGGCGTGGATAATGTTTCTCGAAAGACCGGCAATTATAAGTAGCTATCCAATTTCGTAATCTGTATATTCATGCTCCGTACTCCGAATTGTTTCTGAGCACACCACTTAACTGAACGCCCCGAGTGGCCGAGTGGTCTAAAGCGTTGTCCGTTACGGATCACTGCCATCTCACCTCTGTCTGCGTGGGTTCGAGTCTAAGATTCAGCTAATGTAGTTATGTGAGAAAGCTTGCCAGTAGCTTCTCGTGGTTCGGTGGTTCTTTCCGGGGGTTTTCAGGTTTCTTACTCCGCCATAAATACTGGCTGCCATGTATAGCATATATTGTGCTGAAAAATGGCGTTAAACCATAAAAAACAAACAAACTTAACTGAACACGCTTTTGTGCACTTTGTGGAGTAAATATCACCTGTGAACCACTCATGTGTAACCTTTAAATCATAATCATTCTGTGAACATATTGTTGTGTAACATTTAGACCACAATATTTCTGTGAGCACACGCCTTTATAATGATTATGACCGCACAAAATCAAGATTTTGTAAAGATGAACATTACACGTCTGACGTAATTTCTTCCTTTTCACTTAAATTGGCTTCCAAAGAGATTTATTCTGTATTTAGTTATTTATTCAGATTTCAAAAACTAGAGCATATGACGTTTGCGAGATTACAACATTTAACTTTTCTGACCGAGGGTAATTTGCATATAAATGTCAGACTATCTGTAAATATTTACCGATCAAGTTTTGTTCAGCATCGACATAATGGACCGAAAGAGGTATATGTTTTATGATTTGTACTCAAATAATAAAAGCTATACTTTTCTTTAACCTTTTTTCTCATTGGTTTTACTCTTTTTATGTCTTGGCCACAATCACATTGTCCACCCATTCGTCCTTCACACAGTCCTTTGAGAGTAACAACTTTTTTATTAATATGATCCGAAAACTCGAGTTCATACGTTCGTGGTGTGATACCCTTATCAATTCCCAGTTTGAGATGCGCACATTCCGCTCGGATGCTATCGATCGATATGGAAATGGTTGCAATTATTCTGACGGCATCGGAATTTTTCCGACATTACTTGAGGGATATCATCTGCAAGATCAGTTGTTAGAAATGGTGTTCTGTGGAAAATGCTTCATGAAGTATATATAAATATATTTAACAATTTCGTAAAATGGAAAATACAAAGGAGGAGTTTGTCATATAGCTTCACCAACGTAAGTAAGAGACAATTTACAAGATAAAATCAGCAACATATTTTAATAGCTAAATTGAATTGTTCAGCTAGCTATTTATGAAAGAATGGAGATTAACGTAAATATAGATCTGTATTGAATCGGACATCTTAAAATTGCATTAACTATCACTCAGTTTTGTAAAGTTATCGAGCATGAAATGTATTGGTGTTACAGATCCCGAACGAGAGCCTAAACAGTCAACACAATCAATTCCTTATTGCAGTCGATGGCATGCATTTCAAGAAAATCGAAAGATAATCCTATGATCACATCAGATTTGGTATTTAAATGGGGAAGAGGTCTGATTCTACGACTCTTTTACGTATGCCAATAATTAATTACTCTGTGATAAAGCATTTTAAACATTTATGAGGCAGTTTAATTACGTATTTAATCAAGTAAGCTGAAGAGCTCTTCTGAGCTTATCTAATTAGGTACCCTATTCCTTGCAATTTTGAAAAAATAGTTCATCGACTAACTTGAATGTTCTTATTTGCCAAAACACTACGTGCGTCATCGGTGAATTAAAACAAAAAGAGTAAGGGAACGCAATCCCACGCGTGCCCAAAGCACTACACTACACCCTGGTCAGTATTGCACATGAGAATGTGATATAAAAACAGAAACTGTACATAAAATGCACACGTTCCATGAAGAATATTTGTTGTAAACAACAAGGGTAACATCTTGTAACTAAGTTAGTCATTACCCACAAAATATAATAAAAATCTGTTATCTCATTTTTAAAATTTTACTTATCTGAAACAGACTATTTTTATTTCGTCTCAGAAATCAATTCGACCTTAAAGGCATCAGATTGCAGTATTTTATATTCATTTTGTTTGCTACAGTTGGCTATGTTTGTAAAGATTGGCAATACAATGGAATAGTCACCTCTCTTCTTAAGAAATGATATCAGGCAATTTTTGTTTCAATTGACATGGATTAAGAAAATATACTAAATTATATTTATTTTATTTTTCACGCCATTTTTCGATTATAGTTATTTTTCAGGTATGTTTCGTAATTTCAATATATTTGTTACAGTATTCATTCATATTTATCACACACACACACACGCGCGCGCGCGGATCATGATCCGCTCACTTTTGAGGCAACTAATGGGGACAACCCTTTTGCCTAAAGATACGACGCGTGATAATTTCGACTCCATATAAAGTTTTGCATTTCTTGACAAAGCATGTTAACGTCAAATATTTCCCTTCGTACTTAGGGATTTTGGCCTTCTGGGACTTGATCTCCGGCACGTGTGTCTTTTGGAGGAAAACTGAACATGGCGACACATGACCTGAATTGTACTTACATTCAATTGAATCAAATTCATATATACATATAGGCATACATATGGTATGTTATATTTCCATCTTGATGTAAAATCATCATGGAAACAAAGTAAAGTTACTCACTTCTAACGCTTTAAAGTAGATTCATCACATTTGTTAGATATTAACATGTTTTTGAATAGTATATATATATATATATATATATATATATATATATATATATATATATTTCAGATATAACTGATGCCATAAACCATCTATCCTTGACCTTCACTGTGGAATTTAGACAGAATAATGGAAATGAAAAAACAGAATGTTCGGACATTGTCCTTGATTGTGTGCACATTTGCTTACCTGTTAACTGGTGCAGCCGTGTTTGACGCACTGGAATCAGCTTTAGAGGGAGAACGACGCATCGCCTTACGGAATGAAGAAAAAGAACTCCGCACCTCTTATAATATCTCCGATGACGATTACGCCATTCTAAAACGTAACGTCATGAAAACAATACCGTACTACTTTGGGTTGCTTAAGGAGCCAAGGTGGTGTTTCCGAGACAAACGTGTTCTGAACTGTAGGGAGATTAATTTTCATAGTGTCAAAACGGGATGATATTCTGATGTGAAGGTATGGCATTTGGTTTGTTTTCGTATAAAGTTTTGTATTTTGGTTGAAAAACAGCCGAAAAAGCAGGGTTCAGAGGGTTTGATCTTAACCTAAGAGCGAACTGTATAGAAAGCATTTCTCTGCGGTGCGATAAAGGTGGTTCATTCGCTTCCGCGAGAAGGCTTTCGCATGGAGATGTCTTGAATGCTCCTAGAGCAAGTCTTATTCCTAGTGATGGGAATCGGTCAGAAATTCATAATCGATAATCGGTTCACCTTAACCAACTGATCATCGATTATAATCGGTTACTAAGAGCAAATTAAATTTTTTGTTAGTACAGTTATATCTTTGATCAAGAGTTCAGTATGTTTATAAATGTACAGGAGTAGTCTCTTTTAATGACATGTATACTTTAACCTGACAATAATATTTTATTGTGTGTTACTTTTGTTCAATGACTTATTAAATGAACACAACTTTTTATGGCTGATCAGTCATATATCACTGAAATACTGACAATCCCCCAAAATTTGTTCATATGTGATGTGTCTATAATTTAAAGAAGGACATGATTTTCTTGTTTGTCGTTGTTTATAAATACTACAAAAGATGTTGCAATTTAACTGAAACAAATCAACAAATGTGTTTAAATTTATTAACTCTACAATTTAACAACTTGACCATGTTATAATAACTATATGTTCCTAATTATGAATCATAAGATATTTTATTTGTAGTTGTGAAGGGATTAATAAATTTCAGGTCAACTTTAGCGGCTGGGAGTTTTACTAACCTTTGTGCTTTGCATACACCTAAAAGTAGTCTCCCTTTACACACAATCGATTATGGAGTTTCACAATCGATTATCTTATTGGTTTGCTCAACCAACTGATGATCGATTATAATCGATAATCGGAACAACACTACTTATTCCCTGATGATGAATTGGGTCAAGCATTTTCAAATAAGACTTCCTAGCTGAACCATAAACAATGCATCCATAGTCTAGTATAGAACGGATAAATGTTCTATACAAATTGAGGAGGACTTTTTTTATCAGCACCCCAGTCAGTGTGCGCAATTACTTTTAGTAAATTTAAAGCTTTTAAGCATTTAGCTTTTAAATTCTTAATGTGTGGTATAAAAGTCAGTTTTCTGTCGAAGATAATACCCAAAAACTTTGTTTCCTCAACAACTGGAATAAGTGTTCCGTCCAGCGTGAGTGTAGGGTCATCATGATGTCTTCGCAATTGACAGAAATGACAAAAGACAAATAACACAAACAATACTAAAATATACAGTTAAGATGGGGAGCAATTGTGATTGTTTGGCTAGCAATGTTAAAAAGCTTATATTTACATATTAGCTTGGCATGTTTTGGTTTACTCCGGTCGTACATCACGAAAATACATTTCTTAGATTGTTTAGCCAGAACAGTGAAGATATTTTTAGGCAAATTATGAAATTAAGTTGATTGAATATCTGCATTTCTAGGAATCATTGGGAGCAGAATTAACTTGTCAAAGATATCTAATATTGTTAGGAGATAAACATTTTGGTTACATAGCCAAAATACTTAGAGTGGGGAACATGACAGAGATAATATGGAAAGACATGAAAGTATTTGTTTACGATGAATCATTGTGTCAAATTTGTAGTTAATTTCGAAAAATAAATTCCATTTTTAATACGTGTCCACTATATGTAGAATTACGAAGAAAATATTTACCCACCTTTATATATAAAAATCCAACTGTATAAACCTTTATGACCTTTATATAAAAACAAACTAGTCGGATGATGTTTACTATAAAAGCCTTAAAGATTAGAGAAACCGTTGTGTCAACGACTCCTGCTACAAAAGACTCTAGAACAATATCACAAAACTTGTTCCTTGCAGGTTTTAGGGTTCCCCTAAGTTAGTTTGTTTAATTGCCATGCAGTCTATACTTGTATATACACCAATTCCAAGCATGCAATATAGAGCATTTTCTTGCATTATATTTCCAATAGATACGATGCTCCTTTGTTAAGCACCAAAACATCTTTTGTACGGCATATATATTCCTACAGATCTCTCCTTGACGGCAGTGTGGAATTCGGGCAGAAAACATGGAAATTAAAAAACAGAATGTTCGGACATTGTCGTTAATTGTGTGCACGTTTACGTACCTGTTAGTTGGTGCAGCCATGTTTGACGCACTGGAGTCAACTTTTGAGAGAGAACGACGGATCGCCTTACGAAAGGAGGAAAAAGAAATCCGCACCACTTATAACATATCCGATGACGATTACGCCATTCTAAAACGCAATGTCATGAAAACAATACCGTACTACTCCGGGGTACAGTGGAAATTCGCCGGATCCTTATACTTCTCTCTGACTGTGGTAACTACAATTGGTGAGTCACAAGACTTGAATTAATTTAGCTTGTATATTCTACGAGTCTAAATAACTCTTAACAAGAGAGGTAGAAATTTGTTTGCATTTCTGCATCATAAAATTCATTAGATTGCTCTCCCTTCGAAACTTAATATAATTATTATTATTATTATTATTATTATTATTATTATTTCAGGCGCCCGTATTTACAGGCCTTCCGATAATGCTAAGGCCTTCCAATTAAGCTCCAATAGATATGATGTTATTTTTGTACTCACTATAATTATTATTATTATTATTATTATTATTATTATTATTATTATTATTATTATTTATTTTTAATTTTTAATTTTTTTTCTTAAGGCGCCAGTATTTATAATCCTTCCGATAACGCTCAGGCCTTCCGATTACGCTCCAATACAAATGATGTTATTTTGTTACCCACTATTATTATTATTATTATTATTATTATTATTATTATTATTATTATTATTATTATTATTATTATTATTATTCACCATAAAATCTTTCACAGTTTAATTTAAAGTTAGAATAAAGAATTGATAAAGCTAATATCCGGGGAAATAGTTTCGATGATGACAATGCATTAGCAGTGTACGAGGATGATCTAATTAATTACCAATCAAAAATGAATGCCCCTTGTTTTTTATATTCCACACTTGGTGTTATCCTTTCTATGCTTGTAATAGATGAATAAAAGGTAAACCCTAGAATTTGCATCAGTTATGACATTTTGTTGTCAGTTAGCATTGTGTTTAGGTTCATCTATTGTATCTATCTAAGCAGATACAAATGGCCGATATGAAAGACTACTCTGCTTTTGCAGCAATAGCTCAAACGTGTCTCCCTAAATAAGAATCCCAGACCTTAGTGTCTGAGACCTTTATGCTGATATATCATTACTTGTCCGTCCGTCCGTCCGTCTTTCATACATTGATAAAGGTTTGCGAATAAGGTATATTCGCAAACCTTTATCAATGTATGAAAGATGGACGGACGGACGGACAAGTAATGATATATCAGCATGCACCTCTCATATGGGAGAATCAGTTCTACATTTTTCCCCTCAATTGATTTATGGTTAGACCGGCATTACAAACAAGTGCATGTTAGTACAAGTCAAAGGCCTGCATACTTACTTTTAGGGGTGGGGGTGGGTGGGGAACATGTCGTGGTTCAAGTTTTACGGATATAGACCAATTCATGTTTATAGGTGAAATCGTGGGGGGCGGAAGTACCCCACTCCACCCGTTGTCCCTATGAGCGGGCGCACATGGTACAGGTCGATATGATGGTATGTCAAGTCGCAAAAGTCTGTAAAATAATGACAGATTTTTAGTAAATTTTTAAATGTTGTGCTTTACTACTTTCTTATTTAACAAATTAAGTAAATGATAATTAATTCTAACATAACGGATAATCTAGCAGTTTTATGTGATTCTGTCTCAAGGCCGTCCATCTTTATGTTTGTAGGAAACATGTTTAAAATGCGTCTTCCTTTTAAACTTTAAACGTTAATCAGCGTGTTGTTTTCACTGGTGAACGACACAATTGTTTGGAATTATATGAGCTGGGTAAAAATAACTATTTTAAGAGATATATAATCCCAATCCAATAACTCCCTAGACTTGGAAAATGGGTTAGTATTTTACAATGATTTGCTTATACAAAGAACTGAGTCGCAGTTCGGATTTCGATGAACGGAGTATTTGGCTTTGATGGAGTTTTGTCAATAATTTTCGATTATAATACAGGTATATCAGAAAATGCAGAACTAATACTAATATAAGCATATGGGTTGACAATTTGCAAACATTTAAAAAGAATTTGAGTCATACGTCAAATTGAACTATCTGAAGGTTTCGACGGTGTTCGGTGACTACGTTTCGAAGACAATTCTCGGATTTCAGAAAAGTAAACGCTGGCATAAAGCAATGATGTAATATTAAGGAATTTGGTGGCGTAAGAGAAATTTTTAATTTACTTTCCTCTACTTTTCAGGTTATGGTCACAGCACCCCACAGACGGTGGGTGGAAAAATTGTATGCATGCTGTACGCCCTAGCTGGCATACCGCTGTGCATCATCATGTTCCAAAGTGTTGGTGAGCGACTCAATGTGTTTGTTACCTACCTTTTAAAACAAATCAAGAAATGCTTCAAGATGAAAAACGCCGAGGTGTCTGAAACAAACGTTATCCTGGTTACAATGAATCTTTCAACAATTGTGCTCACAAGCGGCGCTCTTCTTTTCTCGCATTATGAGGGATGGAATCTCGTGGATGCATTCTACTATTGTTTCATCACCCTTACAACAATAGGGTTTGGTGACTATGTGGCTCTCCAGAAAGGAGATTCCCTTCAGAAAAATCCTCAATATGTGGCCATGAGCATGATTTTCATTTTATTTGGCTTGACAGTGATATCTGCAGCTATGAATTTACTAGTTCTTCGATTTTTAACGATGAACACCGAAGATGAACGAAGGGACGAGCTGGAAGCTGCTGCAGCTGCGCAGAATGCTGTTCGTTTGGACGGTGACGTCATCACATCTAACGGGAACGTGGTCTCAAATGCACAGGAGCGGCCTGAGCAGAATGAGATTATTTCCGTTTGTTCTTGCTCGTGTTACAAATGGCGATCAAACAGAGAGAAAGTGTATGACAGACACAGCCAAAGGAAGATTTCCAATTTTTACTCTGGGAAAAGTAGCGGCACAGAAGAAATGGATTCCTTCATACCGGTCAATTACCGCAAAAGAACATCTTTATGAAAGCTTTGCTCAGTTTTATTTGTCTTGAACCAATCTGTTCCAGTGTATCATTACTAAGTGATTAAATGTGAAATTTTAAGTGATTTGTCGCAATCGAATATGGAATAACATCCAATTGAACTGCGCTTTTGTCTATTATTGGACAGAGAAGAACAATCTGAAACAGACAGAATTCGACTTCTTAAGACCAAAAGTTAGAATCCCACTAAAAATAAACGTATATGTAGACAACACAGATTATCAGCCGATATGGAGCGAATATACATGGTTTTAAATCGATTTCAATACAAATTAGAATTGATATATCTTGACATACACGTTATCAATCGGTTGTGTCCTGAAACAAACAGTAAAGAATATTTTGTGTGTGTTGTTGGTGTTTTTGGATCCTATGTGTTGCACAAAAACAAAATATCGTTTGAATTCTTATTATATAATGTTAATAAATCATAGCAAGCGAGGCTTGGATGTGAATGCCTTCGTCAACTTTCGTGTTCTTTAGATAATGCGCACGTGTTCATACAACAAGGGATGTGGACAGTACCTGCCAAAGGAAGAATTTTGTCTAGAAACAAAAAAAAAAATGTAATGATGAAAATCATTTTACGTTCGAGTGGCACTTATACAAGGATTTAAGATCTAAGTAAGTAAAGTATTATCGGAATCAACCAAATATGTTTAAATCTTTTGAACTTGTACATTCAGAAAATATTACAAATATGCGCAGCTTACGTGTTTACATATTTTAAGTCTTTGAACTGATAATCGTTTAATTCTAAATACGTGATATTCGATGAAGATCATGATGACAACAATGACGATGGCTAGTGTTATTATTATTATTATTATTATTATTATTATTATTATTATTATTATTATTATTCTAGCACTATTAGTTTATCCCCAGATAATTCTCATTTATATGAATTCTTGTTTCCCAGACGTATCTCTGTCCCAATTTGTTTACAACAGGACAATGTGTGTATATATATGCGTGTGAGGAATGAGAAGAGCGTGCTTGTGTATGTGCCTATGTCGGTGTGTACGAAACTATCGTTTTCTAGCATTGTCACATTAGGAGATATTTCGTTTCCAAACATGTATATACTTTCAATATGTATAAATATCTCCATGTTCATGTATTGTCCTATATATGTATCGAGTTTATATTTTATCAGTCCACTTGTGCTAATGGAAATAAATAAAGACTTTTCTCTATTAGAAAAATACATCCCTAGACATTTGTTAAAGTACATATAATCTACACCATTATCTTTCCTTTTACCTTAAAACATATCTAAGATTTGTACCTTACTTTTAAGAAGACTATCATAAATATTTTTCTTTGAAACTCAAATGCATTACTTAATTAATACAAGCAAAAACGCGAATGCAGCACATTGCGACAGAAAATATGCGTGTATAGAGAATTACACACTAGTAGATGTGACCCATCTTGTTATCTGAATTATAGAATAGTTTGACAGAATGTTGCAACTAATCGCAATATACCTACCATCGCATTGTTAAAGAAAAGAATATAATTTTATTGCTATCACATTGCTGACATAACTACCAATTGTTTGACAAAATCATCATTTGTAACCTTAGGAGGAAGGCTGAATATTTTAGGACTCGGACATATACATGAAATGTGTATATAATCAACCACCTTGCTGCGTTTGTAACAAGTTGAACCTGGTTGGGGTTGGATTTAGAGAAGAAACTGAAAGTTTTGTCGTGAATGAAATGTCTGTTGATCATGTAATTAAGTGTGTGTGTGTGTGTGTGTGTGTGTGTGTGTGTGTAATTTTTAACGTAGCTTTCATAATTGTTCAGTCCTATCACTACGATGTCTGCAGTGTGGCAGTTTATAGTGATGTCTAGCACTGGGTCATCATGTCGCAGATATGTAGCATGATGTCCCACATTATTCTAACACCAGGCCAACCAGTCCTAACACTAACCTCTTAATGCTGAACGCCAAGCGAGGTAGCTGTTAGTACCATTTTTGTAAGTCTTTAGGATGACTTGGCCGGGGCTCGAACCCACGACCTCCCGCTTCCGAGGCGGACGATCTTTAACCCCTAGGGCACCGGAGCAGTATGAACTATAAATCAAACACTATACTCCAAAACATCTAGCATAGGATTTAACAGAATTAAACGAGTGAATGAAGAAAATGATGTTGTTAAACTGATCTAATTAGAACACGTAACTTCGATGGGTAATCAAACAAGAATCAACGTATGGACCTTGAAAGCTAATATTGGCGTATATATGGATCTGTCACCATTAATACTAGAGTATGGAATTTAAATACACCATCAACAATGCATGTTATATCACCAAAGGTGATCAAAGTATAGAATTTATACAGAAATTTAAATAATTTTCAACAAAACGTTGGATATAATTATTACTGATTTTTCACTCGCATAGTGACATAGGAATTATTGATTTTACTCGTACATTGATATTGAATATTGAAAAAAAATCCAACATGTGTATGTCATGGCGTCCAGCTCAAGGTATTTCCACAACTCTCGTCAAATGGTCAAGGAACCACCATGCATGGCCCGCCTCTCCCAGTCTCCAGAAGTGTCCTTCAAGCGCCTTCCTATTCCAAGCAGACAACTTGGTCCCGCAAGTCTGGTCCCTCACTGCGTGAAAAATAGTATCGTATTTTGACCCAACGTCACCATCGACAGCAGGGTACGGGTAACTCGAAACTCCACAAAGTTCAACGATTTCCAGTCCAAAAGCAGCTAAAGATATATAACGACTACCGCCGTGTAATTCACGAGACACGGTTAAGTACGAAAGCAATGATATACTTGAAGCACACGCGCATATAGAATAAACAGGTTGGTACATGAAATTGTATCCAACAAGAACAATATCACTAAATTATTCGAACATTATTTACCCTTTAATATATGCAACTTATAAACGAATTTTTTTTCTCTAATAAGTTATAAAGACTTAAAACAGAAATAGTCTATCTGATAGCACGATGTTATGTGACATAGGTGTGACTATCTGTAAAATGTATTACAGATAGTTGAACATCCAAAATATCAAACAATTATATCACATAACGGGGATAGAGAAAAACATGTGCAATTGTTTATTTCACATACTTCTACAGTTGAAGTTTGCTCTCATGAAGGTTATTGGTATATTCATTTTTCAACATACCATCAATACGGGGTTTGGTTTGGCAAAGTATCTGTAAGATATATTTTTGTATAGGGTGTTCTCTACCGTTGAACATCCAAAATATCAAACAATTATATCACATAACGCGGATAGAGAAAAACAAGTGCAATTGTTTATTTCACATACTTCTACAGATGAAGTTTGCTCTCATGAAGGTTATTGGTATATTTATTTTTCAACATACCATCAATACGGGGTTTGGTTTGGCAAAGTATCAGTAAGATATATTTTTGTAGAGGGTGTTCTCTCCCGTTGATCTTTGCAGACCACTTGGGGAGGCCCTCCTGCCCTATTGTTATATGTTTGTGTGTGATATATATCGAAAAAATGTTACTTTTTTAATGATATTTTTTATTTGCATTTATTTACTTGTTATAAAGATTTGGATTTGATTTTGTTTAATTGTAATTGAATTTTTTTTATAAATGTTGTTATTATATATTCCAAATTCTTCTTCCAGACATTCATCATGGTCCATGTATTCTTCCATCATTTATTGATCTTTTTCTCTTCTTTTCCTTCGTTTTTCTTTTCTTCTTATTGCTCTTTATTTCTTGGTGGAATATTTGTTCTTCTGTCATATATTCTTGTGATGTTCCAGTTTTTACAGATTCTTCTTCATTATTTTCCCCCATATTGCTGGTTTTTTTTCCAATTCCTTTTGTTTACTTTGTTGTTTTTTGGGGGGTTTTTTATTGTCCTTTAAAATCTGTTCGTTCCTAACTCATGTTGTTGCTGTTGTTGTCGTGATTTCTGTATCTCCTTGAGTTTTTAGTTTTTCGTCTCCTTAGATTGTTGGTGGTGTTGTTGTTGTACCTTTCTCTGTATCACCATACTTTAGTTCGGTTGTGTCTTTTCCATTATTTTTAACTTGTGTTGCTCTGCTTCTCTCCTCTGATTTTTAGCTTGATTCATAATTGTTTCCTGTTGTTTCTGTAGCTGGTTCTGCTGCTGGTTCTGAATCTGCGTGGGTGTTTGCTTTTCAGTTATTGTTTGTTCGTTTTTGGTGGTCTGCATCTGAGTTTGTGGGTTATACCATTTCTTCTGCGCTTTTTTGACACCTATTGCACTTCCTGTGGTATATACATCCTTTATACCATGCTTTGGGTATGAATCCGTGTATATAGAATGCCCATTTTATAGCTCTGAGCTTGGTCTTTTCAATTTCCAGTATCCTGGTTCCGTAGTAGATTGTGAACCCTGGAACTGTAAAGAGTCTTGATTTCGCTACTTTAACCTCACATTTTTCCTCAAAACACTCTACTGTGTTCTGTGACAAGATATATTTATCTCGGTTTGAGAGATAAGCCACAGAAAAGAAATTGCACTCAAAAGAAAATGATAACCAATATCGAATTTTAAAAAAAACAACAAAAAACACAACTAATAATGATATTAGAGTACAAAAACTAATTATAAACATATATTTCATTTTTTTTCGATTCATTAACATAGACATGGAACTATCGAAATAAAAAAGTGGCTTATTATTGTTATATCCGTTACTTTACAACTAACACCTGAATTTGTTTAATTCATTATTGCACTTTCACACGAGCTGCCTCAAACGTGAAAGAGAATTAATATATATATATATATATATATATATATATTTATATATATATATATATATATATATATATATATATATATATATATATATATATATATATATATATATATATATTAGAAGTCTCAGAGTCTCAGGTTCTAATCCCGGCCGAATCATGCCAAAGACTTTAAAAATGGTCTGGTGTCAGGATAATGTGACTCAGTTGGACTTCATGCTAAATGTCTGTGGCATGATGTTCTATTGCTAGACATCAATATAAACTGTAACACTGCAGACATCGTAGCAATATGACTGAAAAATTGTTAAAGCTACTTTAAAAATCCCAATCATACACACACACACACACACACACACACACACACACAAACATTAGGATGCTCAATCTAACAATACTATCACGCTCAAACTGCATGACGTAAGCTTCAATTTAAGAATATATGATTTTTTCATATTGGGTTATATTTTAAAGTATTCTTTAAATTTAAATCATACCCAGTATAAGGATAGGATAATAATGTCATCTAAGTTAGTTGCAGGAGATGTTTCTTCATGCCATTCTGAAACTCTAAATGCCAATACATATCGTTATCCATTTAAAGTTCGGGCTTTTGCCTATTGTTTGCAAATTGTTCCCAGGATCAGTAATTATATAATATTTATTACTTTTCGTGCATTACATGTGTTAGATCAACATGAAACAAGTACAATTTATACAGAGGAATGAAAGAAGAGGCAACTCTTACAATTCAATTCTGCCGACTTGGTTATCTAAAGTCAAGTATCGGAACTATAAATCGATCTGGGATCGAATTTGGCTCTGTGCCTTTTAAATATGAAGTTGGATTATATGTTGTCGTAGGTCTTAACGCCATTTTTCAGCACACAATAGGCTATACATGGCGGCCAGTATTATTGGTGGAGGAAGATGCCGGGGAAACCTACGGAAAGAACCACCTATCCACGTGAAGCTACTGGCAAGATGTCTCACATACGCACATTAGCCGAATCTTAGATTCGAATCCACACACAGACGTGAGATGACAGTGATCCGTAACTCGGCCGCTCGGGGCTCCTAGTTGGATGATATATATATATATATATATATATATATATATATATATATATATATATATATATATATATATATATATATATATCGAGGTCTGACCCATTAAAAGTAACGATATAGGATATAGTTACACTAAACGTTTGATTTACATTCTTGCCATAGCATCCTAAATACTAGTGATGAAACAAACTGCACGCAAGAGAATCGTTGGCTGCAGCCGCCACCATCAAACGGGACGAAGGTCTCTATATGCAAATGATGATGTAATTGTTTACTAAATCAGAAACGTGGTCGCGATAAGTTCGTGTTTGCAATTTCTTATGTCGTTTCACCTGTTAATGGTAAAATATAAAATGTATTATACACAACAGCGAACGAGTTCAGAATAAAGACAACTTTGAGTTTTCTCAAATGAACTCATATTTACAAAGCAATTAACGAATTGACGATCTGATATGTAAACGTTCATATTATGGATGTTTTCCTCCACTCCACCCCCGCCGCTTTCGTCCTGGTTGGTGCAAAGAGAAAAATATTAGAGTTTATAATTATACTAACTCACATAATTTTCTTTTTTTATGAAACTGTTTTGGAAACGCAAATCTGGAGCGGTTGACATTCACACCATTTCCACTGCTACTTTCCTTTTGTCTTGCAAGTAAATCTTGTACTTTGTATCGTTAATGGTGCAGCCATCTATCCGATGTGTTTGCATTGGTGTTTTAACTTTTAATCCAGTCTAATGTCTCGAGGTGCAGGATTTTCCAGGTATAATTATAAAATATAACGGCCAAATCTCGGGCTTTGTAGAAATTGAACATTTGTAGTCATTAGCAAGTATATGCAATACATAAGAAGAAAACGCTGCGAGTAACATAATAAAAATAAACGTCTGATCATTTCGATGTCTCGCCTTTGGTACCCTGCGCGCTTTTTACAACAGATTGCATCAAATTAAACTGCATAGCTGGAAAACTCCTACCGAACGGTAAATCAAGACAAGTGTATGTGATGTGGAATTAACCTAGCTGTAATGATTTCAGTCATATTTCTACGATGTCTGCAGTGTGGCAGTCTATAGTGATGTCTAGCACTGGGGCATAATACCGCAGACATGTGCATCATGTCCCACCCAGTTAACATTATCCTCACACCAGGCCGACCAGTACTGACAGTAAAGTTTACTTAAAGCTAAGCGCTGTGTGAGGCATCTGCTAGTTATATTTTTATAAGTCTTTGGAATGACTCAGTCGGGATTCGAACTTTCGACATTCCGCATCGAGGCGGACGCTCCAAGAATTAGACTAACTGAACGATGAAAGTCATGAGACATCCGCGAAAATTGCTGAGATCATTTTGGTATCTTTAAGACTTGATTGCCTGCAAAATAAATGTTTAGGCAAATCTATCAAATATGTCACGTACCAGAATCTTTCGTGTATTGCACCTTTTACTTCCACCCGCACCACAACAATCCCTTCCTTCCCACATCTTGGGGTATATGTGGATATTGGATAATGGACTGACAATAAAGACGGTACCAGTATCTCTTATGCGGGCCGGATACAAAATTATATATTGTCGCAATAGATGAAGCTCAAAAAGAACTCATGCTGCACATATAAAAATAAGTCAATAACCTTTCAGAGTTTGTCTATTGTCATTTCTGCTATATTCTATAATTAATAGCTTTCTGTTTTGGCGTGGATAATGTTTCTCGAAAGACCGGCAATTATAAGTAGCTATCCAATTTCGTAATCTGTATATTCATGCTCCGTACTCCGAATTGTTTCTGAGCACACC
This sequence comes from Unio pictorum, assembly GCA_030141615.1. Classification (NCBI taxonomy): domain Eukaryota; kingdom Metazoa; phylum Mollusca; class Bivalvia; order Unionida; family Unionidae; genus Unio; species Unio pictorum. Next base: position 6,806,635 of record JARLTB010000065.1, read on the forward strand.
ACTTAACTGAACGCCCCGAGTGGCCGAGTGGTCTAAAGCGTTGTCCGTTACGGATCACTGCCATCTCACCTCTGTCTGCGTGGGTTCGAGTCTAAGATTCAGCTAATGTAGTTATGTGAGAAAGCTTGCCAGTAGCTTCTCGTGGTTCGGTGGTTCTTTCCGGGGGTTTTCAGGTTTCTTACTCCGCCATAAATACTGGCTGCCATGTATAGCATATATTGTGCTGAAAAATGGCGTTAAACCATAAAAAACAAACAAACTTAACTGAACACGCTTTTGTGCACTTTGTGGAGTAAATATCACCTGTGAACCACTCATGTGTAACCTTTAAATCATAATCATTCTGTGAACATATTGTTGTGTAACATTTAGACCACAATATTTCTGTGAGCACACGCCTTTATAATGATTATGACCGCACAAAATCAAGATTTTGTAAAGATGAACATTACACGTCTGACGTAATTTCTTCCTTTTCACTTAAATTGGCTTCCAAAGAGATTTATTCTGTATTTAGTTATTTATTCAGATTTCAAAAACTAGAGCATATGACGTTTGCGAGATTACAACATTTAACTTTTCTGACCGAGGGTAATTTGCATATAAATGTCAGACTATCTGTAAATATTTACCGATCAAGTTTTGTTCAGCATCGACATAATGGACCGAAAGAGGTATATGTTTTATGATTTGTACTCAAATAATAAAAGCTATACTTTTCTTTAACCTTTTTTCTCATTGGTTTTACTCTTTTTATGTCTTGGCCACAATCACATTGTCCACCCATTCGTCCTTCACACAGTCCTTTGAGAGTAACAACTTTTTTATTAATATGATCCGAAAACTCGAGTTCATACGTTCGTGGTGTGATACCCTTATCAATTCCCAGTTTGAGATGCGCACATTCCGCTCGGATGCTATCGATCGATATGGAAATGGTTGCAATTATTCTGACGGCATCGGAATTTTTCCGACATTACTTGAGGGATATCATCTGCAAGATCAGTTGTTAGAAATGGTGTTCTGTGGAAAATGCTTCATGAAGTATATATAAATATATTTAACAATTTCGTAAAATGGAAAATACAAAGGAGGAGTTTGTCATATAGCTTCACCAACGTAAGTAAGAGACAATTTACAAGATAAAATCAGCAACATATTTTAATAGCTAAATTGAATTGTTCAGCTAGCTATTTATGAAAGAATGGAGATTAACGTAAATATAGATCTGTATTGAATCGGACATCTTAAAATTGCATTAACTATCACTCAGTTTTGTAAAGTTATCGAGCATGAAATGTATTGGTGTTACAGATCCCGAACGAGAGCCTAAACAGTCAACACAATCAATTCCTTATTGCAGTCGATGGCATGCATTTCAAGAAAATCGAAAGATAATCCTATGATCACATCAGATTTGGTATTTAAATGGGGAAGAGGTCTGATTCTACGACTCTTTTACGTATGCCAATAATTAATTACTCTGTGATAAAGCATTTTAAACATTTATGAGGCAGTTTAATTACGTATTTAATCAAGTAAGCTGAAGAGCTCTTCTGAGCTTATCTAATTAGGTACCCTATTCCTTGCGATTTTGAAAAAATAGTTCATCGACTAACTTGAATGTTCTTATTTGCCAAAACACTACGTGCGTCATCGGTGAATTAAAACAAAAAGAGTAAGGGAACGCAATCCCACGCGTGCCCAAAGCACTACACTACACCCTGGTCAGTATTGCACATGAGAATGTGATATAAAAACAGAAACTGTACATAAAATGCACACGTTCCATGAAGAATATTTGTTGTAAACAACAAGGGTAACATCTTGTAACTAAGTTAGTCATTACCCACAAAATATAATAAAAATCTGTTATCTCATTTTTAAAATTTTACTTATCTGAAACAGACTATTTTTATTTCGTCTCAGAAATCAATTCGACCTTAAAGGCATCAGATTGCAGTATTTTATATTCATTTTGTTTGCTACAGTTGGCTATGTTTGTAAAGATTGGCAATACAATGGAATAGTCACCTCTCTTCTTAAGAAATGATATCAGGCAATTTTTGTTTCAATTGACATGGATTAAGAAAATATACTAAATTATATTTATTTTATTTTTCACGCCATTTTTCGATTATAGTTATTTTTCAGGTATGTTTCGTAATTTCAATATATTTGTTACAGTATTCATTCATATTTATCACACACACACACACACGCGCGCGCGGATCATGATCCGCTCACTTTTGAGGCAACTAATGGGGACAACCCTTTTGCCTAAAGATACGACGCGTGATAATTTCGACTCCATATAAAGTTTTGCATTTCTTGACAAAGCATGTTAACGTCAAATATTTCCCTTCGTACTTAGGGATTTTGGCCTTCTGGGACTTGATCTCCGGCACGTGTGTCTTTTGGAGGAAAACTGAACATGGCGACACATGACCTGAATTGTACTTACATTCAATTGAATCAAATTCATATATACATATAGGCATACATATGGTATGTTATATTTCCATCTTGATGTAAAATCATCATGGAAACAAAGTAAAGTTACTCACTTCTAACGCTTTAAAGTAGATTCATCACATTTGTTAGATATTAACATGTTTTTGAATAGTATATATATATATATATATATATATATATATATATATATATATATATATATATATATATATATATATATATATATATATTTCAGATATAACTGATGCCATAAACCATCTATCCTTGACCTTCACTGTGGAATTTAGACAGAATAATGGAAATGAAAAAACAGAATGTTCGGACATTGTCCTTGATTGTGTGCACATTTGCTTACCTGTTAATTGGTGCAGCCGTGTTTGACGCACTGGAATCAGCTTTAGAGGGAGAACGACGCATCGCCTTACGGAATGAAGAAAAAGAACTCCGCACCTCTTATAATATCTCCGATGACGATTACGCCATTCTAAAACGTAACGTCATGAAAACAATACCGTACTACTCCGGGGTACAGTGGAAATTTACCGGATCCTTATACTTCTCACTGACGTTGGTAACTGCAATTGGTGAGTCATTACGATTACTAGATTCAACATTTATTAGTTAAGTTTCTAGACTGATAAAATAGACATATACCTATATACATCTCTTCCAATTCCGTTTCATTTTATCACTCTTCCAAAGAAAAAGGAGACAAAAATTGTTTATTACATGCTTCAACAGTGACATAAAATTCCTCTCTGATGAGCAAAATGTCGAAAGTTTTAAACAAAATGCTGCTCATACAGCTGACGATGAGAGAGAGAGAGAGAGAGAGAGAGAGAGAGAGAGAGAGAGAGAGAGAGAGAGAGAGAGAGAGAATAACATACAAAATGAAATAGGAGAATGAAATGCATAAGACATGGAAAGCACCCTCCCTTTAGATGCAAAATCAGAGGTTGATGATAACTGTCTCTGTTACTACAAGCAAAACTCGAGAAGTCTACACTTGACTGTCAATACAAGAAAGACCTGATTATAATGTGATTAACTAATTATCTTTAAGGGTTTTAAGTTGGTTCCTGAATGATATTGATACATTTTATGAATTGTAAACATAAAATAGACAGACACATGTCTAATCTGCCAGAGCAAAAGAGCAACTGTTTGACAGGTGGTACTCAGCCAAGAAGTTACGTGAAAACTACGATAAACTTGGGCAACGTATTAATTGAAGCCAGCAAGAACTGCTTCAACAGTGACATCAAATTCTTCACTGATGAGCAAAATGTCGAAACTTTTAAACAAAATGCTGCTCCTATAGATGACGATTATTCCTTGACTCGCCAAGTGTCTTTGGACAATAAATTTTTTTCATGCCTGTTGTTTGGTTTAAAAACTCCATTTCAATCTTATACGAGCACTTCCAAGACGCAATCTTGCACAAAGGTCAGGAATCAAGTTCCTGATAAGACTGATAAAAAAATCCTTATCTGTTCCTATGTGCAATTTATTGCAAGAAAAAAGGTTACGCTATTTCCTTTTGTTGTGGGTTGACAAAAAGCAGCAGAATCAAATCTGAGCAATTCCAAATTATCTGTCTTGTAACGATTATCATGTATACACTTTTGAAGTATGCATGGCATGGTTGTAGGAATTACTTTAAATTCTCGGTTCTATTCGCCAGTTATAACTCCTAATCAATTTCTGTTTTATGTTTACATGGAAACATTGCAAACAAGAAATACAGTCGATACTCATGTCTCTTTTAAATTCAGTGAATAGCATATTTACTTCACTTTCTGTAATACATGTTTCCCAAAAGTGTAACAAAGGTTATACCAAATTAATGACTTGTAAACTTAAGTTTACAAAAATTACCAGTACAAGTTTTAAAAAAACGGGTATCTTCAATAACTGAAATCTCGTGTCAATATGCAACCTTCAACTTGAAATAAAAATCATTCCTTAATCTAGTGCTGCTGCAGTCCCTTGTATTAGTCTTCCATTGTTGTTTTACAAGATAATTAGTCCAGCTGTTACGAACAGACATTAGTATCGACATACAGGGCCCTGGTGCTAGTATCCCGAAGATTGCCATTTTACTAATTGCTCTTGACACGGCATGGAATTCCTCACTGTTTCAACATGAGAAACCCGTTTAAAATAATACTTAATCAGGCTGTAGTCCATGTTTCTGGAACATTAATTCAATTGTAGTCCCTACTACCGGCATGTTATGATATCCAATGTGTACTGTACAATACAATTATAGATCTTTCATCCACTGCTTTGTACTGTCCATTAACTACTTGATTAAATAGTGTTTTCATTATTTTCAGATTTAATGTGATACATGATTTAAAGTAATAGGCATATATATTGATTTAATGAGGAACTGGCAAAGTTAATACAAGGGAAACTAGTTTTCGTCATGATAAGACATCATTAAAGCAAGCGATATAAATACAATGCTTATTAAGAATGAATTTCCCGTGCTATTATAATTATATGTCTGTTGTGTTCACTGTGTCTGCAATGTACTGAGAATTACATTGAAATGACATATATCTGTAGTAAATCTGCGCATTTCAAAGTTTGTGTTTGTATGCAAGGAGGTACGAATTTGGATTCTATAATTTCAATTAAAACAATGGTAATGAAGTGGTGTCCTTTAGAGTCAAAATGACAACCTGTGGAAAAGACCTCCATTTTGAACATTAACATTTTTGGTTCGCAAATAGCTCTATATGAAGAAGTGGAATTTAACGTTAGCTAATTCAACGCGTTAGCTAATGAACTAATGTTAAATTTCCGTTGTCCACAAAGAGACTCATAATGTTAACCCATAGACTAATGACCACATAGTATAATTGTACAAAATGGAGGTTTAGTGTAAATTACCCTTATCCGTATAGAGCCATTTGGACCCCCAAATTGGGAAGTTCGAGTGTCACACTTTACTAATAACACTTGTATTGTAATTTTTATACACACATATCACATTTCTTTATCTGTGAAAAACTGCTGATAAAATGGACTATGCAAGTAAAAAATCCAGAAAGTTGTTCAAAGAAGATGGATGCCCCAACACGGTGTCTGAAATGACCAAAGCGCAAACCGAGCCAAGGTGTTCCGGACAAACGGGATCACAAGTGGATGGGTGGACATTGCTACTATCTTATAATCCTACCACGTTTGGTGAACGGTTAGAAAATGTACTACAGCTACATACAGGTCATGACACGTCGATGCGTTATTCAAACAATCCATGTCAAAACCTGGAATGTTTAGCTTATTTAAACGCATTCTTTTTCTTTTTGAAAGGAGCAGCATGCAAAGTTTTAATTTAGCTGTTTGTGTAGCTGTATCACTTGACACTGTCCAAAGGCATTTCTTGTCTGAAGTTGGAAGAATATTTCCTTTACGTTAGATCGTTATGCATGTAAAACCATCGGGTTGTAAACGTCAAGTGACTTTAACCGTGAATGACATTTGTGCTTATAGAGTTAAATGAAGTGAGCCGATTATAGCGACTTTTGTGACTTTTGTGGCTCGAACTGACATACATCATCGACTGACAAAGCAATAGTTATTATTTTACATCCTTTCGAAAGGAATCTGAATTATTCGTCATGTAATAATGATCAGATGATTCGTGAATTTTAAATTTGGATACTGTGTTTTGCTTTCCCGGTCGCGCAAAGGAAGCTTTAAGTATATTTTGCTCTTCTTTTCAGGTTATGGTCACAGCACTCCACAGACAGTAGGCGGCAAGATTTTGTGCATGTTCTACGCATTGGCTGGCATACCGCTGTGCATCATCATGTTCCAAAGTGTTGGTGAGCGACTCAATGTGTTTGTTACCTACCTTCTAAAACAAATCAAGAAATGCTTCAAGATGAAGAATGCCGAGGTGTCCGAAACAAATGTTATCTTGGTTACAATGAACCTTTCAACAATTGTGCTCACAATCGGCGCTCTTCTATTCTGGCATTATGAGAGATGGAATCTCGTTGATGCATTCTATTACTGTTTCATCACCCTTACAACAATAGGGTTTGGGGACTTTGTGGCTCTCCAGAAAGGAGATTCCCTTCAGAAAAATCCTCAATATGTGGCAATGAGCATGATTTTCATTTTATTTGGCTTGACAGTGATATCTGCAGCTATGAATTTACTAGTGCTACGGTTTTTAACGATGAACACCGAAGATGAACGAAGGGACCAAATTGAAGCTGCTGCGATTGCGCAGAATGCCGTTCGTTTGAATGGTGACGTCATCACGTCTAATGGGAACGTTGTCTTAAATGCACAGGAACGACCGGAGTACAACGAAATCATTTCAGTTTGTTCTTGTTCATGTTACAAATGGCGATCATATAACGAAAAAGTGTGTGACACAAACAGCACAAAGAAGATTTCTAAATTTTACTCGCGGAGAAGCGTTTGCAAAGAAGAGATGGAATCTTTCCTACCCACGAATCGCTATCAAAGAACTTCGTTTTGAAATCCTTACTCGTTTTACGTTCAGCAATTTTATTTAAAAGGCATAAATATCTGGTGATTTTAAGGGAATAATCAGAATCTAAATTTGGATAACATCCGCATTAATATTGATGTATATAAATTCAATAGATCTTGAATGTATGATTCAGGATATAAGTAAAATGTTACATATACAGAAATCGATTGGCTGGGACCAAAACCCAAAATTCTACTAGGAAGATAATCAATTTTTTAGAACAGAGTCTATCCGTTTGTTATAGAGTGAACGTATCAAGTATAGACGACGTAATAAAATCAATATATGTGCACTTGTGTATATACATCATTACGCAGCAGAGAGCTCGCACAAACATTCTGGAAGAGTGGTGCGATTTTTGTATTGATAGTGAAATGAATCGCTCATCCATTTGCCTCAATTACATACCGTCGATATGGTTATAGCGGGCAGAGAATGCAAAAGCTATATCTGTCAGAAAAGAATGGCATCAAACGTGCTTATAATATACACCAAAATATTCCTTTCTTGCGGGTTTCATTGTGTGAAATGAATGAAGAAAAACGAGGACGTAATCATTATGATTATGAAAACGTATGTTCACATCTAAGAACATATTCGCCTTTAAACATCTCTAATATTTGTACGTTTATCTCAAGGACAACATCAGCACGTTTTTCTACAACTTAGGAAATTTTCTTTACAAAGTCAAAAGACGCGCACGAAATATGACGTGTCTCATTTATACGACGTTAAACGGCGTCAGTCAGGAAACACACGTTCACAGGCTTATAATCGCAGTAAGGTTTGACTATTTCTTTTTATTTAACTAAACAAAATATGTTGCAATAGTTTCATATACACTAGAGAGCACAACATATCTGGCCTATCACGATTAACAAAAGAAAAAATATAATTGTACATTAAATACCATTATGAAATTATTAGACATGTGTCTATAACATAACTGCAACCTGATGTGAGCGAATAAAACATACACATCGACGATATTTCATTCGAGAGAGTTTTTGTTTCTCCGTCATTCAAAAAGTAAGAGGTGTTGCGATTGCACACCAAAGGTTCCAGATCGACGAGTGTTAAAAACGATTTGTAGAAAAGAAGATAATATAGTAAAGTATGGTAAATTTTGAGCGTGATTTAGATTCATTGAAGCAGACTTCCAATCTTCATTTCAGACATTATCAAAAATATATAATGACTTCTGTCTCTGTCTATTTTATTTTCAGACACGTTATGTCACTCTAAAATTGCCACTCTAACAACAAACGTTTCAAAAGAGATTTTACAATGATGTAGTATGAAAAATGAAATTCACTAAACTCTCTCTCTCTCTCTCTCTCTCTCTCTCTCTCTCTCTCTCTCTCTCTCATATCTTAATTGATTTTAGAGGAATACACATGACAACCCACTGTTCAGCAGATAATTGCTCTGAAATGTTACAACATGCTTTTCTTAAAGTTTCTTTTTAAAATGATGCCACCAAGGTCACATTAGATTGCTAAGTTTTAAACAATTCTACCACAATAAAACGACTATTCGTGCCACTGTGTTAGCAGAGAGAATCACGTACACGACTTAGACATCACTTTCAGATGATGTTATGACTTCGTGACCAAAGGTTTGTTTTAAGGTCGTATGCCATGTAGGAATGCACTGCGTTGTTAACGATAAATCAGCAGTTCAGATTAAATGGAATCGCCCATTATGTTTCATGATTCGTTGTTTTTATTTTATTTTGTTTATCAAAGAAAGGTGATACTCGAGGACTGGCACATCAAGACTAGATTATTAAATTAAATGATTTGAATAGTATAAGCTTCCTCCTCTTGCCTCCTTGGAAGCCTTAATGTCGATCTGTATATCTGTCGATATAGCGTGATTTCTTGGTGCGACTTGTACCCAAGATCAGTAACAGCGGACTAAAAATGATAACTTGTTTTAGTGCATAAAATGTGTAAGATGTGCATCAGTCAAGTTTTATTTATTTAGAGTGTGTTAAGTGGAGGCAACTTTTACAATTCGTTTAAACTTAGTTTAACTTCTTGTTAACGAGTGTCTGTGATGTAAATCGATTCGAGTCCAAACATATATACTAGTAACTAAAATGATGACTGTGATGATTATTTTGTTGGCGATTTCGTCTTCTTTCCCATTATCACAAAAACGAATATGCAATTCCATATTTAAAAATATTTCAGTTTGTAAGCGAAGCGTATTGAGTTATATGAAATGCATTTGTATCTTCATGAACGATGGGTCAGTTGAGTGGCTGATAAAGTGAACGTTAACAGGGTCTGTGTTTTTATCTCCGTCACGCGTATTGTCTGAGTGAATTGGGTACAAGTCGCACCAAGAAATCACGCTATATCGACAGATATACTGATCGACATTAAGGCTTCCAAGGAGGCAAGACGAGGAAGCTTATACTGTTCAATTCACAGAGTTTTGAACAATTATACATCCCAGATTTGTATTTTAGTATACCTGATTATCTATATTTTTCATAGTATATTGCTTTCTGGTATACCATGCAAAGCACTTTCATTTTCCGTACTACAATTCATTTTCCTTGTCCCCTGCAAGTATCTCTTCTAATTTGTATCGCTTCAGTTCCAACCATTTGTCAAAGGTTCTGACACGGGGATTCAACTTTTTAGTTAGTTTAGTATCTCTATGTGCAAGATTTTTCTGATATAGTTCAAACATGGCGGCCAAATCTCGAGCTTCGGGAAAGTTGAACTTCTCGTAGTCCTTAGTTCGGATCTGTTGGAAATAAGGAGAAAACAATGTAACTAGCAAGAACCTAATTAAAAGATGGAACAACATTGCTTTCACGCCTTCGCTAATCTACGGGTTATTAACATAATATTGCTTAAAATGTAACTGATACCCAGCAGAACAATCTTCAAAAAGTACGGGGCTTTTTTTTTTGAAAACTAATTACTTCTATTTAGACATTATGGTATTTTTAACTACAAGCAAGATTTACTTAACTCCGAAACGAAGAAGTTCGTATCGGACAAAACTAGGCACCTTCAAAACTGAAGATCTGACTCCAGTAATAATAATAATAATAGTAATAATAATAATAATAATAATAATAATGAGGATTTTGTGAAGCGCCTAATCTTCAGAGCACTAAGCGCTTTACAAGATCTATAATGATATGACAAAAAAGAAAAAACAAAAACAAACACCATGAAATCAGAAAACATAAACAATGATGAAAATATATAAGGTGGGAAACATTATTAGGTCTTTAAGTTTGGTCTTGCAGTCGAAAAGGTAAGAGCACTCTTGAAAGGGATCACTGTGTCTTTGTGTCTAATACGTATCGGTAAGTTTCGTTTGCCAAAATACATTAACACACTTTTAGAAAGAAGTGTCCATAGTTCTAAATTATTTTCATAAGATGTAATAGACTGACTTCACTGAAGCATGAAAATTAACAAAGTAATGGGGACAAGTTTGGAGCTAATTTGTTGCTCTTATCATACAGACATGACCTCAGGGTCAAATGGCGTAGGGATAACATCCAAAATTGGATGGTGAATCTCCAGATAGCAGAATCACTTTATTTAGCGATTATGGCGCAGGCAGCCACCAGAACGGTAAGTGGGGGCCATACTTGGAAATCATTTAAATAACCTTTAATCATTTTGGTGTGTCGCGATTATGACTGCATTAAACAAATGTTGGTGGCAAAAATATCATATATTGCATACTTGCTAAGTAAAAACCCATTTTAGTTAAATTGCCCTCTGTGGTGTGGTTTAGGTGGAGATTAGCTGACAGTCACACATTGTCCTTGATGCTAGTTGTTGCAGTGTGATACAAAGGTAGTTTCATCGTATACATTGATGCTAGTGCTTGCAGTGTGATACAAAGGTAGTTTCATCGTATACATTGATGCTAGTGCTTGCAGTGTGATACAAAGGTAGTTTCATCGTATACATTGATGCTAGTGCTTGCAGTGTGATACAAAGGTAGTTTCATCGTATACATTGATGCTAGTGCTTGCAGTGTGATACAAAGGTAGTTTCATCGTATACATTGATGCTAGTGCTTGCAGTGTGATACAAAGGTAGTTTCATCGTATACATTGATGCTAGTGCTTGCAGTGCAATACAAAGGTAGTTTCATCGTATACATTGATGCTAGTGCTTGCAGTGTGATACAAAGGTAGTTTCATCGTATACATTGATGCTAGTGCTTGCAGTGTGATACAAAGGTAGTTTCATCGTATACATTGATGCTAGTGCTTGCAGTGTGATACAAAGGTAGTTTCATCGTATACATTGATGCTAGTGCTTGCAGTGCAATACAAAGGTAGTTTCATCGTATACATTGATGCTAGTGCTTGCAGTGTGATACAAAGGTAGTTTCATCGTATACATTGATGCTAGTGGTTGCAGTGTGATACAAAGGTAGTTTCATCGTATACATTGATGCTAGTGGTTGCAGTGTGATACAAAGGTAGTTTCATCGTATACATTGATGCTAGTGGTTGCAGTGTGATACAAAGGTAGTTTCATCATATACATTGATGCTAGTGCTTGCAGTGTGATACAAAGGTAGTTTCATCGTATACATTGATGCTAGTGCTTGCAGTGTGATACAAAGGTAGTTTCATCATATACATTGATGCTAGTGGTTGCAGTGTGATACAAAGGTAGTTTCATCATATACATTGATGCTAGTGCTTGCAGTGTGATACAAAGGTAGTTTCATCATATACATTGATGCTAGTGCTTGCAGTGTGATACAAAGGTAGTTTCATCATATACATTGATGCTAGTGCTTGCAGTGCAATACAAAGGTAGTTTCATCGTATACATTGATGCTAGTGCTTGCAGTGTGATACAAAGGTAGTTTCATCGTATACATTGATGCTAGTGCTTGCAGTGTGATACAAAGGTAGTTTCATCATATACATTGATGCTAGTGCTTGCAGTGTGATACAAAGGTAGTTTCATCATATACATTGATGCTAGTGCTTGCAGTGTGATACAAAGGTAGTTTCATCATATACATTGATGCTAGTGCTTGCAGTGTGATACAAAGGTAGTTTCATCGTATACATTGATGCTAGTGCTTGCAGTGTGATACAAAGGTAGTTTCATCGTATACATTGATGCTAGTGCTTGCAGTGTGATACAAAGGTAGTTTCATCGTATACATTGATGCTAGTGCTTGCAGTGTGATACAAAGGTAGTTTCATCGTATACATTGATGCTAGTGCTTGCAGTGTGATACAAAGGTAGTTTCATCGTATACATTGATGCTAGTGCTTGCAGTGTGATACAAAGGTAGTTTCATCGTATACATTGATGCTAGTGCTTGCAGTGTGATACAAAGGTAGTTTCATCGTATACATTGATGCTAGTGCTTGCAGTGTGATACAAAGGTAGTTTCATCGTATACATTGATGCTAGTGCTTGCAGTGTGATACAAAGGTAGTTTCATCGTATACATTGATGCTAGTGCTTGCAGTGTGATACAAAGGTAGTTTCATCGTATACATTGATGCTAGTGCTTGCAGTGTGATACAAAGGTAGTTTCATCATATACATTGATGCTAGTGGTTGCAGTGTGATACAAAGGTAGTTTCATCGTATACATTGATGCTAGTGCTTGCAGTGTGATACAAAGGTAGTTTCATCATATACATTGATGCTAGTGCTTGCAGTGTGATACAAAGGTAGTTTCATCGTATACATTGATGCTAGTGCTTGCAGTGTGATACAAAGGTAGTTTCATCATATACATTGATGCTAGTGCTTGCAGTGTGATACAAATGAATGGACGAAGCTCGATAAAATTTAAGGTTGCACGTAGCAAATAATATGTAAATAACCTTGCATGTTTTGTTCATTCTTGTCATGTATGCGCTGTTCCATGCTTAACCGTTTTCAGTTAACATTTGGCATAGATAGTAAGGTTCGAAGAACTGTTACTTATCCATTTTATGAAGCTGGGAATTTATGTTCCACACTGTGGAAACATTTTCATCACAACCCGTCTGTGAGCATACTTCTGTGCAACCTCTTGAGTACAACACTTCGGTCAGCACAATTATGTGTAACATTTTGAGCACAACACTTTGGTGAGCACAGGTCTGTTTAACCGTTTGAGCACAACACTTCGGTGAGCACACTTCTCTAAAGCCTTTCGAGCATATTACTAAGTATCAAAAGAAGAAAATAGAGTATGCGTTTTATTTCAACATTAAGTTGAATTAATATAACTATGAAACTTTTTAATCACTCCTCCTTCTTTATTAATCGTGTTAATATATATGAGCTCTTAGTTTCTCAGGAGATATTCTGAACTTACATTTTGTGTCTGTAATTGTTGCAAAAAATGTTTCCAGGATGACTGCAACGGACAGGGGATGTCACTATAAAATCATGAGTGCGAATTGAAAGCATTACTTCCCTTTAGTACTGAGCTATCAAAAGTACCATCGTCTTTATTGGATGCGTGTTCGGAATCTTTTGTTATTAGTACTGTCAGTGACATACTAAGGGTAAATGATTCCTGGAGAGACTATGATGGTCCCGCCAACGATTTTCCTGCAATTTAATTTTTATCAGCTGTTTTGGTGCCTCAAGACCTCCAGCGTCAGGGACAACTGCCTTATAGCTCCACACCCCCGCCCAATCCGTTAGTACGCTACATAGTGCATTCCATTTAAAAAAATACGCACACACAATTGCCTGCGACAAAAATACCCTGCTTGACATCAGTGACTAGAATCCATCCCAAAGTCGGATCCAGAGGCGTAGCTGGGGGGGTGCAGGGGGTACATATGTCCCCGGGCGCCATACTAGTGGGGGTGCCAAAATGGGCTTTGAAATAGGCTGTAACGGGTAATGGTGATTTTATTGAGGAAAATAATGGGTTTCAGAGTTGAGGTGGGGGGGGGGGGGGAATGAATATTGTCCCCGGGCGCCAAACACTCTAGCTACTCCTCTGGTCGGATCCTTGATTCGTTTTCTTATAAGCTTTGTCAAGCTGTAAAATCAGGTATAGTCGTAAAATCAAGGTCTGGGAACCTGTGACAAATATGTGCTAATCCTTGAGAACACCTGTTAACATGTGCGACCAATTTTGACTTTTTCCAGAAAACCGTGCTTCCGATCAGTCTTATTTCTATTAATTTTGTGCAACTTTCTGTCCTATCTTTTCATACACATATATTTTTCTTTCATATATTACTAAAAAAAAAAAAAAAAAAAAAAAAAAAAAAAAAACACGGTGTCCCATCCCTGCACAGTCTGCGTTGCTCCTTCGGCAATGCGAATGGTACTAACTTGTGTACTTTCAAAAGTTGTATATGCAAAGGTCGAATGATTTAGATGGCTGAATTGAAACAATGCCTGCAAATCATCACAGTGACATTGTCGGTTTTGTTTTCATATTGAAGTCTTATCTGGATAAGACCATCACAAAATATAACTTGAAAGAATATGGATGTTTATACTTTTCTCCACGCTGTAGTAAAAAATGCATAAGAGTTGCATGATCTACAACTGGAAGAGACAAAGCCGCCATAGTCCAAGGATCTGCGTGGCCGCAGGAAGAAACAAAACTGATGTATGCAAAACTAGACCATGTGTCATCCCTGTCGACGTCATCTCACGGGAAATATCGAAATAAATGTTTAATCCATCCAACCTCTTCTAAAAAGAAGAACGATGTCAATGCCCTGCTACTGGACACATCAATGTGGAAAACAAAGAACGTGTCCACGTGACACGCGTATTTCCGCCAGTAATGTTTTGTCGAAAGGAAATAACAAAAAAGAAAAACTGTCATATCAAATATTTGTAACATCGGGTTATGATTATATGTGTATATTTCATCACAATCGATCAAAAACTACCAAAGTTATTGTGCACACCATATTTCTTAACTAAAGTAGGGACGTCATCTCAATTTTTTTCAGGGAGGTGGGCAAAACTTGATGGGGGTGGGGTGGGCTGGTGGCAAACCTTGATTGGGCGGAGGGGGAGGGGGGCAACGTATATAGGCTACAGCAATTTTACAGCACATGCTAATTTGGAGGGTGCACCCACCTCCACCATACGACGCCTCCCCCACCAAATTACGTCCCTGAAATAATAAACAGACGAACAAACGAGCAGGCGGACCCATATATGCATACTCTCACGCTTATCTTGTAAAAGTGGGAATGGGAAATAATAAACGGAAAGAAAGAGAGTCAAACCGACTGATAGACTGAAAGACAGAAAGTTATATGGAGAGATACGTATATAAAAATATAGATGACAGAAGAGACAGACGTTAGTGAAATCTGACATGTACAGATATCTACCTTAGGCGAGATGAATTGTTTGTCAATATGCTTGGAGAAAACATGGGCCATGTCAACTGTGGTCATGCGGTCAGCACTTAAACCTATGGTCTTATTCCTATACTGCTTTGGACTGTCCAATATTGACATCACACACGGCCCAACGTCCTTGACACATATCATATCGATTGCAGCGTCCTCGATTGGTAGCGCTGTAATATATACATTTATACACCCATCCATACATACAACAAATTCCAACGGTTTAGTGACATTAATCATTCAAACTTGCATGGGCACTTTATCTAATTGTATGTTTGCATGAGGAAACTGTATCTATTTTGACGTATATCTTTATAAAATGCATATCATCATAAAAGTTGCAGAAATAGATAAGAATAACTTTTTAAAAATTGTTGGATACAAATAAGAACGATTGAATTTAAGCTCTCGGCTGTATCGTCAGTTTTCAGAATCGAACCAAATGCATGCAAAACAAAATTTATTAAACTATTGTGGTTCGCATTATTCTGCTCTCTTTTTGCTTCGAACATGTTGAATCGTTTGGTCTGTACGATTACGTATCACCCCTTGTATCTGATTTAGGAAATCGTGAACACAAAACTTTAACACAAAATCTTAACGCTGATAAAGCCCTAGCTGTAGAAAATGCGTTATATTTATCGAAACATGTTTACACGGGTGAGATAAAGCATTCGAAACAATACTTACGAATCGCATAGACTCCATGTTTGATTTTGTGTGGACGGAAGATGCCATAGAAGTTTTCATACCAGAATGGAAGGCGAATGATTGTGTAGGTTACACCTGAAATGATTAAACACTGTGACGTCTGCGCTAAAATCTAAAAAACATTTTTATTTAGAACATGAATTTTCTTCACATCATCAGAGACATACATACATACATACATACATACATACATACATACATACATACATACATACATACATACATACATACATACATACATACATACAGACAGACAGACAGACAAACAGACAGACAGAGAACTCGTTTCATAATACAATCAATAAACTAAAGCCAGGGTTATCTAAAATGTCTGTTATAATATTATATATCAACCTCGAAAGCTTAGGAATATAGCGTACTGCAATATTTTATAATTTTCACTCTAATAGTAAAAATAAAAAAATGAAACCTAACGATGCTTTTTTAATATCGTACAAGTCATTTATAACCATTTAGCTATTGCGCATAGTGAGTATTAAATAAGACCGCTGTATGTAGATCATGTCATTATTGTCAATGCATGTGAACGTACGTCAAACTATCAACATGTGTGTATTTTAATGTATGTATTTATTAACATAGGGACAAAAAAAAATGTAGTTCTAATATTACGGCTATTGGATTTAATTTATTTATCTTTTATTGTTACATCCAAATTTGTCATTTAGGGTTTAATATTTATTCATTAATTGGCAGATTTTTTCTAGAAAATTCAGGTTGACCTAGATTCTAGTTGTAAACAGGCTGACCTTGGCTTGGTTACCTCTTTATCTGACCCTGCTTTAGACATTGTCAACAAGCATCTAAAACTATTGGTTAATTTCAAGGACAACATTTTATTTTTAGTAATTAGTGGCTGATTTTTCTTCTGGTTCATTCTTTCAGTACATGACTTGGAGAAGGTAGCTTCTTTCAATGACCTTCCAGAATCACATGATTCCTTTTTGTTTACGACTGAATTACATATATATAGCTGTGTTTTGGAAGCTAACATTAGTAGAATTTTGGGCTTTAAGATATTAGTTGTGTAATTCATGTTTGAGTGTTAATATTAATTATTTTGTTCTGGACTTTATGTCAATTCATTGAAGAAAGAGGATTTATTATCTATTTGGAGGAGAAAACATGTGCTCATAATTCATGTGGATGATAAATTAAACAAGAACTGCATCACGTGACATTGTCAGCCATTTTGGATTACATAGTCAAGATTCGAACCTGGAACTATTAGAACATTTATTTATCAGGACTCTTACAATTCTATTAGTGGATTATTTTTGTGAATTCTATATTGGATTAATGTTGGATTTGATTCTCTAAAACTGTAAGTTTGTTTATTTTATGAAAATAATTGTACTAAATAAATCATTGTTAAAGTTTTACAAGCTTGTTAGTTTTCACTCTTTCTGTGTTGCTGCTTATTCGAGCCTAAGCACGTAACACTACACATACAATTTTTAAATAGACTTTCAAGCATATTGTATACTCGGTTTAAAGCAAGCCTGTCAGGTAGAGTGTATACTCGATTCCGAAGCAAGCCTGTCAGGCATACTGTATACTCGATTCTGATGCAAGCCTGTCAGGCATAGTGTATACTCGATTCTAAAGCAAGCCTGTCAGGCACAGTGTATACCCGATTTTGAAGCAAGCCTGTCAGGCACAGTGTATACCCGATTTTGAAGCAAGCCTGTCAAGCATAGTATCTACTCGCTTTTTGAAGCAGGTCTTTCAAACATAGTGTATTCTCAATTTTAACACAGGTATTTCAAGCAAAGTTTGTACCTGATTTCAATACAGACAGTTAATGAATAGTGTGTACTGGTTTTATGCAACTGGTATGGACTGGTTTTGTGTTCACGTATAGCGCGTACTCCATTTTCAAGCATGCCTTTTTCATGCATAGTGTGTACTCAACTTTAAAGCAGGTGTTCCAATTAATATGTGTACCCGATTGTGAAGCAGGTTTTTCAAGAATAGTATGTGTACTCAATTGTGAAGCCGACAATTCGTGCAAAGTGTGTCTATTGTAAAGGGTGTACTCGATTGTAAATAAAGATTTCATGCAAAGTGTGTACGGTATTGTGTAGTAGACTATTCATACTAAGTGTGTACTCGACTGTGAAGTAGATGGTTAATGCATAGCGTGTACTATATTTTGAAGTAGACCGATCATGCAAAGTGCATTACTCGATTTTGAAGTAGAGCGTTCATGCATGAGTACTCTATTCTGAAGCGGACCGTTCATCAAAGTGTGTACTCGATTGCAGAGGCGTAGCTGGGGGGGGGGGGGGAAGGGGGTACATATGTCCCCGGGCGCCAAGGTACAGTGGCGCCAAAATGAGGCTTACAACGTTACATTATAATAGGTAAACAAGGGTAATAAATCGGTCACAAGATCGCTGGGGCTCCAATTTTATAGTTCATCCCCGGGCGCAAAATATCATCGCTACGCCTCTGCTCGATTGTGAAGAAGACCGTTCATGCATGATTATTCGATTCTGAAGTAAAGCGTTCATGAAAAGTGTGCACTCGATTGTGAAGTAGACCGTTCATGCATGAGTAGTCGATTCTGAAGTAAAGCGTTCATGAAAAGTGTGTACTCGATTGTGAAGTACAGTGTTCATGAAAAGTGTGTATTCTAGTTTCAAACTTTATGAGTTCATGAATCCTGTTGAATATGAAATTCAATGGAATCTAATCTCAGGAAATAAATAAAAGAATTATATTTCAACCATTGCATAATAACATTGTCAGTGAAAACAATGGGCACATGAATATATATGTAGTTAGTTGGTGGTCCAAAAATAAAAAAATAAAATCTGTCTACGTCATAGGTTTATGATCTTAACCAATCTAAATGCATGTTGCAAATATTTGGTAAAGAGTTGTAAATAAGAAAGAAAAAAAAGCACAGCAAAGATAATATATAATGGTTTTGTAAGAACAATTGTATTGGCTAGGTTTCAGACTATATATATGTATATACATGGTTACCTGGTTCTGTGCCATGTTTCTAAAACCATGCACAAATAGGTATATGCCTGTATATCCATCTTACGTAATAGTATATGCATGGAGTAGAGCGGATCAATGGTAGCTGAGGTGACTGATGAATGGATTCAAATGAAAGGCGACGCTGTATTATGTAGGTAAAATGCCAGTTGTGCATGACAGAAATGTCAAATATTCAACTTGGCCTACATTTTCACAACAGTATGAGTAAATAAAACGAATTTAGTTATTAGTAAGTTACTGAGAATGCTGACGTACGAAGGGATGGGAGGGCAGCCAAATAAAACACTATGTCCTCCATATGGAATCACACCACAATTAATACTTCCAGTTCAGTACCCACGAATGTAGTTCCAGTCTATTTTTAGAACATTTTTTCCTCTCTCATTTTGGTGGTGGTAGAAGAGTTATATTGATGCATATTTGGTATGGATTTAAAGGTAATTGTTTATTCTTGAGAATATGAGCAGAGAGAGTGGTTGTCAGTGTGTAATTTGGCGACAGTGCACATGGAGTAATAAGGCCTTGGTGATGATCCGGAAGTGAAATATGTGTTCTGTTTACATGCTGCTCTGTTTACAGTGCAGCAGCTCAAAAAAATGCCGATCAACCCTTGACAAGAATTTCACCGTGAAGTCATCTTTGGAGGTATTTTAGATTAACATATGATTTCTATTGATTGTCACACTGTGGAAAGGTCAGTACTGAGAAATATATGTAGAGAACATATAGTAAAATTAATTGTGGTCTATGTCCATATGGTATTGCAAGATATGCAAATAAAATGACGTTGAAGATAAAAATAAAGCGCCTTCAATTTCCGGCAGATTAGTAAGCAAATACATGAAAGCAAAACATTTTAAAATTTATGATAAATTTTCAGATGTCCTGTCGCACTTCTTCAAGCATTTCAGGTACTGAAAGTTGCATAGTCTGTATTTTCAGCCAAAGACTAAAGTAGGACTTGCTTTTTTTAAACGGAACAAAATAACAGCTGTTTGTCCATCTCCATGCATGTAAAGTATATATGTGTGCGCGCGCAATGCATTATTCTAGTAGTTATACAGCTGCACAGTTGATGATGAGAATCATAATACGCCATAGTTTTATCATCATCATCACTGTTCAAATCGATGGAAGGTTTTCATCTCGTATCATAACTCCTTATTGATATTATAATTTGTGAAATCAGAAAGTAAAGAAATTTGCACATAAAATACTTGATTTACCTTTACATCTTAAAATACATGCGGATGTATTACAAATTGTCAGATATATATATATATATATATATATATATATATATATATATATATATATATGTGTGTGTGTGTGTGTGTGTGTGTGTGTGTGTGTGTGTGTGTGTGTGTGTGTGTGTGTACATTTTGCACACGTGCAATATCATTACATATACAACCGTTATGCATGAAACGGAGTATCGAAAAAAGATTAAAATCCACAATCGACTGACCTACTTCCTTCAAATACTCTTCTATAGCAGCCTTGGAGTCGAGATTGTTACACTCCTTGCCTATCAGCTTTCGGATACTTTCGGACCCATTCAGGATAATATGTTTTACGTTCTGTTTGACTGCTGCATCTATTGCATTCAGTCCCTGTCGACGGAAAAATGTGAATACTCAAAGCTGTGTCATGCAAGTTAGTAATCACCGTGCATCTTAGTTTTCAATTTGATAATAGTGTAGTTTGGTTTAATCGTTATACAAAAGCAATGAAACTTAGATTGCCGTACATTATTGGTGTTATTAAAGTCAGTTTGTATCCGCGTTCAGTATGAATTAAGCTCATGAGAGAGAGAGAGAGAGAGAGAGAGAGAGAGAGAGAGAGAGAGAGAGAGAGAGTAAAAATGACTTCTGGGGATATTAGATTGTCCTTTAATATTATGTCACTTTAAACACGAGACGACGATTCTGGTATGAATAGACAGATTATATATATATATATATATATATATATATATATATATATATATATATATATATATATATATATATATATATATATATATATATATAACAGGTAGATGAAAAAACAACGTGCTGACAAACTCCTTGTCACTTCCAATGTCCTTATGAAATGCATGTTGTTTAAGCTAGGTCTAGTTAAGCGAAGTTATTTTGTGACTCTGGATGTATGTAGTGAGTTTACCCTGACAATTTCTTTCTCTTTATTCTTTTCCTCCCAGTAGTGTGTGGTAAGAAACATTGCATATGCCCCGTCCAAAGCCTTTTCCAAGCTCTCCATATCATTCATATTGGCTGTTACTATGACAGCGCCTGCAAGATGACAATATATCCAATGCCAAATCATGTATTTATGTATTTATTTAATTATTGTTTTAGTATCTAGGCATTCAACAGCATGTTCAAACTCGGTTAAAAGGGCTGATACTCCGCTGAAATGAATACATGTATATCATAAAAAGCGCATATTAATGCGTCAAACTGAGTAAGCAGAATTCCGTAATTAGATCATTACATTAGTCAAAATAATCTAGACCGTTCTGGGTGCCTAGTGGTTAGAATGTTCGCCTCAGATGCGGGAGGTCGAGGGTTCGAACCCGAACCGAGTCATACCAAAGACATAAAAATGGTACTAGAGGCTGCCTCATCATTAAGAGGTTAGAGCTAGGACTGCTCGACCTTGTGTCTAGATAATGCAAATAACACACACACACACACACACACACACACACACACACACACACTCTCTCTTGCTCGGCACTCACTCTGCACATCAATGCAGTGTTTATTATCGTGTATAGTCCTTGCTGATCACAGAGACGCTGCCAAAATTAATTCTTAACAAAGAGTAACATATGTTTCTTTCAAAAAATCAAATACGAAATTATTTATCTAAAAATACAATAGTTTTGTTAAGGAAGCCAAGAAAATCAGATGCAACTTTAGCATCACGGTCGTACACAGATTTAATAAGCAATAAAATTATTACATATATCGTCATTCAAAATATGTCAGTTTGGTGTCACATAGAGAGACACACGTGTAATATAACACTGCAAATAATGAAAAAGCCAAACTTCGTAATATTTCAAATATTTGAAACAAGCATGAAGAAATATTATCTTGTCCTGTACCAGAATACCAGCATTGTATTCATCTTTTTTTGTTGTGTAAAGTATAAATACTGTTTAACCTGAGCGAAGATACCTTTCTCTGCCAACTTTCGTGCCTTGTCATTACTAGGCTTCCTTGTTATCGCACGCACCCGGTAATTGGTAGGGTCATCCAGCAGCGCCCGAGCTACTGCACCCCCTAAAAGCCCCGTGGCCCCAAATACGGCAATTGTTTTTGGTTCATCTGATGAACCCTGACTTGCGCCGCTGCCCATACTGCAACAAGGAAATTATTTGAATGACACCTTACTACTTCTCTCTCTCTCTCTCTCTCACACACACACACACACACACACACATATATATATATATATATATATATATATATATATATATATATATATATATATATATATATATATATATATATATATATATATATATATATAATATATATATAATTAGAAGTGCTCGGAATATACAAATAATTTGCACGGTAAATATTTTTCGGACAAGTTGTTCAGAAAATTATTAGTAATAAAACTGAACATCTACACCAAACAGGATGAAAACATTCTCATATAAACTGTCTATACGGAAACTTTTTATTGCATTTTTCCAAATATATATGCACTAGACTTCTTTATGCGGACTTTAATACACTTAGATATACATGTCGTTACTTAAAGATCTACCTACATTCAAATCACGACCTCATTCTAATGAAGTACTGATATTTAAGAAACCTTTGTGCGTACCATTTGTTAAGGTTTATTCATTTCATGGTTCAGTCTTAATCCATATAATTCATAATTCATGTATTATACACTTACCTGTAGCTATTCAAATATCTGTAATAGCAAATCTATGAGATCTGTTGCGAGGTTTCATGTACATCGTCTCAAGAGATATCGTCCTGACATTTCCAGCATGGTCGATTCCAATACTAGTTCAACTTAAGGCAATTTGAACAGAGACTTCAAAAGACTTCAATTTACACACTATAAGACAGAAAGCCTATAGGAATTTACATGGTAGATTCTGACATCGTGATTTTCAGATTCCAAATAAATAATCCATATTTTCTTCAGTGTTCAGTTTCAGATTTGACCCATGGTCACCGCGTCTGAGTGAAAGTTGAATCAGTAAGTTGTATAACCTCGTGGAATAGCCTTGAAGTGGAATGTAATGACAATCCACGGAACAATCCTCATGTAGATATGCACATATATGACATTACAAAGTTGAGTACTTAGCTCTCTTAGTATTCAATACTTTTTCGGATCGATTTATAATTGGTCGATGATAGACTGCGAACAAACAATACACGACAATGCAGACAACTACCTGGATTAGATGTATATCGAAGGACGGTAAGTCTCTAGTCATGATAACCATTCATATCCACCCAACCATGTAGTGTATAGCAACACATGTAAACAGGTCCGTGTTGTGTGTATTCTCAAGAGATGATCCATCCGTTCCGGACAATATAATAAATACAAATTCATCCCCGTTAGCTCACACGATTCGGCAGATAAATAATTTCAAAATCGATCTAAAAATGGGGTATATATTTGACGACGACAATTTTCCTTTATTCTATAAATTAAACATATTTTGTCATACATAATTTTCGGGATTACAGATGGGCAAAATGATATATTTATGGACGAACTTTGAATTATAAATTTTGAGGTGATCATTTTTGTAAATTGTATTCCCTCGAAAAATTTTAATTAATATGCACGATAGCCTTTATGGCTGGCTGGTTGATTTATTCTAAGTGGTCCTTCAGTAAGTATCTGTTATACACACGGAGAACCAACCAAACCGAAAGATCACCCACAAAAATTGCTGCTATCCCCTTACGGCTGAGATATCGAAATATATTTTACAATAAAATGCATGCTGGTTGTGCTTACTTCGCTTGTTGAATTAAGTTTAAAACAAAGGATATGAAACATAGCTTGAAAATAAAGCAAAAAGTGAGTGGGGCTATCGGATGTTTGATTCGACGAAACAGTGCAACAAATCCGTACCTAATTAAGACGAGCAGTACTACATAAACTGAAAAATTACCCATACTTATTGTCTATACATTACATTTTATTTCTCTTCTCTCTATATTAGCTTTCAATGCTGTATAAATTCATATAACGAAAGTATTTTTGGCTAACACATAATTTCACCAACATGAAATAGTTGGCAGTGAGCAAGATATTTTTTTTGAACAAAGGTTATTTTTACTTTCTTTTTCATAGCAAGTATTAAACCAATTTACTTTTTCATTAATTGTCTTTCAGATTCATTAATTGTCTTTCAGATTCATTGTCTTTCAGATTCATTAATTGTCTTTCAGATTCATTAATTGTATTTTAGATTCATTGATAGTCTTTCAGGTTCATTGATAGTCCTTCATAATCATTGATAGTCTTTCAGATTCATTGATAGTCTTTCAGATTCATTGATAGTCTTTCAGATTCATTAATTGTCTTTCAAATTCATTGATAGTCTTTCAGGTTCATTGATATTCCTTCATAATCATTAATAGCCTTTCAGATGCATTAATAGTCTTAGTCTTTGAGATTAATTAAAAGTCCTTCAGAATCATTAATTATCTTTCCGATTCATTAACAGTCATTCAGATTTATTAAAATTCCTTGAATTATATTAACAGTAATTCAGATTCATTGTTTAACAGATTAATTAATAGTGTTTCAGATTAATTAAAAGTCTTTCAGATGCATTAATAGTCTTTCAGATTCATAGATAGTCTTTCAGATTCATGGTTAGTCTTTCCTGATCATTAATAGTCTTTTAGATTCATTGATAGTCCTTCATATTCATTAATAGTCTTTCCGATTCATTGATAGTCCGTCATATTCATGAATAGCCTTTCAGATTCAATATTAGTCATTCAAATTAATTAATAGTCTTTTCGATTCATTATTGTCCTTCGTATTAATTAATAGTCATTTAGATTCAATTACAGTCATTCATATTCATTAATAGTCCTTCATATTCATTAATAGTCCTTCAGATTCATTGATAGTCCTTCATATTTATTAATAGTTTTTCAGATTCATTGATAGTTCTTCATAATCATTCATAGTCTTTCAGATTCATTAATAGTCATTCAGATTCATTGATAGTCTTTCAGATTCATTACTAGTTTGTCATATTCATTAATAATCTCTCAGATTCATCAACAGCCTTTCAGATTCAATATTAGTCATTAAGATTAATTAATAGACTTTTCGATTCATTAATAGTCCTTTATATTCATTAATAGTCATTTTGATTAAATTATAGTCATTCAGATTAATTAATAGTCCATTATATTCATTTTTAGTCCTTCGTATTCTTTAAATGTCTTTCCGATTAATTAATAGTCCTTCAGATTCATTATAGTATTTTAGATTCATAAGTGTCCTTCGTATTGATTAATAATCATTCAGATTCATTAATAGTCTTTCAGATTCATTAATAGTCTTTCAGATTCATTAACAGTCCTTCGTATTCATTAATAGTCTTTCAGATTCATTAACAGTCCTTCGTATTCATTAATAGTCTTTCAGATTCATTAACAGTCCTTCGTATTTATTAATAGTTATTAAGATTCATTAATAGTCCTTCGTATTCATTAATATCTTTGTGGATTCATTAATTGTTCTTCGTATTTATTAATAGATTTTTAGGTTCATTAATAGTCCTTCATATTCATTAATAGTTTTTTTTAGATTCATTAATAGTCCTGCGTATTCATTAATAGTTTGCTAGATTTCATTAATAGTCCTTCCTATTCATTAATAGTCTGTTAGATTCATTAATAGTCTTTCGTATTCATTAATATTTGTTCAGATTCATTAATAGTCCTTCGTATTCATTAACAGTGTTTTTAAAATTCATTATTAGTCCTTCGAATTCTTTCAGATTGATCGATAGCTTCAGATTTACTAATAGTCATTAAGTATAATAGTTTGTGCATACATTTTCTTTCTAAAATATTTTAATATACATGCATTCCCACTGCCACTTTGAACTTATTGTTTATGGACACAAAAACTAAAATTCTAAAATTGTTGCAAATATGATCTATTCAGACATTTTTTCGAAACCAACGGACAAATAGCTGCCCCCCCCCCCCAAACCCCCCCCCCCAAAAAAAAAACCACCACACTCAAAATATCCTCTACGGTCAAGCATTTAGAATGGCTCTGACAACTAACATTACATGAGCAATGATGAGAGCTAAACCGACGCCTGGCACATCCGGGCAACAAAAAAGATTTCATAGAATACGCGATACAAAAAAACAGAATGAAACAAATCGTCATGACTTCATAAAATACATGGGAAAATAACACGTGGAATGAGTAATGGCCAATGATTCCAAACCGAACACAGACAATATGAAATCAAAAGAAACTTTTTGGATTCGCTATCTGTATACGTTCCAACCCTGCGGCCAACTCAAGAAAAGTCAAACACAATTTATTTCTTCTGCATAGATAACAGGAAATGTACAAGTTAACAATATCACAATTTCCTGCCATTAATTCGTCTTCTCAGACACTATAGGAACATAAATTCTCTATCCATTCTTCTGCTGAAACAAAATCAAATGTAAGAACTGCATACTATTTTTTCTTTCGTGTTTTCGTTAGTCACAACACTATTTTATAATACTAATTTAGAAACAAAGTAAAGAACTTGCAAGTATTTTTAGTCGGTCTAACAAAATAATATATTCATAATACAATTTTGCTTGAAAAGCATCGACAACATCATTGCTATCGTGCACATTATTTACTCCTGACCTGCTTGATTATGCCGTCAATTCTAATTATATCCTTTCTGTAAATGCCCAGTAACACATTATTTGTAGTCTGAAAAGAAACACCCGATCATCTCATATTTCTTCTTCAAACAAAATTTTCATTTATAAAATTAAAGTGTTGTTCGGCTCAGTCACAAAACAATGATTTCTGAACGAATATACCACACACACACACACACACACACACACACACACACACACACACACATACATACATACATACATACATACATACATACATACATACATACCCATCCACCATGTCGGCCAATTCTGCGAGTCGGGTAAATGAGCGCAAAGATGTCATTTCTGTAAACATTAGATCACATGTTATTTTGAGTCTAATATCCTGTTTGTATCAAGAAAGAAGGATCATATTTCATTTTAGAAAGTGATATTCATAAAGTGTACAAAAATATCTCACATTTAAACTAGAAATGCAGATGAAAATTGGATTTCTAAATGTCAACATGAAAACCCATTACATGACCTTTTTAAACCAGCAACCCAGAAAATCCGATTAAATTTGTATCTTTCAGAATCATACAAATAAAATCATTGTATAAAAGATGGAAATGTATATCTAGAAAAATTCTACATCTTAATCCAAGTTTCCGATTTTGCAAGATTTCCCACACGTACAATATCGTCTTGTATCTGAAATGTCAACTTACTGCTAGAACGGGATTTTCAAGAAATTCCGCTACGTATAGTTTGTTTCTAAATTCTTTAATATTTTTTCCCTTATAAACAAGACGTTGTAAACACAATACGTTTTATTCATTGTTTTTTCTCTTCAACATGATGGCTTCTTTTTTTATTTTTTATTTTATAAAATGTTGAACTTTACTTTAAAAACATTACAAAATCGGTTTAGTTTGCATTTCTCATGCCATTTATTGACATTGTTACTACTCGACTGAACTGCTGAGAGAAAGAGTCCAAAGTGATGTATTTCATATATATATATATATATATATATATATATATATATATATATATATATATATATATATATAATTTTCTTTTTTCAAATGGTAAGCATTGCAGTAATAATATTCGCGTCAATCTGTCGAATTCGGTAAGTGTTTTGCTTCAGTATTGGAGATGGAAACCATAAAAGAGACTAAGGTTCCATTAAACCTTTAAAAATTAGAAAATATCGTTTCCTTCTATTATTTTGTAACAATCATTTTGTTAATAACGTTTCATGCTGTAGCGACTAAGAGTACATTTTCTACCTCGTGTGAGGAGTCGCAGTGACTCTGTTGTTATCGAGCCGGTCCCTTAACTGAAAGGGTATTGATTTGAGTCCTACCATCGGATTAGACCAGCTAATTGGTCTCTAATTTATTTTGACTAGCTGGTCTACCATCGGATCAGACAGAGGCTCCATGGTATGCCCTTTAGCAACGTACAGTGCTTCAGTTCCTTGGCACTAAAAAACCTACGTTCAGAGCCGTAAAACACCAATCCAAACTGCATCGTACTTTCGATACCGTTCAGTCTTCTCGCTATTTTAACCAGTAAAAGAAGTATCCTTCACTCTGATATGTCAACGCGTGTAAGAATCTGACCATTGATATATCGCCATGCATGTGGCGTATACGTAGTGAGCATGCACTAGAACTGTCGAAAACCTACTGTCTTAATGTCTTCGTGATTTTCACCAATTCCTGTATCTAGCATCCATTTGATACACGAGATATTTGGAATAGCATCACAATTAGTATTTCAAGTTCAAGAGTGTAGTTTTAATCTATTTTTAGAAAAAATAATCCCCCTTTTGGTAGTGAAAGAATGGTTATATTTATGCATTTTTGGGAGAGATTTAAAGGTAATTATTTATTCTTGAGTATATGAGCTCATAGAGTGGTTGCCTGTGTGTATTTCAGTGAGTAATAAGGCCTTGGTGATGATCAGGAAGTGAAATCTGTGTTCTGTTTACACGCTGCTCTGTTTACTGTGCAGACTCTCAAATGGATATAAGCCTTTTTTTTTTTTTACATAGCCGCTATGACAAAATAAAAAAAAAAAAGGCTTACACCAACTTGCTGGTCTACCTCTCAAAATGATAATGCCGGTGAACCCTTGACAAAAACTTCACCGTGTAGTCATCTTGGGAGGTATTTTGGATTAACTTATGTTTGGTATTGATTGTCACACAGTCAGAAGGTTAGTACTGAGAAATAAATGTAGAGAACTCATATTAAAATCAGTTGTGGTGTATGTCCATTTGGGTGCTCCAACATAAACAGAGAAAGCTTTTATCGACAACAAACATGGCGGAACCTACGCCTTATGATTTGCTTAATATGAAATACCTTATTCAGGAAGCTGAGCATCTCGGGAAACTTGGGAAACTTGGTGAAGCAATTAATGCCTATACACAGTTTATTACAAGAGCGGAAGAATATTTATCAAAAGTTACAGATTTATCGGAAAAACATATTCTGTACGCACCAAATCTTGTTTACTTCTGAGTGTTATAGATTTTCGAGGAACAACTTTGAGTTATCCTCGAGATGCTATTGACATTAATTTTAACGTTGACATTATAATATTGCGTAAAGCTATTAATGTCAACTTAGAAATTTTCAGTTATATCTACTTAATTTATTCATCTTTGAAATTTGTTTTAGAAACTTCAATGATTTTCATACCAAAACGTTCCGTACATATTTTGGTATGTTTGCATTGGTTACCTTCCCTACCATTTGTCGTCCCTACTTTAAGTTCTGTGCGAGCTCCATAATTTGTCCATTTCCGGACGTTCGTCCGTGGTTCTTGCCCCAGCTATATAGGCTGCGTGATATACGAGTGCAGTATAACAATTGGGTCAATGTGTAATAATCGATCATATATTGTGTCTGTATTATTATTATTATTTATAGTAGTAGTAGTATTTGCATCAGTAATTGGACCAATAAATTGTTCTCTGCCGTTTTTTTCCCTTTATTTTCTGACATTACTAATGCCAGAGACGAACAGTGATTAACATGATTTGAGCTGGATCATCATTAGACCAGCGAAAGTTGGTCGCTAAGCTTTAAGCCGCCAAGTCAAAATAAAAAAAAGGCTTAGCGACCAACTTTCGCTGGTCTAGATCATCATAATTTTGATGTAGTGATTTATGAGGTCACTCACAAGTAATTAATAACTTTACTTTCGCATGTGGAGTAAAATCCCCAATCTTTTAATCATAGCATTCCACTTTTCAGAAAACTCCCATCTTTTATTAATCCATGTCCAAACAGAACACCATTGTATCTGTTGGTTAATGACCTGAGATTTAAATTGCAGACACATGTTCAAGGTACGTTTTGTGCTGGAGCATCAGAAATTTAAATCGCTGATTCATGCATGGAAGGCAGCAACACCCTAAGGCAAGAGTAACCATTAGTTTATTCATTACAATCTAACAGTTTGCTGATGTTACTCTTACCTTGGAATGATTATCCAGCACAAATGGTACCTTTGTCTCTGCCATTAGTAAAGTCTGAAAACAAAAAATAAGAAGACAGAGAACAACTTATTGGACTGCATCATAAATATATTTAATTGCTTTAAGATACATATTGGCTCCAATGCAAAATGTTTATAAGTTATGATGACAGAAATGTATAGATGAAAAATAGTATGCATTTTATGTTTAAATTTCAAAGTATCTCAACAAAATTATGTTTTTAGAAATGTTGAACATTAAAAAGATTATTTGCAGGCTAATTCACAACTTAGATCTTTGTCTTTTATATTAAAAATAATAAATGAAGAATTTCATACTGTATAGTCTTCCACTGGATTTGTTTCTAACATGATAGTAATCAAATAGTTACATTGTCTTTGCTGCCTCAGAAACATCTGTCATGGATTTTTCTACCAATAAAAAGGTAAGGAAAACCAGCAGCAGTATTGGCTTTAGCAACTAATATTCACACCAGGACCACAAACATGAGGCAAATATAAATTTAGTTAAATTTGACATTTCCACCATGTTTCCTTGAGCTGAATTGTAGAATGTATTACAATCTCATTTTGTTGAATGTTTGTTAATCAACACTTAGTTTTACTATCAGCATGGGTGACTTGTTTGATGATGACAGGATCTCAAAACAAAAGTGTGCCATTGCAAGAAACATGGCTGATGAATGAAGGTTGGGCATGTAGGTGAACTGAGCATTTATATTATCCAATCTGGTCTGTTTTGATGTTCCCACTCCCACTGAACATAGGAATCTTTAGGCAGGTCAGTTGTGTTACCATGTTTTATATATATTTATATGACCATGGTTGGTTCAATTTCACGAGTTCATATTACAAGAAAATTCTAAATTGCATCTGTTGGTGAGCATGCCGTGGGTACCATGTATGTTTTAATGGAATAACCCTTAGTATACGAAGATAAAATATAATACTTACTCAAATCGATCCTTCATTCAAGTAAAATTGCTGTCAACTAATTTAAATCCCCTGAAAGCACATGCATTTTTAATTAAAAATGAGCAACAATGCTGTAAAAATACTAGAACAGTATTGTTTGATGCACAAGTACCAATGAAGCTTTTTTATAGAGACTAATTATAACAGAGTAGTGAAACTCACACTTCTCTGATTGTTATATAAAACCACTCAATATGAAGCACAATTACAAATGAAGCTTTTTTTATAGAGACTATTTATAACAGAGTAGTGAAACTCACACTTCTCTGATTGTTATATAAAACCACTCAATATTGTGTCAGTGAAGACTACAGGTACGTACAAATGTCGCCAATGTTTGTTGTTGAATTAAACAAGTACAGATTTGATAATGCCATGGATAAATAAGGTCTGATCATAGAAACATTTTCATGTGAGCCACACTTATCCATTCAGCATGAATTAGCTGAATTGATGAGGTTTTTAAGGTTCATTAATACAGTATGCTGTATCTGTGGTTCTGCCAGTGGTAGGAAAAATACCATTTTAAAGGTCATCTGCTGCAATACCATTTTTGAGCTGAACTTTACCACTTTAAAAAAACAAACATTAAAATGAAAGATTATGAAAAAAATGGGTATGTTTATATGATCTATCCATACATTATTGAAACTAGTCAGAACCAGTCTAATGGGGACCAGTCAAACTAGTCAGAACCAGTCTAATGGGGACCGGAAACCAGTCTAATGGGGACCAGAAACCAGTCTAATGGGGACCAGAAATGTTTCACCAGTGCAATGATACATGCTGTGTAGTCAGATTAAGAATTGTTAAACGATGACATATATGTTTACACAGCAAGCTGTACAATGATTATCCTATTCTTGTAATTTAAATAGTTTCAAGGCAGATGTTTTTGAAGGATTGTAAGTAATACAAATATTTTTTTTTTTGTTTTTTTGTTTTCAGTACATTGAATATATTCTGATAAAAATCTGCTGGTTTAGAAGCAAATCTACTGATCAAGATTACTGATTTGATTTCCTGGTTCTGACATATAGTTTGCTCATGTTCACCTTTTCTCTGTAAACTGTATGACCTGTTTAGCATACCAGTTGTGGAAGTGTGATTTTAATTCATCCTTGTCTTTATTCAATGTTAACATAGTACTTAGTCAACCAGATGAAGATATAGTTGTATATGTTACTTAACCACATGCTAAAATGTTTATAACAATAATAAAGTGCCCTAGTCAAATATGAAGGGGCAAAACACATAACATTATTAAAGTATTGAAGTTGTCTAAGCATATAAGATTATCTTTTTTTCCCACCACTACTAGTACCTACAAATATTTCTATTATTTTTTTTGTCTTTTTTGAAATTTCGCATGTCTCCCTGACTTGAAGGACAAGGGGACACCGTGTCCCTGTGCTTGGGATGCTAGGTACATTGCTGCTAAAAGTTACAAAGAGTACATGAACCCTCTCATTACCATGCAGTAAATACGATCATGAATTTCTGGGTGCTCAGCAAATTTACTGTACCATGTTTTAAAAACTTTGCAAACTAATTTCCCTAACTCTATTACTGCAGGTTATTATGAGATTTGTTTCTTCTTGATTTCTCATCTGTTTCAGGAAAGATGAACTGGGGGTAGCCTATAACAACAGGGGTTACATACGTTATTTGGCAGTGGATTTTGATGAAGCCGTAAAGGATTACAGTTATGGCCTTGCAAACAATCCAAAAATACCCTGTGCATATTACAACAGAGGTCTCATACATTATAGAATGGGTAAAAATATGCATACATATATCAAGATATGAACACAATTATATTGTACATGCATTTATTACTTGTTCTGTATCCAATATTTGTGATATATATTAAAATGTTTTTCATTAATATTCAGACATAAGATTCATATTGGACAGTTTTAGTACAGTTGGTGATATACTAAATTTGTTTCATACATAGTAATTTCTAGTACACAAGCAACACAGAAATGCTCATGTAATTAGTTTCCTGGTAAACTATACATGTGACATTATTTGGCTAATTCTATTCAAAAGTGCTCTCTTCATACCTTTGTATCACTCCTATGAGATTATCAAACATGATTTTATACATCCCATCCTATTAAGATTATCAAACATGATTTTATACATCCCATCCTATTAAGATTATCAAACATGATTTTATACATCCCATCCTACTGAGATTATCAAACATGATTTTATACATCCCATCCTATTATGATTATCAAACATGATTTTATACATCCCATCCTATTGCTACTGTGGTACAATCCAGATATAATGTTCTGTAACTAGGTACCATAAAAAAGTATGTACATGTACTGTGTTATACCACAGTACTTTCGAAGATATGTACCATGGCATACCACGATTATATTAGTGACCAACAATTCAATGTTCTGGACAGGAGCCTGACATATTTTGTTTAATTTCCATCTATCAGTATGGTCAATAGCTGGAACAAGTATCATGCTCAGGCTTGAAGCAAAATAATAGCATATTATATCCATGACTATTTGATAAAAATGTATTTGCTATCTTGTGATAAAATAAAATAAAATATTTCAGATTAAAATAAATCTAACAGCCAAAATTAAATGGTTCAATACTTTTAGAAGATGAATTTGTAATGTGTATGTTAGTTGTTGTTTTAATTGAAACTGTAACTAAACTGTGATGATAATGTGTACACTTGCACTGATACTGTGATAGAAATCATGCCAACATTAAAGAACCTATCAGTAAAAATAATTAGTGTCAATTCTGAAGCTTACAATTTACTAGCTACACTAATAATATATTAGGCATAGAAACTTTGAGTGTAATGACAAAGCCAAGCAAAATTTTTATCGTAAAGGACCAGTAAGCATGAAACACACTTGCTCAACAGACAAAGAAAATATTTAGTGACTCGATAAATTACATGAAGTTTAAATGGAGACAAGTTGTTTCCTAAAAAATCTTAGGATTT
This sequence comes from Unio pictorum, assembly GCA_030141615.1. Lineage (NCBI taxonomy): Eukaryota > Metazoa > Mollusca > Bivalvia > Unionida > Unionidae > Unio > Unio pictorum. Next base: position 6,841,110 of record JARLTB010000065.1, read on the forward strand.
TTTTTCACTTATCCAGAGGAATAGATGTAATGACAGTAACACCTTGTATGAGAGACTGTCCCTTCTGTCAACAGCAAGTGGTCATTCAAGACAGGTGGTCTCTCTTAGCAGGTTTTTACAAGAAGACCAGTTTCCAATGTCCAGTTTAAAAAAATTAAAGAACAATAGCCACAATTACTGTACATATATTTTGCTTATTCATAATTCTTGCTAAAATATTGTATGCATTCATCTAAAAACAAAATTATAAAGCAGTAAAGATATTCATATACCATTAAACATAAAATCACATTTACATTTGAAGATCACATACTTTACCATTAGGAATCATTTCTGATTTACTCTTTTTCTTATAGCAACCTAAATTTATTTTACTAATGTTTGAACCACCTATTTTTGGAGTGGTCTACGTTTTCACTTCTTTCAGCTAGAATAATTATTTTCTCCATCATTAAAATGTGACTCGTTTCTCTTGGAGCTTCATCCATTGTTATTACGGTTCTTGGTGTTCAAAATATTTGTGCTCAATTGTTATATCGAACGTAAAAACAATTATTACTGGGCTTTAGGAAAATATGAATATCTTTATATGTGCATTGCATATCTAAACAAATAATGAAATAAAAAGAAATAATTATCTCATCCAGAAACAGAATAATTTAGTCCGAGATAAAGCCCAATGGTTTCATTCAAAGAAGACATACAGGGATTAACTCTATAAACAAAATGTGTAACCTGGTCACACCAACTTGAATAAATGATAGCTTTATGATTAGGATGTAATCACTTAACTACAGGGGTGGGGTGGTGGTGGTGGACCCAAAAATTATCTGTAGCATCTATCACAGGTAGCCACAGTCCATTTTTTAAAAATAGTTCTTTTTCATACAAATATCAGATTATAAAGTAAGGAGCTTATGAAGCAGGGAACCAGACTAGGGAATAATCTGCATATACTTTAGTCTGGTTTACAACAGAAACTATAAAACACTATAAGCATACCTACAAATTTCAGATATCAGTAGCCAGCCTATTTTTTTTTTCTTCGAACGGTATCAGTGGGAATTGTTACAGGTGTTAAAAAAGGGTCGGTGGAGTTTATGCTAATTTTTGCTATGCGATTGTTCATAGCAGTGTCAAAATGCGTATTTTGCAAGGACATCATTGTCGCTGGTCACATTCAGCAGGTGGTCACTCACGACAGAGCATTTGTATAATAAAATCAATCAGTGCATTACAATTTTGGTCACTAATAAGTTTTCACTGTAATACATTCACATACACTAGTAAATAACTAAAACATGACAGGCTTTCTTTGTTTCTATTTTTTTTAATGCAATTTTGTTTCTAAAAGTTGGATTTGGTCTGAATATCTAGTACATCATTCCAATTGACATGTCAACATGTGATTAAAGGGAAATAAACATGGTTATATTTGTAGTATTCACGTTATTTTCAACAGATACAACAGTTTTGGGAAAAATGGATAATTTTTTAAAACTAATCTGTCATTAATGATGAAAATTATTAAAGAATACTTGGGAATTTCCATACATTCCTTACTAACAGAAATGTCTTTAGCACTGGTACTGTGAAAAAGTAATATGGTACTTACCATTGGAAAAAAATACCATGGTATATCGGTAATACTGCACACCTTAGTAATGTTCGGTCATTACTGGAGACAATCCAGACATAATATTCTATATATCCCATCCTGTCAATATTGGGAGACATTAAAAACATAATGCTTTTTACATCCCATCCTATCACTGCTGGGAGACAATCCAGGCATAAAGTTCTTTACATCCCACCCAGTCACTACTGGAATACATTCCAGACAATGTATTTTACATCCCATCTTGTTATTACTGGAATACATTCCAGACAATGTTTTTTGTTACATCCCATCCTGTCACTACTGGAATACATTCCAGACAATGTTTTTTTTACATCCCATCCTGTCACTACTGGAATACATTCCAGACAATGTTTTTTAGATCCAATCCTGTCACTACTGAAATACATTCTAGACAATGTTTTCTTTACATCCCATCCTGTCACTACTGGAATACATTCCAGACAATGTTTTTTACATCCCATCCTGTCACTACTGGAATACATTCCAGACAATGTTTTTTTTACATCCCATCCTGTCACTACTGAAATACATTCCAGACAATGTTTTTTACATCCCATCCTGTCACTACTGGAATACATTCCAGACAATGTTTTTTACATCCCATCCTGTCACTACTGGAATACATTCCAGACAATGTTTTTACATCCCATCCTGTCAGTACTGGAATACATTCCAGACAATGTTTTTTACATCCCATCCTGTCACTACTAGAATACATTCCAGACAATGTTTTTTACATCCCATCCTGTCAGTACTGGAATACATTCCAGACAATGTTTTTTACATCCCATCCTGTCACTACTGGAATACATTCCAGACAATGTTTTTTACATCCCATCCTGTCAGTACTGGAATACATTCCAGACAATGTTTTTTACATCCCATCCTGTCACTACTGGGAGACAATCCAGGCATAATGTTCTATACATCCCTTCCAGTTTCTACTGAGAGACAATCCAGATGTCAGGTTCTATACATCCTAGTCTCTCCCTTTTATCACATGACTGCTGTCTTTCCTAATGTGACCTGTTACAATCCTAGCTAAACAAATTGGAAAAAACTCAATGACTTGTATAATCCTTTCAGAAATCTTTCAAAGTAATCAAGATAAACATTAATTACTACACAATTATGTCCTAAAATGTACAGCTGTTGACATTAGTGTCTTGCAAACTGAAAGTTTTGTACTGATACTGGAACAGGTTGACTGTAGTCTGATTTACAGTTGAGAACGTCAATACTGTAGTGTTAATTCTTTACATTTAATCATATTTTTTATTAGCTATGAAAGAAAATTCAACTACAGATCAATCTCAAATCATTTTTTTCTGATTTATTAAATCTTCATGATAGTGGATTTTATTGAATTATCCCATTATTTACATTTCTATCACTTTGCATGTTCCTCTGAGTACATAGCTCAGACACTGTTACTGAGTACCCAGTTTAAACACTGTTATGGAGTACAGTTTAAACACTGTTACTGAGTACACAGTTTAAACACTGTTACAGAGTACACAGTTTAAACACTGTTACTGAGTACACAGTTTAAACACTGTTACTGAGTACACAGTTTAAACACTGTTACTGAGTACACAGTTTAAACACTATTACTGAGTGCACAGTTTAAACACTGGGTATTGAGTACACAGTTTAAACACTGGGTATTGAGTACTCAGTCCACACTGACTGGATATAGAGTATACAGCCCAGACACTAAGTACAGTTTGGATACAGGTTATTGAGTACACAGTTTTGGACAGTTACTGGGTACACATTTTGGACATTTATTGACTACACTGTTACTGAGTACACAGTTTAAACACTGGTTATTGAGTACTCAGTCCACACTGACTGGATATAGAGTATACAGCCCAGACACCGAGTACAGTTTGGATACAGGTTATTGAGTATACAGTTTTGGACACTGTTACTAGGTACACATTTTGGACATTTATTGACTACACTGTTACTGAATATACAGTCCAGACACTGAGTACAGTTTGGATACAGGTTACTGAGTATACAGTTTTGGACACTGTTACTGGGTACACATTTTGGACATTTATTGACTACACTGTTACTGAGTATACAGTTTAGACACTGGCTAGTTTGAGTACACATTTCAGACAGGGTTACTGAGTACACAGTTCAGACACTGGGTATTGCCATTATCTTGATTATGTATGTAAAAATTATTTTACAATGAATACTTTATTTCAAGGCATACCTGAATTTTGACACTTGTTTCTTTAGGAAAATTTCAGTGGCTGTTTCCACTTTTTTCAAATTGCATCACTATTCACAAGTGCCATTTTCACTTGAACTCTTGTTTTGTTACCAAATACAAGAAAAAAAACTCTTTCATTATGCATTGGCCTTTTATGGGAAAACACCACCCATGAGCTTCGTATTTTGCATCACTCAGCCAAGCCTCATGTCTGACATAAAATTCCGACTCTTGTGTGGAACATTCCTATTCTATAACTCAATGTTTATAAAGGATTCTATTAACCTTCTGCTGGAACCTGAATGCTTGGCCATTTTATAAACTTTAGGTGATCATTACACATGAGATTTGATTACTCTTGGAACAAGCTTATTTATATTTTTTTGTCGATCATGGAGTTGAATCAGGAAGCTGAGTAAATATGGTCCATTTTATGGGAAATTCATTGTAATTTCTGAGAAAATATAGCTAGAAAATTAATACTAAATGATAATTAAATGATGACATTTTTTGTATCAGTCCAATTTTTGTACCTTTTAGTAAATATTTGCTACAATTTCTATCTTTCAGGGCGTTTTTATGAGGCTATAACGGACATGCAGGCATGCATAGAATTGGACCCAAATTTTCAGGATGCTAAAATGTGTATGGATCAAGCAATGAAAGACAGAAACAATGCCCAACAATCCAAGCACAGAAATTGATGACAACTGTTTTAAACTATACAGAGGATAAGTGCAGGTGTGTGATAGATCAATGAATGACAAGAGCTTGAAAGATGTAGATTTTACAATTTTATACTTATTTATAGACCCAGTCTGCATCCATGAGCAAGAACAACCAGTCTTGTGTTTACAGTCAGTAGCACTTTGTCTTGCTTATGAAGCAGAGGCAGGAAATTGGGTTTATTTGTATTTTTCTCATTTTGAGAGATGTTGATGTTAAATCTTTGCATGTACAATCTTTACCTTGTATTTTCAAACGTCAAAACGAAAATCTTTTTGATGTTAAAAACATAAACGACAATCATTTTTATCAAAACCATCCATTGCTTGGAATGGGTTAGTGATATGATTAAACATTATCTTTTTATCTGTAGTTTGCCTGATTATGGACTAAATGGGTGCTGTTGGCAGGACAAAATCAAAGTCTTTGTAGCATACATACTGTAATTAATCCAACTATTCAGAAGGGGCCCCGAGTGGCCGAGTGGTCTACAGCGCTCTCCGTTTTGGATCATTGCCATCTCATCTCTGTCTGGTTGGGTTGAGTCTAAGATTTGGCTAATGTAGTCATGTGAGAAAGCTTGCCAGTAGCTTCTCGTGGGTTGGTGTTTCTTTCCGGGGATTTTCCTGGGTTCTTCTGACACCAATAATACGGGCCACCATGTATAGCCTATTGTGTGCTGAAAAATGGAGTTAGACCCTACAAAAACAACAACTATTCAGATGTCCATTTTTCTCCATCCACATTTTCAAAATTTACAATAATAAGTCTCACCACAATATATTAAAGTCAAACCTGGTTATCTCAATTACATAAGGGGTGTAAAAAAATCAGAAACATAACTGGATCCTGAAATATTAGATGTTAATCCTGTCAGTCACTTTTTGTATCATTCAGCCTGTGTTCATTAACTTCATTAAAACAAATACTGAGCACTATGAGATAAAAAAAATGCCATTCACGCTTTAATGTACTCGTGTTCAGAACACATTAATAACCACGTGTTTGTTGGGGAGTAGGAACAGCTTGGTTTGGAATACTGACGGTTTCTATTAATAGATTATAGTAAGTCATGTAATGTAGCCATGTTGACATTGAAGGCTTACACTCACACCATGCATGGAAACACTGTTTACTTTGCAAGTGAACTTTGAACCAAACTTGTTAATTGTGTATGGATTAAGTTGGTGGCAAACTGTGCTGATATTGGAATGGATTACACTATAGTTGTTCCACAAAGCAAAGTGAATTTAATCCTATTTGTAATTCTGTAAATTTTCAGGTCAATTTCATTAAGTGTAGCTAAATGTATCTAAATATATTCTATAAAACAAATTAGGTATTTTTAGCTACATTTAATGATGCTGACATAATTTTATGAGTTTCAGATAAAATAAAGTTGGCGAAGCTGTGTGGAATCAACTTCATGATGGTGGTGTTGACATGGTAATGTTCATTATAAATGCAGCTTCTGTCGAGGTCAGAAAGAAATTCATTCAAATTTCTTATTCTAAAGTATTGTTTACAACATAATTTTGTCCCCTCTATGCAAATGATAAGCATGCAACAATGAGATTGGTTAAGTGTGTGTGTGTGTGTTATTTGGATTTTAATGTAGCTACCTTTTCTTTTACAGCTAATTTGGTATTTTTGGGCCTAAATAATAATAATCATAATAATAATGATAATAAAAATAACTAATTATAGATTAGCAAACAGCTTTAGTGTGGTTTAGCTACACGAAACCTGTATTCTTAGTACAAATTAGAACTTACTGATCTGTGGTTAAATCTGTCATAGTTGCTGATTACAGCTTTATGGGGCTTACGAGTTAAATCTGTCATAGTTGCTGATTACATCTTTATGAGGCTTATGAGTTAAATGTACATGATGAACCTTTGTTTTGGAATCCATATATCAGCATATAATTTTTCTTTTTATATATTAATGTTTTTATTCTGCAAAATCATAGAGTCAACATCCACTTAACTGCACATCGGTTAACTGCACCCTCCGGATAACTGCACATAGTCATGTCGGTCCCGTTTTGTCCCAATGCTTTTCAATAGGAACAAACTTTGGATAACTGCACCTCGCTTAAATGCACACTCCGGATAATAGCACGATAAATTTCTGCCCGTGGCACATTATTCATTACAATTATTCATTTCTGCCCGTGGCACATTATTCATTACAATTTTACTCCGGTTAACTGCACAATGTATAGTCATGATCAGTTATTGCCAGTCCACTGTTGTAGCGCTTCAAACAAGCCGACAAATAAGCCGGTAAATGTGACTTTGTAAATGATTGACATGTAAAGGACGCCTTAGATGGTATATACATGGTATCCGTGCCCACTAGAGAGCAATAGCTTGGGGAAAAATCATAGTACATGTACAGCATGGGAAACATCGCTCTAAACCGTTCGGGTTTGAATCATTTCAAACCAACAAATGGATGGTTGGAAAGATGTAAAATGCGCAACGGAATTCAATTTAAATGACAACACGGCAAAAAGACAGGATGCAGACGACTTTGGAGCTGAACACTTTTTCTGCGGGAGATGACCCATCAATGTCTGACATCAGTTTTCGAATAACTAGCGATCTATAGAATTTCTTGAAATTCGATATAATTCCTTGATCCATTGGTTCAGTCAGTGAAGTTGTGTTCGGAGGAAGGAAAACAAGCTTAACATTTAAGTAAAACTTAAAAGAGTGGATTCTAATCAGTTTTCATTTATTCTTCACATATATTCGTACCGTGCTGATTTAAAGCTGTACTGTACCGTACTTCGGTTAACTGCACACTCCAGTTAACTGCACGGTCTCGTGATAGGCCTGAGGGTGTGCAGTTAACCAGAGTCGACTGTATATATACGTAGTCACTTGAGCGTTAACAACAGTTGTGTTCATACAAATTTGATGCACCATTGCAATGACTGATTGTGTTAGAGGTTTGTTAATTGAAAATGACCAAAGTCACTAATTCATTTAAAACAATTGATAGTGGCCTACTATTTAGTGAATCAAGATGAAAAAAAGGTCACACCTTATTAATTTTGTAACTATTGATACGCTTCATAGATGCATCAGCAATACAAAATTTTGATATTTATATAAGATCCATGATATGAAGACTAAAAAATATCACAAAATAGAAAAGCCACATATTATAAAAAGTAAGTCAGCGACCTACCGTTTATGGTAATGATACTCTGTGTGAGCTGTATCAGTTTTAATGACTGTAGGTGAAGTAGGTCGAAGGTTTGGAGAATGAGCTCCAACAAAAGGCCAATGTGATCAGGGATCATTCATTGATCTGATATCTGCCCAACAACCAAAAACAAGAGCAGTTTGCCAAAAAATATAACATCTGCTCAATAGTCAAAAACAATAGCAGTTGGCCAAAAATCTGCTCAACAGCCAAATGCAATAGCAGTAGGCCAAGAAATGTGACATCTGCTCATTAGCCAACTGCAATGCAATAGCAGTTGGCCAAAAAATATAACATCTGCTCAATAGCCAAACACAAAAACAGTTGGCCAAGAAATGTGACATCTAACCAATAGCCAAAAGCAATAGTAGTTAGCCAAGTAATGTGACATCTGCCCAACAGCCAAAAGCAATAGTAGTTAGCCAAGTAATGTGACATCTGCCCAACAGCCAATTGCAAGCAGTTAGCCAAGGATTGTGACATTTACCCAATAGCCAAATGCAACAGTAGTTGAACAAGAAATGTGGGTCAGTAGGATTCTGTTACAATTAAAATTGCTTCAAGATTTATCTAGTTTTCCTATCTTTGTTCATATTTAATGGCAGGTCAGATTCATATGTCCAATATTGAAAGACTAATACACCAGGATGCTTTGTGTCCATATTTTTACAAATTCATTAATGTTTTATCTGTTAAACAGTTGCATAAATTTTTTAAAATATACATTTAGTGATGAATTGGCATCCATTAAACAAATATAAACTATTTGTGGTTGAATGCTCTCATTTAAATGCTTCTAGCCATATTTGATGGCAGATCAGCATCATTTCATGCCACTTTATTTTTCACAATTAATCAAAATCTAGGTAGCGGTTTTGGAGCAAAAGATGTTTAAAGATTCATTTGTTTAGTGACAGCATCCAACACTGATGGTTGGACAGCATAATTTGTATAAATTTGAAAGGTTTTCAAGCCTTGATGCTTTTTGTCGAATATCAGATTTTATTCAGTGGATTCGAAAACAAAGCTGTTTAGCATGGCTTTTGGATTTTTGTACCACTCAACATATTAATACTAGATCAACAATTGTCAAATTTTGGAAGTCCTCTGTGCTTTTTGGTCCAGTTTAGACATATTCTTTAGTGGTTTTTAAAAACGGCTTGTTTCAATGTTTTTCCACTTTCAGTCATAAGTAGACATTTTTAATTTCAGATTGGCATCATTTGTGCAAAACTAAAAGGTCTTCATTATTCAGCAATTCTGGAAAAGTCATTTAAATTTTATTTTAGTGACAGTGGCTTTTTTATTTTTTAGTAACAGCATATATACTTAAAAACATTTTAGTATCATTTGTACAAGCCTGGATGATGTTAACTGTTAGAAGGTGTTTTCTCAGTTTAGCTAAAATTCTGTTTAGCAGGTTCTTTAAGACTTAAAGATATGACAGGGCTAAAATACTTACAAGTTGCAGGAAAAAACATGAAGAGATGAAATAGTATAATGAAAACTACAAGATTTTATCCAAATACTAAAACCTCTCCGAAATGCCAAAAAAGTGATATTCCTGTTTTTTAAAACACAAAAAGGTAAAGATCTTTTCAAGACATTTGCTGTCATTTTTACATTTATACAGCCAATTTTCATGACTTGAAAATCATTTTTCAAAGTTTAGATCTTTTTCTGATTTCCAGACATGAGCAAAAACCCAGATTTAAGGAGGTTTTTATTTAGTATTTTTAATAAAAGAGGCCAAAGTTTTAAAGCCAATTCTGCCAGATTGCTTCAAATTGGTCCTGTGATTTTTGAGAAAAAATTTAATAAACCAACTACTGTTGATATGGTTGATTTACTCTTCCTGAAATATGGACATAAAAGATGAGCATACGGGTCCAAGATAAGGAGCATGATGCATGCATGTTAACAAACAAATGAACCATGAGCAAAATATTTATCCACTTGCAATTCCGTTATCTGACCATATGCCATGTGTGTTTTACTTTATATGATTGCAGACTGGATCAGGATCCGACTCTCCAACTCGTGACCTCCAAACTAAATTTAGATGCTGTATCAGGCTATATTTGTTCTTCTGGTAGGAATATATATATATATTGCCAACTGAAATTTCATTCATAATTGTTCCATAAATCCGTACAGAAATATATGATTATCAGACATGTAATATTCAAGGCATTGGCTCTCTTTATTTGCATGCAAATAAAAATAGGGCAGAGAATCCACAAGACTTTCAACAAGGGTCTTTGTAGCACTACTGTATGCAAGAGTCCAGGATTTCATATCGAGAACTGGAACATGCGAATGTAGGTGGTCAACAATCCAAAATAATGTTTTATTTGACTCCTCCAATTTCCTCCATATATAAAAACCTACATTTTCCAACATGTCTCAACTGTTGAGAGAGCATGTTAATGAGTTGGAAGAATAAAAATTAAAATTACAAATTTCACTTAATTGTGCAGAAAGTGTCTCACCATGAACCGTTGTGTGGTTCTGACCTGCAAAGACTTTAAATATTGAACTGTCATGTAATACTCATACCAATCACAGTACTTTTATCAAAAAAGATATTCCAACATCTCACCATGCTTATAGAGGTATGACAAACACTACATGTAGTTGTATGGTTCTTAACTTTTCATTAAATGTCTCTTCCAAAATAGTTTCCTTCACTCTAGAAAAGAATCAGCTCTTTAATGTACAGATGTATATTTTATTTTCATAAACAATTTTCCTATTTGTGGATGAGAGCTTGGTTTGAAGAGTTTACTCTACTACCTTGCATAACAACAATGTACTGATGTACAATTTTATTTACAATGTAAAATGTCTGTATGACATAAAATGATGCGATGGTATATGAGTTGGCGATGGTTGATCTCATTCTATTTCTCCCAGATAAACCTTTTTGTCACTTGAACAGGAGGCCACTAAGAAAGAAAGAGGAAACACTTATTGTGACATGTTTACAAATACAAAGACACAGAAAAAAGTGAAACAAAGAATAGGACCTTAGATAATGTTTGTTTACTTTGCTACAATTGTTTGCCTTCTCTAAGAATTACATTTGCTTAGAATGGATCACATAATTATTATCATATACAAGTAAATTCATGTGAAAAGTTAAGAAAAAAACATTTATATATTATCCAAATAACAATTACCTGATATTTACAAGCATACATGCCCCAAGAAGGACTTTTTGGGATTTTTATTTTGTTTTATTTGTTCATTATTTATGTATATTTCATTATTTATGTATATTTCATTATTTATGTATATTTTTATTATGGTAAAGCATTTTTATTTAAATCAATTCATGGATTGACTGACTGATTTGTAACTTTGAGGGGAAGCAACTCTTCTCTTACCTATTGGCTCTGTGGGATGGAAATCTATTTCATTGACAGATCCTGAATGGCCAGGTAATTTGTAAATTATTCTTCGTGTTGTCGTATCCCAAATGTATACAAATCTGTCTCCTGACCCAGCTGCTACTTTACTGCCATCTGGTGACCATGCTACTCTTAATAAGTTCTGAAAAACATATATCATAAAATATAAACTGCAAGAATATTATCTGTAATTAGAATCATAATTGATAAGTCTAAATTAATAGAATTTGCTTACTTTCCAACTTTTTTATTTCTCTATCTCTGTGCACTACTGCTTACTCAAAAATGTTTTTATCCAACAAACGATAAAGAAAAGCTTCCTTGAAATTAGATTTAGAATTACCGGTAGAGTGTCAAGACTTCTATTTAGATTCAAAGAAAACAAAGACACAGAATGAAAATTTCTGCATATATTTCTTAAAGGATAAGTCTGGGTTCAAAGTTTTGTTTGAACAAAAACTAGGACAGGCCTCCGTGTTTCTTACCCCAGGGCCCATGATCACTCTCTACGGTTCTGCCTGTCAAAGTAACTTTTAATCAGGCTTGCAACAATCGATTATATTTGTGCATATTCACTAGAAATAAGGAAGTTTTATTATAAAAAGCCAATTATGTTTCAGAAACAGGCAAAGCAATTTTTCTATCTTGGCTCGCGCCAATCTCATGTGAAATTGCAAACATGTTGATGCATTTCAATGTGAAAAGCAAATGACTACCACACTTCCTACTAGTTTTTTCGATTACTGAAAATTACTGTGGCATAATATTGGCAAAACTAAACTAAGAATAATAAAAACAGCTGGTACACTTTTTCTAGTATTTGAACAACAATTGTATATCTCTTGCATAGGCCCACTGGCAACTCAAATACAAAACAATTACATGTTATATGGTTACATTATATTTTGTTTTTATTGGAAAAGACAATATGAATGGCATTACAATAATAGAAAATATGATCTCCAATGACAAGGCAATATAAAAATTGTACAATTGTAGAAGGCTACAATACTCTCGATACAGTTTTAACTGAAAATGTCACTTAAATATCACTAGAAACCATGTCAGTCTTTTGGGAATAAAGTTAATGCATGCAGACACAGTCCTATTAAAAAAGTATGGAAAAAAGTAAATGAGAACCAAAATTTGTCTGGAAATAATGAGGCAGCTATTCTGAAAATGATTTAGTATATTATCTACTTTGTGTGTACTTCTGTACAGCTTTAGAATTTTAGGCAAAGACTTAAAACAGTGTTGACATTTTTTAACCCTGGCTAAGATAGAACATTTACAGTTTGTTAGAAGTTACTTTTTCATCTAAAAAAATAAAGTGCAAACTTTCATTTCATTTGTGACGGTGATGTACAATTCCACATGATGAAGGAATTAATTTAGGCTACTCAGATAAACAGTGCAGACAAAATAATTGACAGCATGCCTCCCGTTTTTCTTTTGTAATTCTGCATCAGGTTCAAAACTGGAATGAAAGACTATTGCAGACTCCAAAAAGAAAAATCATTGAGTCAATAATAAGTATGGAAAGTGACTAAAATTGAAATATTACTCCTCTAAAGATTTATTGATTTTTTTAAAATAGATTTTCCATGCAAGTATTGCTTGACATGCATGTTTTCAACAAACTTTTATTGGTTCAGTTTCACACAAGTTTTGGTCTACCTTTTCAAATGTATGCTGGTGACCCTGTAAGATCTTCACACACCTTTCTTGTGGTGCAAATGGACGCACATCCCATATCCTAACTGAAAGATAAAAGGTACAGTCAAATAAGAAGTACAAACTTTGTACAAAATTGGTGTTCTTTTTTATCTACGGATTTTGTTTGTCATGAAAATTATGGGAACAAAATTTGAACAATCTGCATAAGTCACAATTAATACTCCTAATATAGCATTCAGTGTTTCACTTAATTCCTACTATGCTTTATGATTCTTGCAAAAATTGGTTTCAAGATAATACTGGGGAAAAAACAGTCTACTGAAAATAAGACAAGCACAGACTGGGGGTTTCCCAAGCATATCCCATATTATGACAATCAACATAACCAATGTAATAATTTACAATTTCATACTGACCATCATAAGAGTGCTGAGACATAAAAATGTGGGGACCCCAGGTGGCCAGTGGTCTAAAGTGCTCTACAGATCACTAATGACCTCAGCTCTGCATGGGTTTGAGTTTTGGTTCATCCAATGAGGATATGTGAGAAAACCTGACAGTAGCTTCCCATGGGCCATTGTTTCTTCCTCCAAATAAAATGGCTACCATGTATAGTCAGTCTATAATGGGTACTAAAGCCACAAAACTACAACTCACATCAATCAAGGTTCAAGATATTCAAATAAAATTTTACTCATTTCACTGAAATCCCAAGACTGTTTCTTGAATTTAAAAATACCACATTTCACTACACAACAAACAAAAGTATGTATTTGCACTAAAACTTTAACTAATGTTGATGCTCCGTCCACCATCAAAATGAGTGACCTCTATATCTCACCTATGCTACAGCAGGCAAAAATTAGGTCACAGTGACCTATAATTATCTTAAGTTGCATTCCTACGATACATTTGCATATTAATTTTCATAAGGGTTCTTGAAAAATGGTCAAAGATGTTGACAGTGGAGGGAATAAATAGATGCAAATGCACAAGCCACTCAATAAGTTGGTCCTGAAACCTGTACTGGTATGTTGAGTGGTTGGGAGACTGGATCCTGCAGAGTTATAAAATCGTGCAATAAATCCATAAACACACAGTGATCATTTTAAGACACCATTATGTCTTGTGGTGCTTTAGTTACTGCTGTTTGAAGTGACTTTTCAATGATTTGTACAGTGTATTTTCAGATCTGATGTTTGACAAATTGTTATTCCATAGAGAATAAAACAACCCTACTTCCAGTTGCAAATCCAAATTATTGGGTTAGACTGGCAGATAATATAAAGGAATCTTTAAGATGTGACTCTGATGTGTGAGTCACATGACCATAAACAATTTTAATGTGCGAAGTTGCATGGTTTTATGAAGTGGTGAGATCATATCGCCAAACCAACAGATATATCAGTAAAGGTTTGGAGGATGGTTTATTGGATTAAAAATGATCAGATGGAGATTTAGGGGTGGGGGCAGAACAATTCCACAAGAGTTCCATCTCAAAGACATTACCTATGCAGCCACTAAATGATATTCAGGAATCCACAACTGCTAAAAAAATCACTCATGCATACATTAGGGCACAGTGACCTAATATTGGTGTAGCTCAGCTTTTTTGCTTGAGATGTCTCAACATAGTAAATTTCAAAAGTGTAGCTGAAATAGGGTCTACAATATTTAGGGTGTAAAAATGCAAAACAATCGAATGAGAACACTTCAATATCCATTTACAACATCATAGGCAACAAGGTGGAATTAATATAACATCACCAATAATGATGCCTATGATAATTCATTAACAAATATAAGATAGTGTGGATCAGATAGTGTCTTTTTGTCATATTGATACTAGTTCTTCTACTGTTTGTTAACCTCCTGTAAATCAGTGGTTCCCAAACATTTTTGGGCCACCACCCCCTTGTTTATCCTTAGCGCACCACTACCTTAACCCATACAAAGCATTAGTAACCCTGTTGGTAATCCCTTGGCCTGCTTTGAGAACCACTGCTGTAAATCGTTACCAGTGTTATTGATAACAACTCTCCACAGTTTGATAATATTTCCCGACAGTCCTTACCAGTGTTATTTTGACACCAATTCATCAACTGTTTAATAACATTTCCTATCAACATTTACCAGTGTTATCCATGGCATTAGACAAGAGATAAGATCCATCAGGACTGAGCTGAAGACCTGTGACAGTGTCAGAATGACCTCGCATCCTGTATAGTACATCATTCTTCCTCAAGTCCCAAACCTGCAAATGAAGTAAAAAAAAAAGTTTTAAATTGAGAAATTCAACTCTATTTCTGTATCCCCTCTTTAACAAAAACTTTTTCAAATTTAATCAGAAACTTTGTTTATTTCTCCTTGGATTCATGATTTATTCTATTAACAGGAAAACAGATTAAAAATGGTACATAAATATGATAAACAGAATGAAAATAAAATAGTTAAAAGAGTTTCTATACTGTTTGTGTGCTATTCAAAAGTGGAACCAAATATTTTTTCAAAAACAGTTATAGTATAATACTATTTCGAGCCCATGAAAGGAGTGTAAATAGTTATGGTATAATACTATTTGCAGCCCTTGAAAGGAGTGTAAATAGTAATAGTATTTGCAGCCCTTGGAAGGAGTGTAAATAGTAATAGTATTTGCAGCCCTTGAAAGGAGTGTAAATAGTAATAGTATTTGCAGCCCTTGAAAGGAGTGTAAATAGTAATAGTATTTGCAGCCCTTGGAAGGAGTGTAAATAGTAATAGTATTTGCAGCCCTTGAAAGGAGTGTAAATAGTAATAGTATTTGCAGCCCTTGAAAGGAGTGTAAATAGTAATAGTATTTGCAGCCCTTGGAAGGAGTGTAAATAGTAATAGTATTTGCAGCCCTTGAAAGGAGTGTAAATAGTTTAACTTCCAAGGGTGGATGTCAATTAGTGGACTCTCATTTGATCAAAAGCTGTATTTTACAGTCAGTTCAATGAAAAGGTATATTTAGACAAATCATAGTTTTAATTACTGTGCTGGGATTCTTATTTAAAATAAAAATGTGAAATAAACCAATTTTTAAATGCATGATTATATGCATTTGCTTATCTTTGGGAGATTGTAGCTGTAAAATATATAGAGTATAAATTAAATATACTCAGAATGACTTGCTGGCCAACAAAAGACATTAAAACATATGCAACTTACCTCTAGATATGAAGCACATTTGTGTATTCTATTCTGACAAATTGGATAAATAAAATCTGTAAGCATCCACATTAAACAAACAATTTAAACGTAACATGTTTAAGCATTTAGTCAAAGTTCTCAGCTTATTCCTTCAACTGTACACAGTCCAGGTTGAGTATTTGATCAATACTAACTAATATGTTATTAGTTTAAGTTCCAAATATTCAAACCATGTTTGAAATAGTAATATTTCATCACTGTGAGTATTCCCCCAAAATAGAATCATATAAGTGAATGGACCCTGAATTGATTT